>CM064572.1:46658864-47033137 GCA_032716605.1 Paralithodes platypus
TATAATAGATTCTTTATCAAAAGCGGGGAAAGTATTTTTAATAGCCGTAAATATAAGTCCTCATTCAATAAGCCAGGTTGGCAAGACTATGTGGCTGACCTGTATCAGGCCTCCAGAGATGCTAGGTCTCATTGGCTTGAAGTAGGTCAGCCTAGACAGGGGCCTATATTTGAACTTCACAAAAGAGCAAAGGCTAGTACCAAATATGCCATTAGATTTATTAAGCAAAATTAAAACCAATTAAGGAAGGAAGCCCTTGCAAAGAGTCTGGCAGAAAAGGATACTAACTGTTTTTGGAAGGACATCAGATCCATGCAAAATTGTAACACACCATTACCTGTCAGTGTTGAGGAGGTTACGGGTGAAGAGAACATTGCTGACTTATGGAAAACTCATTTTAAGGAACTACTTAACAGTGTAAACCAAAGGTCTTCTAATGTTGCAATTCAATATGTGAAAGATAGTAATTATGAAGACATTAAAGTGACTGAAAATTATCTTGAGAATGCCATAAGAAAACTTAACCTAAATAAAGCTTGTGGGCTGGATGGTATATATGCAGAACATCTTAAATATGCAGATAAGTTGTTAATACATAAACTGAGTTCTTGCATCACCAGTCTATTTACGCATGGTGTCCTGCCGGAGTCTATGATATCCGTAATACTTGTTCCTGTCATTAAAGATAAATCAGGTAAAATTACAGCTAAAGACAACTACCGCCCAGTAGCACTTGCTAGTGTGGTGGGTAAGGTAGGTGGAATGGTAATGCTAGAGAGAATGTCTGCATATATTGGCACCAGCTGCAATCAGTTTGGCTTTAAGAAAAATCACGGCACAGACCAATGCATATATGTGCTGAAAGTGATTGATACATACAACAAACTAAATAGCTCAATTTTCTCTTGTTTTCTTGATGCAAGTAAGGCTTTTGATAGGGTGTGTCACAAAACCTTATTTGAAAATTTAGTTAACAGGGGAGTGCCTAGCTATATTGTTAGGATACTTATTTTCTGGTATGCTAATCAAAAAATGTGTGTAAAATGGGGCAACATCCTGTCAGGCTCTTTCGCCGTAACCAATGGTGTTAGGCAGGGGGGGATATTGTCTCCGTATCTTTTCAACGTCTACATGGATGATCTTAGTCTGGAGCTGAACAAGACTCGCACTGGGTGCTGTATTGGCAGCACCATTGTAAATCATCTCATGTATGCTGATGACCTAGCCTTAATCGCGCCCTCTGGAGCAGGACTGGATAAATTATTGAGTACTGTATGTGAAAAATTTGGAATCGAACATTCAGTCAAATTTAATCCTATAAAGAGCAATATCATAATATTTAAATCTAACCTTCTATTGAAAATCAAAGCTACCTAAATTCCATTTGTATGAAGAAATTATAGAAGAAGTAAGTTAAGTAAAGTATCTAGGACACTATATTTCAAGTGATCGCTCAGATGATGAGGATATGGGTCGTCAGCGAAGGCAACTTTACATGCAGGGAAATTCAATATTAAGAAAATTTCATATGTGCACATGGGATACAAAAATAACATTGTTCAACTCCTACTGCTCACCAATTTTTACAGCACAACTATGGTGGAACTATAAGAAAATGACAGTGAATAGACTAATTCTCTCATATCACAATATCATGAAAATGTGTCTGGGGCTCTCAAATATGAGAGTACAAGTACGCTATGTGCCTATATGAACTTACACTGTTACCAATCACTCATTAGAAAGCTAACATATGAATTCATTCAGCGCCTTAACACTTCTGAGAACAGGATCAGTAAAATGCTACAAACTCCAAGCATAGTGTACACCTCCAGGATCCAGGCACACTGGGGAAGTTGCTCTATATTTAACCTTAAGTAATGATTTCAGGTCTGCTACTCTACAGAATTAGCATACCGGTACTGAACCTCATAGTGCAGTACAGTACCGATATTCCTATACTGTACTGTAGCAACATACGGTACCGGAAGCTAAATGATTTGAGGCATGGTACTGTACACAATTAGGACAGTGGTTTTGGTAACACAGTAGTTTGATGACCACTGTTTTTTGGTTGAGGCAGTGCTGTGAACTACATGATAGCAAGCTATGTATTATTTAATTTTCTTTTTTCTTTTATGTAGCCTAGGTACAGTAGCTTATATATATTTATGTTACTGTAAGGTATATATGGACCCCAGTATGGTCCCCTCTGTACTGTGTGAGTCTGAAATAAAGTATTATTATTATTATTATTATTATCCATTTCACACATTTCTCCTCTATATTATAGCTTCTAACTTTCTCTATTAACCTTTTATGTGGGACCTTATCGAAGGCCTTCATAAAATCGCAATGTACCACGTCTATTACATCACATCTTCTAGAATTTGCATCCAATCATCTACCACCTTACTTAAAGTGTCTGTAAGAATTCCGAACTGTCTCCCACTGAAAAGTTGGTTTGACTTTCATATGACCCATATTCCTTCTCTAATTACCGTTTCCATTAGTTTACACACAACACTTGTCAAACTGACTGGTCTATAATTCCCTGGGTCATTTCTCGTTCCCTTCTAAATATAGCTGTTATGTTCGCCTCTCTCCAGTTCATCGGGATTTGTCGTGTATTAAACGATACCTCAAATACATTTTCAATGGCTCTACTAACATCTCCCCTCCTTCCTTTATTATTCTTGGGTGTATCCCATCTGGTCCCGGTGACTTACTTCTGTTCATTAATTTTTTCTATAGCCCTTCTTATTCTAGCATGGGAAAACTCTATTAGTTCTAGTGCCGGTGCCTGTTTGATGGGAATAGTAGGCACTGCATCCTCCGACTCCACTGTTAGTACCCCCCCAAAGTATTTCCCCAGCACCTCTGCTTTCTCCTTATCAGTCTCCGCTCTACTCCCATCATTCAACCCCCCTACCAGCTCTGGGATTGCTACTCTTCTTGGTAACTTTTCCTGAATGTACTTCCAGAATATTTTTGAATTATCCTTCACATTTCTAGCTATCTCTCTCTCCCTCTCCTTCACCCCCCTCCTTGTTTCCCACCTTATTTTATTGTTTATTTGTCTGCGTTCCAGATCCACTTCTTTAGCCTCTATACTAGACCCCCTGTTCTTTTTTAACAATTTTAATCTTTCCCACAATCATTTCTTTCTTCTAATCAATATCCAAAGCTTTCTTTTCATTGGCAATTCCGGGTTAGTTCTTTTCCTCAATTTTGTTTTATCCTTATATTCCCTTACTGGTACACTTTTGGATACAGCATTCTCCAGTTTGACTCTAATTTTCCTCCACATTCCTTCAGCGTCTTCACTGTTCAAGTATTCCCCCCAGTCAATGTCCAATCACCGTCTCAGCAGCTCATAATCTGCTCTATCATACATGTATATTTTTCTATTGCTTCTATTAATAATAATAATAATAATAATAATAATACTTTATTTCAGACTCACACAGTACAGAGGGGACCATACTGGGGTCCATATATACCTTACAGTAACATAAATATATATAAGCTACTGTACATAGGCTACATAAAATAAAAAGAAATTAAATAATACCCAGCTTGCTATAATGTAGTTCACAGCACTGCCTCAACCAAAAACAGTGGTCATCAAACTACTGTGTTACCAAAACCACTGTCCTAATTGTGTACAGTACCATGCCTCACATCATTTAGCTTCCGGTACAGTATGTTGCTACAGTACAGTATAGGAATATCGGTACTGTACTGCACTATGAGGTTCAGTACCGGTATGCTAATTCTGTAGAGTAGCAGACCTGAAATCATTACTTAAGGTTAAATATAGAGCAACTTCCTCCAGTGTGCCTGGATCCTGGAGGTGTACACTATGCTTGGAGTTTGTAGCATTTTAATGATCCTGTTCTCAGAAGTGTTAAGGCGCTGAATGAATTTACATGGCAGCTTCCTAATGAGTGATTGGTAACAGTGTAAGTTCATATAGGCACATAGCGTACTTGTACTCTCATATTTTGAGAGCCCCAGAAACATTTTCATGATATTGTGATATGAGATTCTTAGTCTATTCACTGTCATTTTCTTATAGTTCCACCATAGTTGTGCTGTATACATTGGTGAGCAGTAGGAGTTGAACAATGTTATTTTTGTATCCCATGTGCACATATGAAATTTTCTTAATATTGAATTTCCCTGCATGTAAAGTTGCCTTCACTGACGACCCATATCCTCATCATCTGAGCGATCACTTGAAATATAGTGTCCTAGATACTTTACTTTACTTACTTCTTCTATAATTTCTTCATACAAATGGAATTTAGGTAGCTTTGATCGCGGCTCGCTTGGTGTAGTGACTAGCGTCTCGGACTTCCACCCAGAAGGCCGGGGTTCGCGCCCACGCTCGGCGCATTAAAGATTTTTCACAAGCACTGAGTCGTTACCATCCCTCATGAGCAAAAGGGATGGAGTAGTAGTACAGGACCCCAATGGAAATACGCCTAATCGGCCTTATTGAGCTATCCTTAGCTAGCTTAGCATGCGCTAGCTTTAAGAACTATTATTATTATTTATTATTAATAGAAGGTTAGATTTAAATATTATGATATTGCTCTTTATAGGATTAAATTTGACTGAATGTTCGATTCCACATTTTTTCACGTACTCTTAATAATTTATCCAGTCCTGCTCCAGAGGGCGCGATTAAGTGCTAGGTCATCAGCATACATGAGATGATTTACAATGGTGCTGCCAATACAGCCCCCAGTGCGAGTCTTGTTCAGCTCCAGACTAAGATCATCCATGTAGACGTTGAAAAGATACGGAGACAATATCCCCCCCTGCCTAACACCATTGGTTACGGCGAAAGATCTGACAGGATGTTGCCCCATCTTACACACATTTTTTGATTAGCATACCATAAAAAATAAGTATCCTAACAATATAGCTAGGCACTCCCCTGTTAACTAATTTTTCAAATAAGGTTTTGTGACACACCCTATCAAAAGCCTTACTTGCATCAAGAAAACAAGAGTAAATTGAGCTATTTAGTTTGTTGTATGTATCAATCACTTCTTTCAGCACATATATGCATTGGTCTGGCCGTGATTTTTCTTAAAGCCAAACTGATTGCTGCTGGTGACAATATAATTATGCAGACATTCTTTCTAGCATTATCATTTCAACTACCTTACTCACCACAATAGCAAGTGCTACTGGGTGGTAGTTGTCTTTAGCTCTCCCTGATTTAATGTTACAACTAAAGCTTATACAGGCATGGTCACTACGACCTATAGGGCTATCCACATTAACATGTTCCACTATATCCTCTTCATTGCTAAAAATCAAAATCAAGTACACTCCCCTGCGTCCCATCTCTATATCTTGTCATCTCTACAATATGTTGCGTTAAAAAACAATCTCTCACTTTCTCTATAAACTTATTTTCCAGGCTACCCTGTCCCGCTGGAGTAGTACAATTTGCCCAGTTGATCCTTGGCAAATTGAAATCTCCAATCAAAATTTATATTTGTTCTCTCTATTATCTATCTCCTCCATTGCTTTCAGTAGGTTATCATCCTCCCCTGCTATTATTTGGGCTTCTATATATAGTGTGTGGTATAAAATAGATAGAAGGGTTTTAGCTAGGTGATCTGAAAGAGTTTTTGCATAAGTGGACAACGTCTATCAAAACGTTTAGTTAGTTGCATCACAATATTTGGAAAACATAGGAGATCTGTCGTATGACGTTCTTGAACATTATAATGATACATATTATTTAAGATTAACATAAGTTGTTTTATATGGGTGGTTCTATAGTTTTGCAAAACATGGCACATAGATATATACAAAATAATTAAATGTTCTTTATTCAAAACTTCTGGCTGAAGACTATCTTTCTTCTGGGTGAGGAAGTGATCGCCATGGGGTGAATCGTCTTCCCTGGGGTCGCAGGACATCCTGTCATCACCATGGCGACTCAGGCGTCCCTGGGGGTCGCTACATTGGAAATGCCAGTAAGTGTCAAATTTTTAAAGCTTTCAATATTGCCTTCTCTAATGCACTAAAGAAAATTGTTAATGTTCTAAGATATGGAAATAGCCATAGTGTAGCAGAATTCACTAATCAGTTCTTACTTAACCACTATGTGGCTCTTGTACAAAGTAGATACTTTAAAAGCCTCATGAGGAAAAATAATGCAATATTTAAGATGTCTCGTATGTTCCTTAGAGATGGATACCAAATATCTAATGCTATACAATATTTTAATAATAAGTATGGAATACATATTTATCACTTCGAGATGGATGTTATAAAATCAAGAATTTCTTGGGTTCAAAACCATGAAATCAGAACTGGAGTGCAGTATCGGAATTGTTGTAGAAAATAGGGTCATATTATAGACTCTTGGTACTGATTTGATATTTCTATTGTTTGCAATAAACAATGATTTCATATAATTTTTAAGGCATAATTATGTATTATTTATTTAATACGAAATAAAAATTTGATTGATTGATTGATTGATTGCTACAGGTGCGGGTAGTCCTGGTGTTGTTCGTCTAGGTGGGGTTGTGTGTTTTAATTGAATTGGTTTCCCCTTTCGTTTTTCGTTTCTTTTTGTTTTCCCTTTCGTTTCTTCTTTTCTTTTTCTTTGGTTTCTTCATTTCATTCTCTCCTTCTTTCTCTGTTGTTTCTTCCTCTACTACTGGGATGTCTTTCCATTTTCTCGGTATTTTATTAACTAATATACCAGCAGAGCCAGCCCTGTTAACCTCTGAAGTGCGCATGGGGGGTGAGACACCACACTCCTGTGCTGATGTATTTGAGCTGTTCCCATCACTAAATATTTATTTTACCATAAATAGCATTAATACTTATCCATTGCGCCTATTATAGGTTGATTATAAAGGTATTAACCTGTTACAACAATAAAACAAGTGGAAACAGCGTTTGGATGGTCAAAATCGGCGATTACAGGCGGGAGTTACACAATGTATGGCTGAGGCAACCTCCCAGCCCACCACTTTCCTCAACCTCTGGAGAGAGACTGTCGATCGATACTCTCTCTCTCTCTCTTGCCACTCGCTTGCTAACAGTTGATGACAACGCCCTGCTACCAACTCGCTAATGTTAGCACAAAAAATAGACCCACAGGAAAAGGGAATAACAGGGAAAATAGGTGATAACTGAAGGAGGGGAGGTGGAGGAGTGATATTTGGCATGGCCCAGGGGCAAAAAAAAATCAATATATAAAAAAATAAAAAAAAAAAATTGGTGTTTTAAATAGATTTTTTTTTTCCCTGACTCTAAGAGTCTTCCCGCAAGTCCGTCGGGGAACTCTTAAGAGTCTTCCCGCAGTTCCCGGGTTAATAAAATAAACCAGCAGAGCCAGCCCTGTTAATTAATATTCTAACAGATGCCAGCCCTGTTGACTAATATTCCAACAGAGCCAACCCTGTTAGCTACTAAGCCAGAAGAGCCTTCCCAGAGCAGCAAGGACTACGAGAGTAGGCTCTCCAGAGGCTGATTTACTAATAAATAGGCTAATCTTGCAGAGCCGGTCCTATTAACCTCTGAAGTGCGCATGGGGGTAATTAGACACCTCTGCCTGAGTGCATGTATTTGAGCAGTTTCCATCACTAAATATTCATTTTACCATAAATAGCATAATCCTTCTCCATGTGCGCCTATTATAGGTTGATTATCAAGGTACAACAAAAAACAAGTGAAAACAGCGTTTGGATGGTCAAATCGGCGATACAGGGCGGGAGTTACATAATGTATGGGTGAGGCAACCTCCTTTCCCGCCAATTTCCCCCAAGGCTGGAGAGATACTGTCGATCGATACTCTCTCTCTCTCTCTTGCACTCGCTTGCTAACAGTGATGACAATGCCCTGCTTGCAACTCGCTAATGTTAGCATGAAAATATACCTCAGAATAAGGGAATAACAGGGAAAATAGGTGATAACTGAAGGAGGGGAGGTAGAGGAGTGATATTTTGCATGGCCCAGGGGCAATTTTTTTTTTTTTTTTTTTTTTTCGATGTTTAACCCATCTCTAGCGGGTGCTCTGTGGCCGTTTTGGGCCTTTCTGGGCCGTTCTGACTGCTATATCAACCATCAGTATGAAAGGAACTGTATTGCGCCGAAAACTAGGTGGAAATCGCTACACAATGACGCCACATACAGCTACGTAGCACTCGTGGAGCACTGACAGTGTTACCTCGAAGATGGAAGTTTAGCGGATTTTGCTACCTTGCTCACTTTTAGCGAACTATTGGTTACACTGTCATCCACATGCGCGGTGGGGGAACTGGAGTTAGTGTGGGCCGGGAGGCCACAGATGTCGGACGTATGGATCATTACTATCCCACCCATTTTCACTCGATTTCCACCCTTTTTTCACCCGTTTTTTGCCAGTTTTTTCAACTCGACTTATGTGGTGAGCTGCTTTTTAAGGGTTAAAGTTGATTTTTTTTTCTCTGACTCTTAAGAGTCTTCCCGCAGTCCACCGGGGGAACTCTTAAGAGTCTTCCCGCAGTTCCCGGGTTAACTAATAATCCAACAGATCTAGCCCTGCCAAGCAACAATCTTGCAAAGGCAGTCCTGTTAAATAACAATCCAGCAGAGCCAACCCTATTAATAAATACTTCAATAGAGCTGGCTCTGCTAAACAATATTCCAGCAGGGTCGGCCCTGTTAAAAAAGTAAAACAGCAGAGACAGCCTTTTTACCTAATAAACCAGCAGGCCCTGTCCAGACCAGCAAGGCCTACAAAAGTATCCAGAGGCTGTCTTACTAATTAATATTTTAGCAGAGCTGGCCCTGTAATATAAAAATCTGAAGAGCGGGCCCTGCTAAATAACAATCGTGTATACTGTAGGTGGCCCTATTCATTAATAATCCAGCAGTATCCATCCACCCTTTTAACTTATAATCCAGCAGAGACAGTTCTGTTAACTAATAATCCAACAGAGCCGGCCTTGTTAACAAATTAACCAGTTCCAGCCCTGTTAACCTCTCGGCTGCGCATGGGGGGTATGAGACACCACACGCCTGTTCCCATCACTAACATCGTTATTTTACCATAAATATCGTTAATACTTATTCATATGCGCCTATTTTACCATTAATATGAAGATATTAACCAATTACAACAATAAAACAAGTGGAAACAGTGTTTGGCTGGTCAAAATTGCGAAATGAAAGCGAGTGTGAGTGAGTGAGTGTGAGCCAACCTTCCACTCACGAAGCTTTGAGAGACACTGGAGGTACCTCTCAATTCTCTTCCTGACTTCTCCCCTAATTCCCACGCTTGGTAACACTGATGACAACACCCTGCTAGCAACTCACTAATGTTAGCATGAAAATAGACCACAGAATAAGGGAATAACAGGGAAAATAGGTGATAATTGAAGGAGGGCGGGGGGGGGGGGGGGAAGGAGGGGGTGTGGAGGAGTGATATTTGGCATGGCCCAGGGGCAAAAAAAAACAAAAAAAACAAGGGTTCAAGTTTTTTGGGGTGTTTTAAATGGATTTTTTTAGGCACAGTGCCGGCCCTGTTAACTAATAATCCAGCAGACCCAGCAAGCCCTGTTAACTAATAATCCAGCAGAGCCGTCCATGCTAAATAATAATCATGCAGAGGCGGTCCTGTTAACCTCTCCGCGGCGCACAGGGGGTTTTCTACAGGGTAAGACTGTGCGCACCTATGATGATTTTGGGACCTATTGCCAATTTCGATAAAAAGTACATCATCGTGTAGGGAATGTTTGCGTGCATCGGCCCATATATATTTGACCCTCCAAAAAATGTCTGGGGGGGGGTCGGGGAACGGTCCGTAGTTGAAAAATGTGGAGCGAATGGCACCGCGCGGCTAGATTGTCATCGAGCGGCGAGATTTCCCTGCCGAATTTTCACGCGCCCAGGGGATAGGAGAAGGGGGTGGGTTTACCGCGTATTATCACGTATATCTCCTTTTTTGAGCCCTTTTAGGCTATGTAGAGTATGTATATGTGTGTAGGCCACCCATATAACAATGAATATGCCTCATAGTGACCAAAAATTGCAATATATAAGGGAATTATAAGATAATTTTTAGGCGGGAATGAAGATGTGTTGGAGGTTTGGCGGCAATTTATGAGCTGAGAGTGTGGTTTACGCCATACATATCACTTATATCTTGTACGTAGAGCACTGTCATGCTATAATACAGACTTGTACGTATGTATACGTGCCATATATCAAAATAGATACCGCATATAGACCAATTCATGCGATATTTACGCACATTATCAATGAGTTTCTATGCGTGAACCAAGGTGTGAGTGAGTTGTGCTGGGAATGAAAGGGGGAGAGGGTGTGTTACGCCATAAATATCACGTAAATCTTGTATTTAGAGCACTGTCATGCTATAATAAAGACGTGTATGTATGTAGGCGTCCCATATAACAAGGAATATACCGCATATAGCCCAATTGATGCGATATTTACGCAAATTGTGAATGTGTTTCTAGCAGACGGAAGCCTGAAAGGGTGAGTTGGGGGTGGGTGGGTGGGAGGGAGGCATGCAGGGGTGCAGTGAGTGAGTGAGTCGTGGAGAGATGGAAGTCAGGCAGATCTCTAGATAGATAACCAGCTTTGTGATAATTGTGGAGGCGCCCCAGGCGAATGGATGTCTTGGTATTTTGAACCTTATGTCTACCAGATGTCTGGTGTTCGTTGCCACCAACAGGTCTACAATAACATGAGTCAGGAATGGAGAGAGAGAGAGAGAAACTGAGACATGCGTATGTCGTACGTATAAATGGACTTCAGAATTGCATTTTTATGCAAGCAGACATTGCATTTTAGACACATGTGAAGTACCACAGAAACATGTAGGCCATTGACTGTAAATAAAGTACTATATTATAGACCACCAGCGACGGTGGTCAGTAAACACAGGCAGATTGCCTTTTGTGATAAAGGGCTAAATATAGAATGGTGTCTCCTTACACTTGCGAAAGGGTAGATTGCCACCAGAGAAACGTATACTTATTTATTTCCAAGTAATATGCAATCTAAATGTATATTCGAGACCTACTGCAATTATTTGTATGACAGTCATGACTATGTATAATCCAATATACGCGCGTAGGCGAGACATAAGAAAGCTGGTTGAGCAATTTTCGACACCCACACAGTTATTATTCTTTTTTATTTACAATATTATACAATACAAATATTTGTGAAGAGTATTTTATCCATTATTGTATTTATACAAATTTTGTTCCCAGACAGAGCTGCTGTTGCTGGTGTAGCTGGGGCATAAAGGAGCGGCAAGGGTCACCGCTTGACCGTGTGAAAATGAGTGGAGTCGCACTGAGAGGGGCAATTTTGCTGAGTGTTTGGGCAATTTTTGACAGAATAAAGTTATATAATTACTAATTCTTGACAGAGACAAACTTTTATAAACCTTGGCATTATATAATTGATAATCCCATCTATTTTACAAACGTAAATTGGTGGGATAATTCATTTTTTGTTTTTATTGTCATTTCGATTATAGACACAAAGTTTTGAGTGACATTTGGTATGAGCTCCTGTGGCATGGTTGGTAGGGTTGCGGACTGGAAAACTCAAAGAGTGGTAGGGTTGTGTGATCGAATCCAGGAGGGGGTTATGGGGAAGGCTTTATATTGTCTAGAACATTTTTGATAAACAAAATGTTTTACAAGATCATGCCATTGTATTCAAACAATATGAAATATTCATAGAATATATCATATTGTAAGAATACAATGACATGACCTTGTTTTTTTTGTTTTTTTTATTGTTTTATTTTATTATCTTAGTAGGTTTGACAGGATTTGTTGAAACATATTTATTTTGTACAATTCATTTGAGGTAAGAAAATAATTATATACACATTACTTTGGCTAATAACAAACATATATATTGATATACTAAAAAAATAAGGCATATTACATGTAAATCTTTGAAACTTATAAACTAAATAATGAAACATACAATTATATAATGTAAAAGCTATATCACAGGGACATCTTTGGAACTTATACATTATATAATATATATGTTACATTATGAGGTAGCGTGATCAATTAGGTCAGGTCAGGTAAGGTAGGGCGCGAGTCCAGGACAGGGCGGGGCAGGGGGCGAGTCCAGGGCAGGGCACGGGGCGAGTCCAGGGCAGGGCAGGGCAGGGCGACACTCAATAATTCTTGAAGGTGTGGTAGTCCCTGAAGCAGTCACCCAGGCAGAGTGGAACTTTGCACTCGGCGCACATTGAGGTGACTCTTTTGGTGACATGGGGTTTCTGACACTGGTGCTGCAGACGGTGCACTGCACCTGCCTGCGACGAGTGCCAAGCATCTCAGTGTTGATGGGGTAGTGTCTTTCGACACCCAGCTGGATGCAGTCAGGAACGTGATCCCCACGCCATGCCGTACGTCTGTGAGTGGTGGTGCCATACTTCTCCAGGTGTTGGTATGAGACGTTGTAGACGAACTCCCGGAATTTCAGCTTCTGGTTTGGGGCCATATCCTTTTTCAACAACCACAAGTTGTAGGCGTTGAGCATCGTGATATCAACTAGGTGGAGGAAAAGCTTGTGATACCACTTCACAGTCTTCCTCAGACACTCAACGCCTGACAGCTGACAGTCAGACTTGTCCACCAGGCGCATGTTCTTAGTGTAGTCCACTACCATGTCGGGCTTGTAGATTGTCTTCCTGGTTCGGTAGTGGATTTTGCCAGAATTCATCTGGGCACCTGTGTGGACGGTGGAAAGCAGGTGGACGCCTCGCTTATCCTTCCACTTCAGGGCTATCAGTTTCCCACACTTCTCGAGCTGCTTGTATTTCTGCCCCTTTCGTCGCCTTCTTCGCACATGCCTCTCGCGGTGTTCCTGGGCCAGGTCGTCTTCTGAAGGTGTGTCACTGGAGGAGGCATCTGTGAGAGGAATGACATTACCTGTGAACTTTGGCATAAACTTTCTTGTCTTTCTGACAGTCCCACATGACCCCGTTTGGTTGTCATGAAGAAACTGGCAGAGAGCAGGAGAAGTATACCAGTTGTCAGTGTAGATGATGTGGCCTTTGCCCCAGGTAAGGTGCCAACATTTTCCTGACGATGGCACCTGACATGCCCATGGGGTCATTGGCAGCGGCTTTCGGTATGTCAATGTCAGTGCCTGTGTACACGATCATGTCAAGCACTATTCCAGTTTCGCAGTCACACAAAACGAAGAGCTTGATTCCGAACCTATGCCTTTTCAAGGGGATATACTGCTTGAAAACAAGACGTCCTTTGAAGAGCACGAGCGACTCATCAATCACCAAATTGAGGAAGGGGTAAAAGTATTTCCTATACCTCTCCAACAACATGGTGAACACATCCCGAACTTTCCATATCCTGTCAATCCTGTTAGGATTTTCATTGTCTGCAAAGTGCATAAATCTTAGCAGCAACAAAAATCTGTCACGAGTCATGAACTTATTGAAAGTTGGGGTGGCGATGAGAGGGTCGTGCTTCCAATAATGTTGCAACACATGCTTCTTGATCAGAGGCATGAGGAACAACAAGGCAAAGAACGTCATAAATTCTTCCACAGTCGTATCCACCCAGCCTTGTATTCCCGCTTTTTGGAGAAAGGACGTCCAATCTGCCAAACACCCACCTGTAGTAGGCGTTTGTTTGGGCAACGATGTACGTCATTACCTCCATGTCGAAAAAAGCGAGGAAGAAGTCGCTTTCGTCGCTGCCAATGTCCTGCGAATCACCATCAAACAGCAGGGCGGCATACTTTGATGGTGTCAGAGTTTTCCGGGTCACTTTTGCACGTGCGGGAGTCTTATGGACAGGGACAGCAGAGGCGGTGGCAGGATGGCGGCAGGGGCAGCAGTGGTGCGTGGCCTTGATGGCAAGATGATGGTGGTGCCTGTCGCCCTTCTCTCTGTTCCTTGGGCATGGGCGGCAGGGGCAGCAGGGGCAACAGGGGCAGCAGGGCCGGTAGGGACACCAGGGCAGCAGGGGCCAGCAGTCGCTTTCCTCTCCCTTTTCCCCTTCCCCTTCCCTGTTCCTTGGGCAGGGGCGGCAGGGGTGGCAGGGGCGGCAGGGGCGGCAGGGGCAGCAGGGGCGGCAGGGGCAGCCGGGCCAGGGGCGGCTGGTGGTGGTGGGGGGGGTAGGGGCACTGTGGCTGGGCGTACGGTTTCTCTTCCCTACGCCCGTGCTTTAATTTTTCCTGTACCCGCAGGTTCTGCAGCCCTAGGGCGGCCCCCTGCGTCGCTGGTACCGGTGGCAGGGGTGGCAGGGGCAGCAGGGGCGGCAGGGGCGGCAGGGGCAGCCGGGCCAGGGGCGGCTGGTGGTGGTGGTGGTGGTAGGGGCACTGTGGCTGGCGTACGGGTTCTCTTCCCTACGCCCGTGCCTTTAATTTTTCCTGCCCCCCAGGTTCTGCAGCCCTAGGGCGGCCTCCTGCGTCGCTGGTACCGGTGGCAGGGGTGGCAGTGGTGGCAGTGGTGGTGGTAGTGGTTGTTGCAGTGGCCTGGGTCGTGGTGGCAGTGTCCCAAACACCAATGACCTCTGTACCTTTGTCGTGCTTACACGTGTTTTCGTGCTTTGGGTGCAGGTGTTTCGTCCTCCGAGCTGTAGGGCGTGTCGTACTGGTAGGTAGGGTCTTTAGCAGCCACCCTCTGCCTTCCACGGCGGCTAACACCACCAGAAGGAGGGCTGGTTGTGTCATCAGGGAGCGAGCGTGAGGGACGTGTGGGCTCCATGACTAGTGCGTGGTTACTGGCGCGGTGGTGCTTGCACGAGTGCGGGGCGAGCGTTTGGCGGGGTGGTGTCGAGAGTTGACATGTAGTACTATACCCACACGAATTTTCAGCCGCCTGGCTATAAACGCGCGGTTTTGGTACGCGTTCAAAAGCTCTGCTCTTAAGAGTCTCCCCGCAGTCCGCCGGGGGAACTCTTAAGAGTCTCCCCCTAGCTCCCGGGTTAAACAATAATCTAGCAGAGCCGGCACTGTAATTTATATTCCAATACAGCCGGCCCTGCTAAACAATAATCCAGCAGAGACGGCCCTTTTAAATAATTATCCAGCTGAGCCCACCTAATTGTTTACTGATAATCTAGCAGAGCTGTCCCTTTGAATTAAAAATCCAGCAGAGCCTACCCTGTTCACTGATAGTTTTGCAGAGCCAGCCCTGTTAACTAATAATCCAACATAGCCAGCCCTGATAAATAATAGTCCCGCAAATGCGGTCTTGTTAAACAATAATCTAGCACAGCTGCCACTGTTGATTAATAATCTAGCAGAGCTGCCACTGTTGATAAATAATCCAATAGAGACGGCCTTGCTAAACAATAATCCAACAGAGACGGCTCTGTTAAATAATTATCCAACTGAGCCTACTCTGTTAACTGATAATCCAGCAGAGCTTGCCCTTTGAACTAAAAATTCAGCAGAGCCAGCCTTGTTAACTAATAATCCAGCAGAGCCTGCCCTGTTCATTAACCCGGGAGCTGCGGGGAGACTCTTAAGAGTTCCCCCGGCGCACTGCGGGGAGACTCTTAAGAGTCAGAGAAAAAAAAATCCAACTTTTGACATCGAAAAAAAAAAATAAAAATTTTTTTTTTTTTTTTTATTTTTTTTTATTTTTTTGGCCCCTGGGCCATGCAAAATCTCAGTCCTCTACCTCCCCTCCTTCCCCACTTTCCTCCTCTCCTTCAGTTATCACCTATTTTCCCTGTTTCCCTTATTCTGAGGTATATTTTCGTGCTAACATTAGAAATCCGATTGGAGGGTGTGGTCATCACTGATAGCAAGCGAGTGCAAGAGAGAGAGAGAGAGTATCGATCGACTGTGTCTCAGTGGCCTTGGGGGAAATTGGCGGGAAAGCAGATTGCCTCACCCATACATTATACAACTCGCGGGCTATATCTCCGATTTTGACCATCCAAACGCTGTTTTCACTCGTTTTATTGTTGTTTCAGGTTAATACCTTTATAATCAACCCATAATAGGCGCATATGGATAAGTATTAATGCTATTAATGGC
The DNA here is from genome assembly GCA_032716605.1 of Paralithodes platypus. Lineage (NCBI taxonomy): Eukaryota > Metazoa > Arthropoda > Malacostraca > Decapoda > Lithodidae > Paralithodes > Paralithodes platypus. The sequence continues at coordinate 46,674,915 of CM064572.1, forward strand.
ACAATGAATATTTTAGTGACGGAAACACCTCAAATACGTCAGCACAGGGGGACGTTTCCAATTACCCCCATGCGCACTTCAGAGGTTAAGTAACTCGCAGACCCTGACCATACCAGCAAGGCCTATGAAATTATCCAGAGGCTGTTATACTTATCAATAATCTAGCAGAGCTGGCCCTGTTAACCTCTGAAGTGCGCATGGGGGGTAATGAACACCTCTGCCTGTGCGCATGTATTTGAGCTGTTTCCATCACTAAAATATTTATTTTACCATAAATAGCATTAATACTTATCCATATGCACCTATTATAGGTTGATTATAAAGGTATTAACCTGTTACAACAATAAAACAAGTGAAAACAGCGTTTGGATGGTCAAAATCGGCGATACAGGCCGGGAGTTACATAATGTATGGCTGAGGCAAGCTCCTCTCCCGCCAATTTTCCCCAAGGCTGGAGAGACACTGTCGATCGATACTCTCTCTCTCTCTCTTGTACTCGCTTGCTAACAGTGATGACAATGCCCTGCTTGCAACTCGCTAATGTTAGCACGAAAATATACCACAGAATAAGGGAATAACAGGGAAAATAGGTGATAACTGAAGGAGGGGAGGTAGAGGAGTGATATTTTGCATGGCCCAGGGGCAAAAAAAAAAAAAAAAATAAAAAAATCGGTGTTTTAAATTGATTTTTTTCCCCCCTGACTCTTAAGAGTCTTCCCGCAGTCCGCCGGGGGAACTCTTAAGAGTCTTCCCGCAGTTCCCGGGTTAACTAATAATCCTGCAGAGCCGACCCTGATAAACAATAACCTTGCTGAGGCAGTCCTGTTAACTAATAATCCAACAGAACTGGCCATGCTAAAAAATATTCCTGCAAAGGTAGTCCTGTTAAACAAAAATTCAACAGAGTTGACCCTCTCAATGATAATACAATAGAGTCGGCCCTGTCAACTAATAATACAATAGAGCCGGCCCTGTCAATTAATAATGCAATTGAGCAGGCCCTGCTAAATAATAATCAAGCAGATGGTGCTGTTAACTTTTAAACCAGCAGAGCTAGCCCTGTTAACTTATAATCCAACAGACCCCACCCTTTTAACAAATAAAGAAGCACTGTTAACGAATAAACTAATTGCTGAGGCAGTCCTGTTAAACAATAACCCAACAGAGCCAGCCCTGCTAAACAATCATGCAGCAGAGACGGCCCTGTTAACTAGTAATCCTGGAGAGCCGGTTCTGTCAACTAATGATCCAAAAGAGCCGGCCCTGCTAAACAATAATCCAGCAGAGACAGCCCTGTTAAATAATTATCCAGCTGAGCCCACCCAGTTTACTAATATTCCAGCAGAGCTTGCCCTGTCCCTGTTAGCTAATAATCCCGCAGGGCCAGCCATGTTAAGCAATAATCCAGCAGAGCCTGCCCAGTTCACTAATAATTTTGCAGAGCCTGCCCTGTTAACCAAATAAACCAGCAGAGCTGGCCGTATTCATTAACAATCCAGCAAAGCCTTCTTAACTGTTAACTAATAATCGTGTAGAGTTGGCCCTGTTAACTAATAAGCCAGCAGAGCCAGCCCTGTAAACTAATAATCCAACAGCACTGGCCCTGCTAAACAATAATCTAGCAAAGCTGGCCCTGTTGACTAACAATCCAACAGAGACTGCCCTGTTAACTAATAATGCTGAATAGCTGGCCCTGTTAATTAATAAGCCAATAAAGAGAGCCTTGTTATCTAATAATGCTGCAGAGCCGGCCCTGTTAACTAATAAGCCAACAGAGACAGCCCTGTTATCTAATAATGCTGTAGAGCTGGCCCTGTTAACTAATAAGCCAACAGAGACAGCTCTGTTATCTAATAATGCTGTAGAGCCTGCCCTGTTAACTAATAAGCCAACAGAGACAGCCCTGTTATCTAATAATGCTGCAGAGCCGGCCCTATTAACTAATAAGCCAATATAGACAGCCCTGTTATCTAATAATGCTGCAGAGCCGGCCCTGTTAACTAATAAGCCAACAGAGACAGCCCTGTTATCTAAGAATTCTGCAGAGCCAGCCCTGTTAACTAATAAGCTAACAGAGACAGCCCTGTTATCTAATAATGCTGCAGACCCGGCCCTGTTAACTAATAAGCCAATAAAGACAGCCCTGTTAATAATAATAATAATAATAATAATAATAATACTTTATTTCACTCACACAGTACAGAGGGGACCATACTGGGGTCCATATATACCTTACAGTAACATAAATATATATAAATATATATAAATATATATAAGCTAACTGTAGGGGGCTCCCTAAAACCAACAGAGGGCTTCTCCTACGCCCTGATGTAGTAGACGTATTTAATACCAGTGATATTGTGTGCCTGCAGGAGACTTGGTATTTTAAACAGGATTTGGGTAACCTCAGTACTATCTGTGATAATTTTCATGGGTTTGGGGTCTCGACAACCGATGCTATGGATGGTCTAGTAGCAGGTCACCCACCGGGAGGAGTAGCTATTTTGTGGAGGGACTCTTTAGACAGCCGGGTTAAACCACTTGTAACAAATTTACCATGGTGTACAGTGTGACGCACCCCAGTGCTGGGCAACGCAACCTGATTGTACTCCTTGGTACTCCACTGTACCGCCCGTGATCTGGCTACCGTCAGCCGCTATGTATATTGAGTGTGACAACTTATAACTATGTTCTTTGTATCTCTGCAAAGGTCTCGTCATGTGCTAACCAGTGGTGGGTTTTGTTTTAAGCCATGTCGAGACCTTCCATTTAATATGTAGTATCAATAGAGAAGTTGATAGATAGGATAATGGGAATTCAGAGAGAGAGAGTGAGTTGGGCTTCAGAGCAAGAGGGTAGCAACACGCCGCGCTGCCGGCCGGGTGGTTGCCAGACGTATGGACTGGTTGGCAGCCTTGCCCTTATAGCTAGGCGCGATAGGGTTGGTAGTCCATTGTTGCCTGCCTGGGCTGGGCCCATGTTGTCGTACAGCACACTGCCTGGAGGTTGGCTGTGTGTTCCTGGACTAGGTTGCCTAGAACCTTTGAGATTCTAACATCCCTTGCTCTCTCTCCCCACTTCTCACGGTTGCACTCTTTCTCTTTGACGACATTACTCTCATTTCATTCTTCTCTCTATTTAAATGCATAACCTTCCCTTGAGGTCCTAAAGGAGTTTCAGCACTCACCTCTCGTATTACTCTTAGGACAAGCATATATTTACATGTATTAGATTTAAGGGGTTAATGTGAACAGCGATCTTCTTGATGAGGATAGTTGGTGAACGTTCTACATGTTCACGAGTTATATGCCCTGCTCATCATCCCATTTGTGACTAGACTGGTGCCATGTGTAAGAGCCCGACCATGCCCAGGAGTTGTCTGTAGAGGGACGAGGACTTAGCCTTGATTTGCATACCGAGCCAGGAGCGAGTGTAGCACCCGAGACTACAGCTCGCTCGTAGTGCCGGTATAGTAGAGTAACGTAATTTATCTGTCCTTGTGTTCTCTACAGTCTTCTCCTGGGTTCTCGCTTTCGGTGCTGGGACTCGTTGTTCCTGTGACTTGGCCTGCTAGCTAGAACACATGGGGATGATGAGTGGGATATATCTTTATTTTACTATGCATTGCAGCTCTCTTTAAGTATATATCTATAACACTTTACAATACACATTACTCACACACAAGACAACACTATTAATACTTTCATGTATCAATTAACTGCACTGTCGTTTTGCTGCTGTGTCCGGAGTTCTGTTGCGTAGGGCGCATACGGACTCGGAGGGGAGACAGAGTGAGAGAAGCGAAGTAGCCTATGCGGTAGTAGGCTACCGGCGCAGTACTGTTGCCTGCAACCTTTTAGTTATTCCAAGTATAGATTCATTATTATAATAAGTGACTACTGTTTATGTTCCTCCCATGTGTATTATTAGGTATCTACTGGATCATGAACATCTTGTATGCTACATGCTAGTGCATGTTAGTAGGGGACAGTTAGTGTAGTGCACGCGCTTTCAAGTAGGCGTGTACATTTGTCATTTAGCATTTCACTGTCATACCTTTAGCCTGCTTCTATTCTACATTATTAGAGGCTTAATATTAACGTAGTTTCTTGAGTATTGCATTTCTTTAGTAATAACATAACCTATAAATGTCTGAGGGAGTTTAGCCTCATAGCCTACCCCTGTTGTACACTTTCGCCGAGTTAAGGTACCTCGTTACCGTAGACGATAACTCTGTAGGGCGTTGGTGCTTTTGTTGTCTGGAGCATATAGTATTTGGGACTGGAATCGAGCGTGTCGTTGTCACTTAAGCCATTTCTGTCCTACGATCAAGAATCCCGAATATGTATTGCCGATCCAGCCGTAACAAAATGGCGACCTTGCACAAGATTCAGTAGTATCCTATCACATGTTTTTTGGAGAACTATTCTATGCTACCTAGTAGAGCTGGCTAGAATTTTCTTGCATATTGGAGGAATTTTTATTGTGTCATTATTGTATTGGTGGACTTGCAGATTGTTTCGTTAGGTGTCTAGAGTAGAGTCATTCAAGCATCTTTAACATTTTGTGAGTCGAGACTGCAATTAGTAATAAGCACTTTTTTTTGTTTATGAACAGCAATTGTATAACCAGCACTATGTCTAATGACTCATCATTTACGGGGGAGGATAACACGGTACAGCCTAGTGACCAGCAAGTACAGCAGATATTTAGGGAGGGGAGTGTTATAAGTGGAGAGAGGGATGCCCGGGCATTTTTGCAGACACCTTTGACCGAACAGCGCCTGCAGGCTATTGATTGTTACGGTCTTCGCTGTTTAGCCACGGTTTTGGGGCGGGACTGTCCTGACAGTTGGCCCAAGAAGAATTTGGTGGCATGTTTGTTGGGTGATGGCGATGGGGCGGTGGGTGGAGTGGGGTCTTGGGGGGTTCCCTCCAAGCCTCCATTCCACTCTACCCCTGAGCTGGGCCCTCAGCCAGCGAGTCTTAGCACGATGCAGCAGGAGGGTTCTCAATGGCAAGCTGGCTTACCCGTAAACACGTCTCGGTGTGGATCCCCCATTTTGTGCTCTCCCCCCCAGGCCTGTCTCCTGAGATGTTATTTCAGCTAGAACTAGCTAAGTTTAAGCTGCAGGAGACTCAGATACAACAGGCTAGTATAGAACGCATAGAGGTTGCTAGAATCCAAGCCAATCAGGATGCAACCAGGTACCAGGCTGAAATGGATGTCGAGAAGTCTAGAGTAGAGACCACGGGGCGTCATCTCGGTGGTGGGCACCGGGTTACAGACTCACTTTCGCATTTAATTAAGTTAGTACCCGCATTTGATGAGACAGCAGTGACTGAGTTTTTTGCTCGTTTCGAAAAGAAGTGTCGTGAGTATGACTGGCCGGAGGTTAAATGGGCAGCATTAGTTTCATCACGTCTAGTGGGTAAGGGGTTGAAAGCCTACGATGCACTGTCACTGGACGAGAGTGTCGTGTATGGACTGGTGAAGGAGGCTGTGCCCCGGGCCTACGAACTGCAACCCGAAACTTATAGATTGAAGTTCCGTGGCGTGAATAAGAAGAGCGACGTCAGTTTTATGGAGCACGCACGGGACTTAACAGATGCATGTAATAACTGGTTTCGGTCCGAGCACGCAGAGTCGGCTGAGGAAATTAAGCAACTTTTCTATCTGGAACAGTTTTACAAATGTACTGGAACCGATCTAACGCTGAACATTAAGGAAAAATGTCCCAAGACAGTAGAGGAGGCTGCCAAGATGGCAGACCTCAGATTATCATTGATTCGTGGTTGCGGTGCCGCTCAGAGGGCTGAGTCAGGGCAGAAGGGGCGCTATACCCCACCCACCAGAGTTTTCGATAATAACAAATCCTATGACACACATAACCACACTAAAAGCATTGCACCTAATAACACCTACAAACACAAGCCTCTCCCGTTTACTAAAGGTCAGGCCCCTTCTTCGCCCGCACAAGGGAAGAAGCCCATTGGGGATGTGAAATGTTACAAATGTCAGAAGCTAGGCCATTATTCACGTGAGTGCCCTAGTAACACTCCCGCTAAGCCGGTGTCATTGGTTCACAGTATCGGTGTGTCTCTGAAGGCTGCAGCAACTGCCCGGGGTAGGTTGTCAGCAGCTGAGGCACACGCGGTAAAGAAGCGTACGGAAGGATCGACACCTGTCCGGGACACTTTCTGTAGCCATCGGGGACACGGGTTTGTGAGCTGGGGGAGTGAACTACGGAGGGTTGACTTGTTGAGGGATACGGGGGCTTCGCAAACTTTGTTGAGGAACTTCACAGGGAAACCGATAAATGCGGCCAGAGTTGTTGTGGTGCAGGGTATAAATGCTACGAGGTCATACCCACTTGTGAGGTTGGAGTTGAGAGTGGGAGAGGTGTGCAGGGAGCTGGATGTAGGGATCGTTGAGTGTTTGCCAGTTGAGGGCGTCGACCTTCTTCTCGGCAACGACTTTGCGGTGCCCACTTCCGGGACTCCACCCTTAGTCGTTGCCGAGAGGGCGGCCGACGTGGATGGTGAGAATCGGGAATGGGTTGGGAGGTGCCAACAGGATGAGATGGCCTGTGTGGTAACCCGATCTCGCTCTGCGGCTCCTGCACAGCCTAGCACTCAACCTCGGGGACAGTGGAGGAAGGATCAGGAGAAGGTTGCTAAGGGCAGGAAAAGGGACATTGATTCTGCTGCACTTCTCGGTGATTCGGTACTTGGACCTATAATAAACACGGGAGTTGACTCTGGCCCAGAGATGGTGTGTAACAAGGCAGAGTTGGGTAAGACTTCGCGTGAGGCAAGAGCTGTAGCGAGAGCCACTAAGGCAGTAGAGCCTACTAGCCGGGGTAATGTCTTATTACAAAACCATCTTGATGCATTGACGCCCGGGGACATAAGTGAGCAGCAGCTGCAAGACGCTAGCCTAGCTCGTTATAGCAATGGTGCCATAGAGTTGGAGGAAGATGGGGATGCGAAGCCGGGAGATTTCTTTAGGCTCAACAGGATATTGTACCGCAGATTTTTAGACCCCAAATCGAAGTGGGAGGGCGGTGCGAGGGTAGTAGACCAGGTGGTTGTTCCAAATAAGTATAGAGAGTCCTTATTGTGTCTGGCGCATGATGTGCCGGTGGCGGGTCATTTGGGGGTAACAAAAACATTGGCGGCATTGGGCAGGTTTTTCTGGTGGCCTGGGGTCAAGGCTGATGTCTGTGCATGGGTGGCTGGGTGTGCGACCTGCCAGACAACGGGGAAGCCTAACCAGACAATCCCGAAGGCACCTTTGTTTCCCATACCTGTCACCGGGCCTCCGTTCAGCAAAGTTGTAGTAGATTTGGTTGGCCCTTTCCCGCCTACTAGTAGTGGCAATAAATTCCTGTTGACAATCATGGATGTGGCTACGAGATACCCGGACGCATACCCCATGAGAAACGGCTCGGCAAAGGCAGTTGTTAAAAACTTATTATTGTTCTGTTCCCGTTATGGATTTCCACGTGAGGTGCAGTCAGACCAGGGGAGCAATTTTACATCCAAATTGTTCACGCAAACCCTTCAGTTGCACGGTATATGTTCTGTAGTGTCGTCAGCCTACCATCCCGAGAGTCAGGGAGTCTTGGAGCGGTGGCACTCGACCCTGAAGAGTATGCTACGCTGTTACTGTGCAGAACATGACACTGATTGGGATTTGGGTCTGCCGTATGTTCTGTTCGCTGCACGTGAAGTCCCAGGAGAGAGCCTGGGGTTCAGTCCAAATCAGCTAGTCTTTGGCCATAATGTGAGAGGACCTTTAAGTATGGTGAAAGAGATCTGGGAGGGCGAAGAGAAGCCGGGGTCTGTACTTAAATATGTCCTTGAGAGCCGGGAGAGACTTATAGGTTGCATGGCAGCGGCAGGTAATAACTTGGTTAATGCACAGGCGGTCATGAAGCACCAGTATGACGCCAAGGTGAAGCTTCGGGAGTTTTCGGTGGGTCAGGAGGTAATGTTGCTTTTACCTTTGCCTGGACACCCCTTTCTGCCAAGTTCATTGGGCCGTATGTGGTGGCTAAGAAACTGTCCGACCTTGATTATCTCGTTGCAACACCTGACCGTAGGAAAAAACATCAGTTATGTCATGTTAACCTCATGAAAGAGTATGTGAGACGCCCCTCAGAGCCTCTCACTGTCCCTGTGCTGGCCTGCAGCGGCCAGGGTGGAGAAGGAGGTGGGGACAGTCATGCTGCTGAGGAGGATAGCTGGGACTGTGTCATTTCCGCGGAACAGTGGGCGGGGAATACTGAACAAGAGGCTAGGCAAGTTGTAAGTCACCTGCCTGAGCACCAGGGTGCTGCTGTCCTAGGCCTGTTCAGGTCATACCCCTCTGTTTTCGCCGAACACCCAGGTCTCACTACTCAGGTAACGCACGACGTGGACGTCGGTGATAATGTGCCCTTCAAGTCAGTGCCATACCGTGTGCCCCCGGTAAAGTTGCCAGCTTTACGGGAGGAGTTAAAGTACATGGTTGAGAGAGGGATGATCACTGAAGGTTATGTGAAGTGGACATCACCCGTCACGTTGCAGCCAAAACCTGACGGCAAGGTGCGGTTCTGCATAGATTTTCGTAGGCTAAATGGCTTGACCACTACCAACCCTTACCCTTTGCCTCGAGTTGACGACAGCGTGGACAAGATAGGGAATGCAAAGTACCTTACTAAAATTGATCTTGTAAAAGGCTACTGGCAAGTACCCCTGTCGGACCGAGCTAAGCAAGTTTGTGGTTTTGTGGTAGATGGCAAGACCTACCAATGTAACGTAATGCCTTATGGGCTTAAGAACGCACCTGCCACGTTTCAAAACCTGATGAACGATATTTGTGACGAAATCCCTAACTGCACGGTCTACCTTGATGACGTGATAGTATATGATGACGATTTTGAAAATCACCTAAGGCACTTAGAGACCCTGTTTAGGAAGTTGCACGATGCTGGGCTGGTGGTGAACCTGAGGAAGTGCGAGTTTGTAAAGGCTACTGTGCAGTATCTTGGCTTTGTGGTCGGGTTAGGCCGGGTGTGCCCCCCCCTGAGCAAGATACAGGCTATCAATATGTTTCCCAGGCCCACCACTAAGCGCCAGGTCATGCGGTTCCTAGGTATGATAGGCTATTATAGGCGCTTCATCCGGGGATACTCTACTGTCTTAGCACCGTTAACTGATCTACTGTCGAAGTCAGTGAAGTTCTGTTGGGCTGCGGAGTGTCAGAGGGCTTTCGACCTAGTCAAGCACCTGCTGTGTACACATCCGATTTTGAGGGCCCCAGACTTCTCCAGGAGTTTTCAGCTGGCGACTGATGCCAGCGGTGTGGGTGCCGGGGCAGTGTTACTGCAGACTGATTCCGAGGGCTTGGAACACCCAGTGAGCTTCTTTTCTCGCAAGTTTAATTCGGCACAAAGGAATTACTCGACTATAGAGAAGGAGCTTCTGGCTATCGTTTTGTCGCTCAAACATTTCGAAGTTTATGTTCCAGCCTACGGCCCGGTAGTGACGATTTATACGGACCATCATCCCTTGAAATTCCTAAATCAGTTTCACAATCGGAATATGCGGTTGACCAGGTGGTCCCTAATGCTCCAAGAGTATAATCTCAACATTCAGCATATTGCCGGGAGTGAGAACGTGATAGCAGATTGTCTATCAAGGGTTGATGATCCAAGATAGTCGTGCACGGTGTGTGGGTTGAGCAGGAGTAAAATTAGGCTATCATAACGCCGTCCAAAAAGATTATAAAACAATAAAATAAACGAGAAAACTCTTTCTTTTTTTAGTTTTGTAACTCTTTATTGTTGTAGCATGATGCATGCAATATTGTGTTTTATGTATAATTCACACTTCAGTTGTTGTGCACCTTTTGCAATTAGTGGCAGCTAAGGGTAGCAGGTCGGTTGGTTGCCTGTCAGATTTTGATAATGCTTCTAAGGTCGATTATCTAAAATCTTGGGGGGGCTGTGACGCACCCCAGTGCTGGGCAACGCAACCTGATTGTACTCCTTGGTACTCCACTGTACCGCCCGTGATCTGGCTACCGTCAGCCGCTATGTATATTGAGTGTGACAACTTATAACTATGTTCTTTGTATCTCTGCAAAGGTCTCGTCATGTGCTAACCAGTGGTGGGTTTTGTTTTAAGCCATGTCGAGACCTTCCATTTAATATGTAGTATCAATAGAGAAGTTGATAGATAGGATAATGGGAATTCAGAAAGAGAGAGTGAGTTGGGCTTCAGAGCAAGAGGGTAGCAACACGCCGCGCTGCCGGCCGGGTGGTTGCCAGACGTATGGACTGGTTGGCAGCCTTGCCCTTATAGCTAGGCGCGATAGGGTTGGTAGTCCATTGTTGCCTGCCTGGGCTGGGCCCATGTTGTCGTACAGCACACTGCCTGGAGGTTGGCTGTGTGTTCCTGGACTAGGTTGCCTAGAACCTTTGAGATTCTAACATCCCTTGCTCTCTCCCCCAACTTCTCACGGTTGCACTCTTTCTCTTTGACGACATTACTCTCATTTCATTCTTCTCTCTATTTAAATGCATAACCTTCCCTTGAGGTCCTAAAGGAGTTTCAGCACTCACCTCTCGTATTACTCTTAGGACAAGCATATATTTACATGTATTAGATTTAAGGGGTTAATGTGAACAGCGATCTTCTTGATGAGGATAGTTGGTGAACGTTCTACATGTTCACGAGTTATATGCCCTGCTCATCATCCCATTTGTGACTAGACTGGTGCCATGTGTAAGAGCCCGACCATGCCCAGGAGTTGTCTGTAGAGGGACGAGGACTTAGCCTTGATTTGCATACCGAGCCAGGAGCGAGTGTAGCACCCGAGACTACAGCTCGCTCGTAGTGCCGGTATAGTAGAGTAACGTAATTTATCTGTCCTTGTGTTCTCTACAGTCTTCTCCTGGGTTCTCGCTTTCGGTGCTGGGACTCGTTGTTCCTGTGACTTGGCCTGCTAGCTAGAACACATGGGGATGATGAGTGGGATATATCTTTATTTTACTATGCATTGCAGCTCTCTTTAAGTATATATCTATAACACTTTACAATACACATTACTCACACACAAGACAACACTATTAATACTTTCATGTATCAATTAACTGCACTGTCGTTTTGCTGCTGTGTCCGGAGTTCTGTTGCGTAGGGCGCATACGGACTCGGAGGGGAGACAGAGTGAGAGAAGCGAAGTAGCCTATGCGGTAGTAGGCTACCGGCGCAGTACTGTTGCCTGCAACCTTTTAGTTATTCCAAGTATAGATTCATTATTATAATAAGTGACTACTGTTTATGTTCCTCCCATGTGTATTATTAGGTATCTACTGGATCATGAACATCTTGTATGCTACATGCTAGTGCATGTTAGTAGGGGACAGTTAGTGTAGTGCACGCGCTTTCAAGTAGGCGTGTACATTTGTCATTTAGCATTTCACTGTCATACCTTTAGCCTGCTTCTATTCTACATTATTAGAGGCTTAATATTAACGTAGTTTCTTGAGTATTGCATTTCTTTAGTAATAACGTAACCTATAAATGTCTGAGGGAGTTTAGCCTCATAGCCTACCCCTGTTGTACACTTTCGCCGAGTTAAGGTACCTCGTTACCGTAGACGATAACTCTGTAGGGCGTTGGTGCTTTTGTTGTCTGGAGCATATAGTATTTGGGACTGGAATCGAGCGTGTCGTTGTCACTTAAGCCATTTCTGTCCTACGATCAAGAATCCCGAATATGTATTGCCGATCCAGCCGTAACAACAGGTATAGAAATAGAAGATATCCAACGGAAAGTAGTTATTCTTAGTGTGTACTTGCCCTACCAATGTAATGAAAATGAAGAACAATACCTGGAATGCCTTGGAGAGCTAAGTGCTCTTTTACAAGAACTAAATACCACCTGCTACTCTGTAATAGGGGACTGGAATGCTAATCTGAAGGACATGAGTAACTCTCTGTTTGCTAGTCATATGACTAACTTCTGTGGTGAGCATGATCTAATTATCTCTTCTCAGCTCATGCTCCCTCATAGTAGTTACACATGTGTCAGTGCAGCATGGGGCTCAACGTCTTGGCTAGATCATACCGTAGCTAGTGCTGATTTCCATGATATGATAACATATATGGAAATTCAGTATACATATACAGATGAAGATCATATCCCATTGACCTTAACAGCTAGTTTGGAAAGAGCGCCAGAATTAGCCCAGTCAAACAATAGTGTAAATCCAAAACTGCCATGGGGCGGGCTTGACGAGGAGGAGTGTGAGCAATTTTGCACTTTAACACACACTCTCCTTTCTGAGCTTGATCCTGGCAGTGAGGATGCCATTACCTGTGAAGACCCCAATTGTGTTAATGCTAGTCATCGAGAAGAAGTCAGCAAGCTGTACAATAATATTATATCTTGTCTTACTAAGGCTAGTGACATAGTATTTCACAAGCATAACAAAAATTACTCTTTTAACAAACCTGGGTGGAATGACCATGTTTCAGAACTATACCAGGCATCCCGAGATGCTCGTAGTGTATGGCTGGATCATAACAAACCGAGACAGGGACCCATTTTTGACATGTTCACCAGACTAAAGGCTAGATGCAAGTATGCAATCAGATATATAAAAACAATGAAAATGTATTAAGAAGAGAAGCATTGGCCAAAAACTTTGCTAGCAAAGACACATTGGCCTTCTGGAAGGATATTAAAAAAATGCATAATAGCTGCACACCTCTAACCGTTAGTGTAGATGGGATCTCTGGTACTAATAACATAGCCAATCTTTGGAAAACACATTACCAAACTTTGTTTAACTCTGTTGGGCACCAAGGAAATACCATTGCTGCTACAACAGAGTGTAACAAAGAAGAAAAATATGACACAATAAAAGTTACAAGTGAAAAAATCAAGGCTGCAATAAGTAGGCTAGATGCTAACAAATCCTGTGGTTTTGATGGTATATATGCTGAACATTTGAAGTACTCCTCCACTCTCCTCTTGGAGAAACTCAGCAGTTGCTTTACCAGCTTTCTAATCCATGGTTTCCTACCAGAATCTATGATGTCCGTTACCTTGATACCAGTAATTAAAGACAAGGCTGGCAAAATTACATCAAAAGACAACTATAGACCTATTGCCCTTGCCAGTATTGTAAGTAAGATACTAGAGTTAATCATTTTAGACAGAATCTCAGTGTATATCTCAACTAATAGTAATCAATTTGGTTTTAAAAAGAATCATGGTACGGACCAGTGCATCTACACTCTGAAGGAGCTAGTGGATGGGTACATCAAAATGAACAGCTCTATTTTTGCATGCTTTCTTGATGCTAGTAAGGCATTTGACAGAGTCTGCCACAATATCCTGTTTGATAAATTAGCAACAAGGGGAGTGCCATCCTATATACTGAGAATCTTGAAGTACTGGTACGCCAATCAAACATTTAATGTAAGATGGGGTAACATTATTTCGGATTCCTTTACAGTAACCAATGGAGTGAGACAGGGTAGTATTCTCTCACCTTACTTATTCAATGTATATATGGATGAATTAAGTGATAAATTGAATAAAGAGCAGATTGGGTGTTATGGTGGGAATAAAATCATCAACCATCTCATGTATGCTGATGATCTGGTCATTATTGCACCGTCTTCTGCGGGTCTGAGCAAACTTCTTGATATATGTGAATCTTTTGGTAGTAAACATTGTGTTAAATTCAACCCACTGAAAAGTGCTGTTCTTATATTTAGATCAAAATTACTGTATAAAAGTAAACTGCCAAATTTCTCACTCAATAATCAAATTATTCAAGAAGTAAACAAAATAAAATACCTGGGACACATTATCTCAAACGATTGCTCAGATGATGCAGATATCGGCCGTCAGCGCAGACAGCTATATTTACGTGGTAACACCATCTTGAGAAAATTCCACATGTGTAATTGGGAAACTAAAGTCACTTTTCCGGACATATTGTTCCTCTATGTACACAGCCCATTTGTGGTGGAAGTATAAGAGAGCCACCATAAATGGTCTGTGTACATCCTATCATAATATACTCTAAGATGTTCATTGGTCTCTCTAAATATGAAAGCACTAGTATGGTGTGCACACTGTTGGATGTGCAGTGCTGTCGGGCTGTCATCAGGAGACTGGTGTACAGCTTTTCGCAGCGACTGCAATCCTCCAGTAACACGCTGATTGTAGCTCTTTGGTCTAGTGATCATATCTATGAATCCCGTATTATATCTCACTGGCAGAAGCTGCTGCACACATAGTATGTACTGTAATGTAATATATAGGTCTAATTGAACTATGAGCAATGATCTGTGCAATAGGTGTTAACCAACATTGAGCAATAGCCTTAGTTAGCCTATCTGTGTTATATTGTGACAAAATGTGATATGTGCTCTATTCTGTAAATAGGCCTACTGTATTTTTTATTTTATTGTGTCTTTATTAATATATCTTTGTGTATAATTATTATTTGTGCTCTGACGAGAAGTGTATGTGATATGGACCATTAGGTCGTACTGTATTTATACTGTATCTATCTTATGTGTCTGGAATAAAGAATTATTATTATTATTATTACATAGGCTACATAAAATAAAAAGAAATTAAATAATACCCAGCTTGCTATCATGTAGTTCACAGCACTGCCTCAACCAAAAACAGTGGTCATCAAACTACTGTGTTACCAAAACCACTGTCCTAATTGTGTACAGTACCATGCCTCACATCATTTAGCTTCCGGTACAGTATATTGCTACAGTACAGTATAGGAATACCAGTACTGTACTGCACTATGAGGTTCAGTACCAGCAGACACTGCCCAGACCAGCAAGGCCTACAAGAGCATGCTGATTATGTCATAATTATTGTCATACTAATGAATAATCTAGTTGAGCCAGCCCTGTTAACCAATAACCCAGCAGACCTTGCCCTGTTAACTAGTAATCCAGCAGGGCCTGCTCTGATAAGTATCTGTTATACCTGCAGAGCGCCAGTCTTGTTAACTAATAATCCAGCAGTACTCGCCCTGTTAACTAATTAACCAGCAGACCCTGATCATACCAGCAAGGCCTATAAGAGTATCCAGAGACTGTCATATTTATTAATAATATAGCTAAGCTAGCCCTGTTAACTATTAATCCTGCAGAGCCGACCCTGGTAAAAAAAATATGCTGCTGAGGCAATCCTGTTAACTAATAATCCAACAGAACTGGCCCTGCAAAACAAATAATCCAGCAGATGGTGTTGTCAACTATTAAACCAGCAGAGCCAGCCCTGTTAACTGATAATCCAACAGACCCAGCCCTGTTCACTAATTAACAAGTAGAGCCGACACTGTTAACTAATAAATATCATGCTGAGGCAGTCCTGCTAAACAATTATACTGCAGAGATGTATTTGTTAACTAGTAAACCAGCAAAGCCAGCCCTGTATATTATTTATCCAGCTGAATCGGCCTTGTTAACTAATAAACCAGCTGACCCTACCCAGACCAGCAAGGCCTACACTAATATTCACAGGCTGTCTTACTAGTTAATAATCTAACAGAGCCTGTTAGCATGAAAATATACCACAGAATAAGGGAATAACAGGGAAAATAGGTGATAACTGAAGGAGGGGAGGAAAGTGGGGAAGGAGGGGAGGTGGAGGAGTGATATTTGGCATGGCCCAGGGGCAAAAATTTTTTTTTTTTTTTTTTTCGGTGTTTTAAATTGATTTTTTCCCCCCCTGACTCTTAAGTCTTCCCGCAGTCCGCCGGGGGAACTCTTAAGAGTCTTCCCGCAGTTCCCGGGTTAACTAACAATCCACAGAGTCGGCCCTGCTAAATAATAATCCTCCAGAGGCGGTCCTGTTAAACAATAATCTAGCAGAGCTGCCACTGTTGGTTAAATAATCCAATAGAGATGACCCTGCTAAACAATAATTCAGCAGAGACTGCTCTGTTAAGTAATTATCCAACTGATCCCACTCTGTTAACCTCTGAAGTGCGCATGGGGGTAATTGGAAACGTCCCCCTGTGCTGACGTATTTGAGGTGTTTCCGTCACTAAAATATTCATTGTGCCATTAATAGCATTAATACTTATCCATATGCGCCTATTATGGGTTGATTATAAAGGTATTAACCTGAAACAACAATAAAACGAGTGAAAACAGCGTTTGGATGGTCAAAATCGGAGATATAGCCCGCGAGTTGTATAATGTATGGGTGAGGCAATCTGCTTTCCCGCCAATTTCCCCCAAGGCCACTGAGACACAGTCGATCGATACTCTCTCTCTCTCTCTTGCACTCGCTTGCTATCAGTGATGACCACACCCTCCAATCGGATTTCTAATGTTAGCACGAAAATATACCTCAGAATAAGGGAATAACAGGGAAAATAGGTGATAACTGAAGGAGAGGAGGAAAGTGGGGAAGGAGGGGAGGTAGAGGACTGAGATTTTGCATGGCCCAGGGGCAAAAAAAAAAAAAAAAAAAAAAAAAAAAATCGATGTCAAAAGTTGATTTTTTTTTTCTCTGACTCTTAAGAGTCTCCCCGCAGTGCGCCGGGGGAACTCTTAAGAGTCTCCCCGCAGCTCCCGGGTTAACTGGTATTCCAGCAGAGCTGGCCCTTTGAACTAAAAATTCAGCAGAGCTTGCCCTGTTCATTAATTAACCAGCAGACTCTGACCAAACCAGCAAGGCTTATGAGAATATCCAGTGGCTGTTATATTATTCAATAATCTATCAGAGCTGGCCCTGTTAACTATATCCTGCAGAGCCGACCCTGATAAACAATAATCCTGCAGAGGCAGCCTTGTTAACTAATAATCCCACAAAGCCCGCCCTGTTAACTGATAATCCAACAGAACTGGCCATGCTAAAAAAATAATCCTGCAGAGGCAGTTTTGTTAAAGTTCAACAGAGTCGACCCTCTCAATTAGTAATACCTGTAGGCTACAATAGAGCCGGCCCTGTCAATAAAAAATACAATAGAGCCGGCCCTGTCAATTAATAATACAATAGAGCCGGCCCTGTCAATTAATAATACAATAGAGCCGGCCCTGTCAATTAATAATACAATAGAGCAGGCCCTGTCAATAAATAATACAATATATGACGGCCCTGTCAATAAATAATACAATAGAGCCGGCCCTGTCAATTGATAATACAATAGAGCCGGCCCTGTCAATTAATAATACAATAGAGCCGGCCCTGTCAATTAATAATACAATAGAGCCAGCCCTGTCAATTATTAATACAATAGAGCCGGCCCTGTCAATTAATAATACAATAGAGCCGGCCCTGTCAATTAATAATGCAATAGAGCCGGCCCTGTCCATAAATAATACAATAGAGCCGGCCCTGTCAATTAATAATACAATAGAGCTGGCCCTGTCAATTAATAATACAATAGAGCCGGCCCTATCAATTAATAATACAATAGAGCCGGCCCTGTCAATTAATAATACAATAGAGCCGGCCCTGTCAATTAATAATACAATAGAGCCGGCCCTATCAATTAATAATACAATAGAGCCGGCCCTGTCAATTAATAATACAATAGAGCCGGCCCTGTCACTTATTAATACAATAGAGCCGGCCCTGTCAATTAATAATACAATAGAGCCGGCCCTGTCAATTAATAATGCAATAGAGCCGGCCCTGTCAATAAATAATACAATAGAGCCTGCCCTGTCAATAAATAATACAATAGAGCCGGCCCTGTCAATTAATAATACAATAGAGCTGGCCCTGTCAATGAATAATACAATAGAGCCGGCCCTATCAATTAATAATACAATAGAGCCGGCCCTATCAATTAATAATACAATAGAGCCGGCCCTGTCAATTAATTACACAATAGAGCCGGCTCTGTCAATTAATAACAATAGTGCCGGCCCTGTCAATAAATAATATAATAGAGCTGGCCCTGTCAATTAATGATACAATAGAGCCGGCCCTGTCAATAAATAATACAATATATGCCGGCCCTGTCAATAAATCATACAATAGAGCCGGCCCTGTCAATTAATAATACAATATAGAGCTGACCCTGTCAATTAATTATACAATAGAGCCAGCCCTGTCAATTAATAATACAATAGAGCCAGCCCTGTCAAGTAATAATACAATAGAGCTGGCCCTGTCAATTATTAATACAATAGAGCCGGCCCTGTCAATTAATAATACAATAGAGCCGGCCCTGTCAATAAATAATACAATAGAGCCAGCCCTGTCAATTAATAATACAATAGAGCCGGCCATGTCAATTAATAATGCAATAGAGCCGGCCCTGTCAATTAATAATACAATAGAGCTGGCCATGTCAATTAATAATACAATAGAGCCGGCCCTGTCAATTAATAATACAATAGAGCCGGCTCTGTCAATTAATAACACAATAGTGCCGGCCCTGTCAATTAATAATACAATAGAGCCGGCCCTGTCAATAAATAATACAATAGAGCTGGCCCTGTCAATTAATAATACAATAGAGCCGGCCCTGTCAATGAATAATACAATAGAGCCAGCCTTGTCAATTAATGATACAATAGAGCCGGCCCTGTCAATTAATATTACAATAGAGCCGGCCCTGTCAATTAATAATACATTAGAGCCGGCTCTGTCAATTAATAACACAATAGTGCCGGCCCTGTCAATAAATAATACAATAGAGCTGGCCCTGTCAATTAATAATACAATAGAGCCGGCCCTGTCAATAAATAATACAATATATGCCGGCCCTGTCAATAAATAATACAATAGAGCCGGCCCTGTCAATTGATAATACAATAGAGCCGGCCCTGTCAATTAATAATACAATAGAGCCGGCCCTGTCAATTAATAATACAATAGAGCCGGCCTTGTCAATTAATACAATAGAGCCAGCCCTGTCAATTAATAATACAATAGAGCCAGCCCTGTCAATTAATAATACAATAGAGCCGGCCCTGTCAATAAATAATACAATAGAGCCGGCCGCCCTGTCAATAAATAATACAATAGAGCCGGCCCTGTCAATAAATAATACAATAGAGCTGGCCCTGTCAATTAATAATACAATAGAGCCAGCCCTGTCAATTAGTAATACAATAGAGCCCGCTCTGTCAATCAATAACACAATAGTGCCGGCCCTGTCAATAAATAATACAGTAGAGCTGGCCCTGTCAATTAATAATACAATAGAGCTGGCCCTGTCAATTAATAATACAATAGAGCCGGCCCTGTCAATTAATAATACAATAGAGCCGACCCTGTCAATTAATAATACAATAGAGATGGCCCTGTCAAGTAATAATACAATAGAGCCGGCCCTGGCAATTAATAATACAATAGAGCCTGCTCTGTCAATTAATAATACAATAGAGCAGGCCCTGTCAATTAATAATACAATAGAGCTGGCCCTGTCAATTATTAATACATAGAGCTGGCCCTGTCAATTAACCTCTGAAGTGCGCATGGGGGTAATTGGAAACGTCCCCCTGTGCTGACGTATTTGAGGTGTTTCCGTCACTAAAATATTCATTGTGCCATTAATAGCATTAATATTTATCCATATGCGCCTATTATGGGTTGATTATAAAGGTATTAACCTGAAACCAGCGTTTGGATGGTCAAAATCGGAGATATAGCCCGCGAGTTGTATAATGTATGGGTGAGGCAATCTGCTTTCCCGCCAATTTCCCCCAAGGCCACTGAGACACAGTCGATCGATACTCTCTCTCTCTCTCTTGCACTCGCTTGCTATCAGTGATGACACACCCTCCACTAATGTTAGCACGAAATATACCTCAGAATAAGGGAATAACAGGGAAAATAGGTGATAACTGAAGGAGAGGAGGAAAGTGGGGAAGGAGGGGAGGTAGAGGACTGAGATTTTGCATGGCCCAGGGGCCAAAAAAAAAAAAAAAAATAAAAAAAAATATAAATTTTTTTTTTTTTAATAATACAATAGAGCTGGCCCTGTCAATTAATAATACAATAGAGCCGGCTCTGTCAATTAATAATACAATAGAGCTGGCCCTGTCAATTATTAATACAATAGAGCCGGCCCTGTCAATGAATAATACAATAGAGCCAGCCTTGTCAATTAATGATACAATAGAGCCGGCCCTGTCAATTAATATTACAATAGAGCCGGCCCTGTCAATTAATAATACATTAGAGCCGGCTCTGTCAATTAATAACACAATAGTGCCGGCCCTGTCAATAAATAATACAATAGAGCCGGCCCTGTCAATAAATATTACAATATATGCCGGCCCTGTCAATAAATAATACAATAGAGCTGGCCCTGTCAATTGATAATACAATAGAGCCAGCCCTGTCAATTAATAATACAATAGAGCCGGCCCTGTCAATTAATAATACAATAGAGCCGGCCTTGTCAATTAATACAATAGAGCCAGCCCTGTCAATTAATAATACAATAGAGCCGGCCCTGTCAATTAATAATACAATAGAGCCGGCCCTGTCAATAAATAATACAATAGAGCCGGCCGCCCTGTCAATAAATAATACAATAGAGCCGGCCCTGTCAATAAATAATACAATAGAGCTGGCCCTGTCAATTAATAATACAATAGAGCCAGCCCTGTCAATTAGTAATACAATAGAGCCCGCTCTGTCAATCAATAACACAATAGTGCCGGCCCTGTCAATAAATAATACAGTAGAGCTGGCCCTGTCAATTAATAATACAATAGAGCTGGCCCTGTCAATTAATAATACAATAGAGCCGGCCCTGTCAATTAATAATACAATAGAGCCGACCCTGTCAATTAATAATACAATAGAGATGGCCCTGTCAATTAATAATACAATAGAGCTGGCCCTGGCAATTAATAATACAATAGAGCCTGCTCTGTCAATTAATAATACAATAGAGCAGGCCCTGTCAATTAATAATACAATAGAGCTGGCCCTGTCAATTATTAATACAATAGAGCTGGCCCTGTCAATTAATAATACAATAGAGCTGGCCCTGTCAATTAATAATACAATAGAGCCGGCTCTGTCAATTAATAATACAATAGAGCTGGCCCTGTCAATTATTAATACAATAGAGCCGGCTCTGTCAATTAATAATACAATAGAGCAGGCCCTGCTACATAATAATCCAGCAGACGGTGTTGTTAACTATTAAACCAGCAGAACCAGCCCTGTTTACTAATAATCCAACAGAGCCAGCAGACACTGCGGCATATGGTGAAGTTAAACTGATTTAATCTGTGCAACGTAGGTGGTCCAAGCAGGTCCACTGTATCAACTAGCTCTCCTACTCTGACAGACTCAATAACCTAAATTTGTATTCAGCTAAGGGTAGACTATTAAGGTGCGATTTGATCTACTGTTACCAAATTTTCCATGGTCTGTCCTCTGTTAAACCTGAAGATCTCTTTGTCCTTTCTCCCAATGTTGGCCGCACTAGAGGCCACAGTTTCAAAATTCAAGTTCAGCATTCCCAGGTTGAGGCCCGCAGAAGATTTTGTTCTTGCCGTGTTGTCCAGCAGTGGAATATTCTTCCTGATCAAGTATTTGATGCTCCCTCACTTAACTCATTTAAATCCATACTCCACGATGCTTTATGAAATTATGAGACACTTTGTTCAACTAAATTGATACTTGATATACAAATCAACCCCACCTCCATATCCCCACTGTCCCCTAAAGCTGTAAGCCCATGTTAGTCCTTATCTAGTACTTTATTATTTGCACATAACCAGTCACTCAAATGGTTCAATAGACAACTGCACAGACTACACAGACACAAGGTAAAAACCTACAAAGCAGCCAAACGTTACAACGACACAGAACACTGGGAATATTACAAGAATTCACAGAAAACACTACAAAGATAAATGAAGCAAGCAGAAACTAAGCACACTGCCACTTTTCCCACAGACAACAAACAAAACCACAAAAAGTTGTACAGCTTCTTCAAAGCACGCAAACAAGACTCAACTGGTATAACAACATTATTACATAACGATTCTCTGGTCACAGACTCACAGGATAAAGCACATGCACTTAATTCGAAGTTCCAGTCAGTTTTTACACAAGAACAAGCAGACTTGCCGGAACTGTCACCATCACCACACCCAACTATACCTCCACTGACTATACACACCCGTAGAATCGAGAAACTTTTATCTGAGGTAGACGTTGACAAGGCGACTGGACCAGACAATACACACTGCAGGATTCTCAGGGCGAATGCTGCCAATTTAATAGGGCCCCTCCATCATTGACGACTTCGCCTATTAATAATAATAGTCTCCATTCAACATCCTGCACCAGCATTTTGAATAGCCCGCGCGGAAGTATCATGGATTACTCGTCATAAGTGCACGCTTAATTCCCTTATGGGATCGTCATTTTGATCGGGTATCCTACAGAAAAAAACTCTGTAAAATATAAAAAAGAAAAAATAACTTAATATCTGTTATCATATGACTTGCCATATACGTGGATTTCTCATGTTTTGCTTCCCCGACACCAGGACCCAGATTCACTAACGGTCGTAGCGTGTGATGTCGTACAGCAACGTACGATCGTTCCTAAGGGAGTGCGGAAGGTGTATTCACGAACGCATCGTTGAGCTCCCTTACGGCTCCCTTTCGGTTATTTTCACCAAGGCTTCTCTTGACCAATCAGGCGCTTGGCCTCTGTAAATAAACAATATGTCACCCACATGACCGAAGCGCCGAGAAGAACCTAATATAATTTAATTTATGAGATTTTCATTGTTTAGCATGGCTAATTCGATCCACCACAGCCAGCAGGAAGAAGAATAGAGTATCTTGTGAATTGATGATAAGAAATTAGCCTAGCTAGGCTACAGGGCAGCCTGTTAGTGGCCCAAGTTAAAGGATTTCCGACGGATTGATCATTGATAATCATCTGTTAGGCTAGTTGGGAAATTAGTGTATTATTTACAGAGCTGGGCACCGCAAACAAAAAGTCAAGTCAGCAAACACAAATCAGCAAACCCAGAACATAACTTCAGCAAACACAAATGTGCAAACCTTGTGAAATTTCTAGTCCTCAAATGCAAATATGCAAACGCAAACCGTTTTTTATTAATTTTAAATTTAAACTACTGAATCAAGGGTAAATCAATAAATTCAATCTCTAATGTCAATAAATATATATATTTACTTAAATATAATGTTGCCCAACTTCCATGGACCTCAAGGATATACATACAGGCTTTTAAAGCTTGGAAATTGCTGTAAATTGCCAAAACATTCCAAACGTCACCCGCAGTGAAAGGGTTAATATATATATAGCATAGGCCACTTAGTTTGTCCACATGGGCAGTAAAACATTGGGGCAACTTGTTTATGGGGAGAGTGCTTCAGTAATAATCAGTATTCGCAATTCCGCACCATTCAGGAGGAGGTACGCCGGATCACAGAGGTGCAAGGAGGTGATTTATTCGTGGTCCCCCCTTTGGGTATGGCAATAGGCTATATATGCCTAGATAGGTCTACTTTAGATAGATTAAGTAATTTAATAGAAAGTAGCCTAGGCCTATTAATTTTAATGCTCAGAATAAAGGCCTAGCTTCAGATCAAAATTTAATAAAATTTTATTGTAGGCTAAATTTAGTCTAGGCCTATATGATACTTTCAAAATTAACACTTTCTACTTGACACTAATAACATGAGTGTGATTATAGGCCTAGGCCTATACATAGAAGTTCGAACATGCAATATTTAGCCTAGGCCTACATGCTTTGAGGCATTTTGATGGAATTAGTGACTGATTATAGCCTAGACCTAGGCCTAGGCTATATATTAAAGTTAGAACATGCAATATTTAGCCTACATGCTTTGAGGCATTTTGATGGAATTAGTGATTACCGGTATAGCCTAGACCTAGGATATATATATATAGAAGTTAGAACATGCAATATTTAGCCTACATGCTTTGAGGCATTTTGATGGAATTAGTGATTGACTGATTATAGCCTAGACCTAGGCTAGCCTATATATATAGAAGTTAGAAAATGCAATATTATTTAGCCTACATGCTTTGAGGCATTTTGATAGGATTAGGGTAGCCTAGGCCTAGCCTAATAAAATTACTTATATTAGTAATTAGCCTATAGGCCTAGGCTATATTTAGAAGTTAGAACATGCAATATTTAGCCTACATGCTTTGAGGCATTTTGATGGGATTAGGGTTAATATACAGGAGACGCAACAACGTGTTTTTCAGGTATTTTTTTTGGAATTTTGATTTTGTTTTTGGTGTTTTAGTCGAATCTAGTGATGAAATTGAATGGGAATTAAGCATTTACCCATTATCCATCAATCTAAAGACACGCCCCCCGATAGTGGGGAGGGCTATGAAGATCAGGGAAATTGAGGGGTAAAAAGCGTATAGAACACTATAGAACACGATAATACACATTTGTAACCCAAATTTGGCTCGGGTTTGTTCAATTTCCAGACCCATAAAACCTGATTTTTTGAAAACCCGAGCCAAGTTTTGACGAAACTTGGCTCGGATTTAACAAATGTAAAAATAAAAAAAACACAGTAACCTTGGTAAAATATTGGCTCGGGTTTTGTCAATTTCCAGACCCATAAAACCCGACTTTTTGAAAACCCGAGCCAAGTTTTGACGAAACTTGGCTCGGATTTAACTAATTTAAAAATGAAAATAACACAGTAACCTTATTAACATGTTGGCTCGGGTTTTGTAAATTTCCATACCCATATAACCCGACATTTCGAAAACACGAGCCAAGGCTCGGATTTTACTAATCTATCTATCTATCTATCTATTGCCTGACGCCGTGATCCCCGAAGGGGTGGCCACGAACGAACCGCCCCCATGCACCTCTGTCCCCAGTCAGTCGACGCCCCTCCCCCCAACCAGCACCGCCCTCGTTCATGTACTTCCTCACTCCATCCTTCCACCTCATATTCGGTCTACCTCTCCCCCTCTGTCCCTCCACCTCGCTCTCGTACACCCTCTTAGTCATTCTCTCGCTTTCCATACGTTCCATATGGCCGAACCATCTCAAGTTGTTCCTTTTCACACTTTCCAGCACATCTACCTCCACACCACACCTCCTTCTTACTTCCTCATTAGTCTGTCTATCCCTCCATGTAACTCTGCACGCACTCCTTAAGTAATTCATTTCCACTGCTCTCACTCTTGGTCTGAGTCTCTCAACCAACGTCCATGCTTCGCTTCCGTAAGTCAGTGTCGGGATTACCACACTGTCATGCAAGGACTTCTTCACTTCCATACTGACCACCCTATTTCTTGTTACTGCTTTTAGCGTTCCTACAACCCTCTTCCCCTGTTGTACCCTCTCCCGCACCTCTTCATCCATAGTCCCATCTTTACTCAACACACTGCCCAGATACTTAAAAGAGTTGACGATCTCCATAGCCTGACCGTTCAGCTTCACCTCACACTCTGTGACTTCACCCCTTTCGAAGACCATAACCTTGCTCTTCCCCGTATTTACCTTCAAATTCCGTTTTTCGCACACTGTTCCAAACTCATTTACCAGACCCTGCAACTCCCATTCATTATCACTCATCAGAACTGTATCATCCGCAAACAGCAGTATAGGTAGCTTCCACTCAATTCCCTCCCTTTTCAGCGATACACCAACATCCACTGCTATTGATAGTATTTCTTTCATAACTCCATCCATATATACAGTAAACAACCACGGGGACATCACACACCCCTGTTTCAAACCAACATTCAGGTCAAAGAACTCGCTCTGCTCACTCTCCACACGTACTGCCGCCTTTGCACCCTCATACATGCTCTTCACTGCTTTCAGCAACTTGCCCTCTACTCCGTATATTCTAAGTACTTTCCACAAACCTTCTCTATCCACTCTGTCATAGGCCTTCTCCAAGTCCATAAAGGCAATATACACCTTTTGTTTCTTCTCCAGATACTTCTCCACAACACAATTCAGGGTAAAAATCTGATCTACACATCCTCTTCCCTTCCTAAAACCTCCCTGCTCGTCGCCTATCCATTTCTCCGTTCTCACTCTCACTCTCTCAATCACTACCCTACTGTATACCTTCCCTACTACACTTAGAAGACATATTCCTCGGTGGTTACCACACACTCCTCTTTCCCCTTTGCCCTTATATAGGGGGACTATTATGCCAGTCTTCCAGTCATCGGGTGCACTCCCCTTCTCCCATGCTAGTTTGCACATTTTCCATACCCATTCTATCACTATCTCACCACCATACCTCAACATTTCCCCACACACTCCATCTGTTCCTGGTGCTTTCCCCAACTTCACTCTTTTCATGGCTTCCCACACTTCTGACCTCCTGATCCCCACCTCCTCCTCCACTACTTCTCTTCTTCTCCCTCCCATACCATATCCAGCTATGTTTGCTGGCTCTTCATTCCTTTCATTTAGCAACTCACTGAAGTACTCCCTCCATCTTTCGACTCTCTCTTGCTTCTCGGCTAGCATTCTCCCATTCTTATCTTTCACACCCTTACTGTTTCCCTTGCTACCTTCCCTAACTTTCTTGACTTCTTTCCAGAACAGTTTCTTACTCTCCCTCCATTTTACACTCAGATTCCTTCCAAATTCCTCATCTACTCTTCTCTTACTTTCCTTCACTACTCTCTTCACCACCCTCTTACTCTCCACGTACCTCGCTCGTTTCTGTCTCTCGGAATCTTCATTCCCTCTACTACCCAACCACTCTCTATATGCTTTCTTCTTTTCTTCCACAGCTATTCTTACCTCTTCTGTCCACCATGCTGTACCTTTCACTCCCCTCCCTCTTCTCCTCACTCCACACACCTCCTCACATGCTGCACAGATCTCATCCTTAAACACCTTGCTCATCTCCTCCACTTCCTCCATAACTTCCAGGTCGAACCCACCTAGTCGTCTTTCCACTGCTCTCCTGTACTCCTCCCTGATTTCCTCCTCCTGCAACCTCTCCACCCTCCTCACCATTCCACCCTCCTCTCGCCTCCCTCCCGCTCTCCTCACCCACTTCTTTTGTATCCTAACCTTAGCTACCACTACATAATGATCAGACAGACCCCCTCCAATACCCCTATACACCCTAGCATCCATCACAGATTTCTTCATTCGTTCATCCACACATACATAATCAATCAATGACTTTCGTTCCACCACTGTCTTATCCTTCATCGTCAACATCCGTTTCCACGTGTACCTGTGGATCATTCTGTGTCGGAAGAAGGTGTTGGCTATCCACAGCCTCCTCCCCACACATACGTCCACAAGTGCACTACCATTCCCATTCACCTCTGATGGTACCCCCCACCCTCCCACCACTCCCTCAACTTTCCTATCACCCACCTTACCATTCATATCCCCAATCAGAAATATTCTTTCGTTCTTGTCAAACTTCTCCAGGCACGCCTCCACATTCATCCAGAACTCCTCTTTCTTTCTTTCAAGTATATCCTCTGTCGGGGCATACACGCATACAATCACCCACGTTTGTATTCCTACTTTCATTCTCACCCACACAATCCTTGAACCCACAGACCCATACTCTCTTACACATTCCTTCCATTTGCTACTTACAAACAAACATGCACCTTCTCTCGCTGTTCCTTCACTCACTCCAGCACACACACCCATGTTTGTTCAAATCTTACTATGAAAAACATCCCCGACGTTGAGCCAATGCCAACACATCAGACAGCCATAATTATATCTATGTATGTTCTTGCATCCGAGAAGTAGATGTTATATATCTTAGAAGTTAAAATACCCACGCTGTCCCTAGACCCCGTATATCATTTTCCATGACTAGTATAGATATGTGTAACCCGTGCTCAGTCGCCCCTTGCATTTGTTCCTCTAGTAACTAAGTCTATAATATTAACTGCCACCAGCATTGATACGACATAGCGGCACTGTCCTTGCTACAAAGATGATGAACAGGAATATACATTCATATTAAAAACACCCATGCCTGTCCCGACGTTGAGCCAATGCCAACACATCAGACAGCCATAATTATATCTATGTATGTTCTTGCATCAGAGAAGTAGATGTTATATATCTTAGAAGTTCAAACACCCACGCTTGTCCCTAGACCTCTTATATAATTTTCCATGACGAGTATAGATATGTGTAACCCGTGCTCAGTCACCCCTTGCATTGTTCCTCTAGTAACTAAGTCTATAATATTAACTGCCACCCGCATTGATGCGACATAGCGGCAGTGTCCTTGTGTCGTATTATGCCAAGTACAGATCAACCAGGTTTCATCACCTTATTAGGACGACGACGATAATGTCATCGTTCATCGATGTATGCAATCCTTTAGGTTAAGTATTTTATCCGCCATTGTGTTCACCTTTTTCCATTTACTTTCCACAATTGTCATACGTCTTCCCCTTGCCTCCTTCGTATCCACAGTCCACACTACGCCAATTTACTTCGTGTCTTACACCTCTTACCCCAACCAGAGATTATATAAGATAACCTGGTTATCAGTATCTGTCATAAGTACCCCGAAACAATAACTAAGTACCCCTACGAACTGCCGCTGTTGTGATATTATATTTAATAGAAAACGCAGTTCCCAGGGCCAACTAATAGTATCCATAACCCTCGGACTGATCACATAACTCTATCTTTTCCAGACTCCTATACCACCCCATAGTTGCATTCCCCGGTAGCATTTGGCTAACGTATTCTACTGCCTTTTCAAACTTCCATATAAATTGTAGCCTAATGCCACCCCCACGCCCAGGGACCTTAGGGGCAAAATTTCCCTGTAGCCCTTGAACTCTCCCCCCCCTCTCATTAAGACACCCGCGCTTCTCGACTCTTGTCCGACCTAGCCTCTCTCTCATACCTCTTGAAGATCCTTGAATTGTCCATTACTAACGCTCTCCAACCTTTTATATATATACTCCTATCCAGCCTACCTTCACTTAGTAGGCCAGAACAACATTAGAACTTTACTAGCCCCTTGCATGCCATCTATTCTCTTACAACACATTCACAACCCTGCACCCAATGGTCGTCGGTGCGAGGCTAGCCGCCCCGCCAGTAACTAACTTCTATTGCCATACTTCCAGATAAATGTGGCAGAGTTAGCAACCCAGTCTCCACCATATCCAGCAAACCCTACAATTAACAACCAGCCGAGTAAAACCAGCTAGTTAAGGCACCTTCGGTTTTGGTATTAAAGACACTCACATCTGTCTCATACACAGAGGGTTATTACAAACACTGGTGATATGGCAAGCCCCTAGCCACAGCCGCCGGACGACTATATCAGAGAGAGGGCGCCCAGCTCCCCCTTTTAGCCCACCCGAGGAGGGAGACCCCCACCCCCGCGGAGGTATACCTGGCCCCTGTTTTGACTTTCGAGTCATTGCCAGGTAGCACAGGAATTCTTCCTATCAATGAACTAACCATGAATGACTAACACCTTTACTAACCTCTATTACCTCACAATAAACCATTTACCTTTCTTGCATGCTCTGATCACTAAATTAGCACCTCAGCTATACCATAGAATGAAGATTGAACAATCTAGAGAGACGCTCCTATCACAGCTGTCCCCATCCTCCTCGCAAAGTAGATCCAGTCTCTCTCCCCTAAATACGTCCAGTATAGCCAAAATAGTACCTCTTACTAAGGCTCAGTTATATGAAAATATAAAGGCTTCCTATCGCCCTGTGCCACAACAGTAAATACCATCTTACCTAGTCCCCATATCTATTGAGAGCTCAATTAAGTCCATAAGACTCGAGATCCCTACTGTCTACAGGGTCCAGAACCGAGCCTATAAATCTAACTCCCGCCCCCAGTCAAATCAGTTGAAAGCTAGACACCAACCAGTGGTCACTACCCTGCAGTTTACCTCTAGCTCTGCCCTTGTGTTGTTCCGGAGTTGAGAGATTCCAGATCCGGCAGACTCCGTGGCAGAGAAGACTGATAGAAGCATCTGTCCATGTAC
The DNA here is from genome assembly GCA_032716605.1 of Paralithodes platypus. Classification (NCBI taxonomy): domain Eukaryota; kingdom Metazoa; phylum Arthropoda; class Malacostraca; order Decapoda; family Lithodidae; genus Paralithodes; species Paralithodes platypus. The sequence goes on from CM064572.1 coordinate 46,704,925, forward strand.
AAGTCCTAACGTGCACCTTATAACCTTCACACAAATTCGTGGGTATATAAGTGTGTAGCCAGCAACGATCATCAAGAGATCCGACTTGAGAACTTCCTACATTTTGGACCATCTGGACGGCCGAGGAACCAGTCGTTAGCCCCCAACATCACCGGAAGCAAGATAACCAGGACCAGATCTACCCATACTATTCAAGATTCATGTTACTAGTACTAAGTGTTATAGTACTAGCTTGATACTCACCTATTAACTTTCTATAAAGTGGCTAAGACCTTGCCCAGTGTAATTCATATTTAACCATTCCATTTGGGACGTACTAAGCGATCAGTGTTTTTTAATTAACAGGCGACCTTGACTCGTAATTACCTTATTCAGATATTAAAACTCTAGTGATATCTAACGTTCGCCCACTGATTTGTGTTCTACATATTTCTGCCTTAAGAATATCAAACTTAGTTCAGTACCCCCATGAGGTTACTAGAGATTTCCGTTACTAATACTAACCCGAGTTGACGTCAGGTATAGCGTAAAATAGTCGTAGATGGTAAGTCCAATAAACTCATCACGTGATAATACCACGAGACTATCACCTGGTTCTTAAAAATCGGACTAAGGTTGCTATACTTTTAGTACGTCCGTGGTAGTACAGTGGGTTAGCGCGCGGGCCTGGTGGTGATGGTTGGGTCACTAACCAGGGTTCGAATCCCACCCAAGGCATCTCAAAACCTGTGGGTTTTTAGGGGGGTTAAATTCCCTTCAGAGGTTCGTACCCCGCGCCAGGTACCAGGAAAAGTTGATCCTAAAGGTAGCCTGGGGATATTTCAGGAGACCATGAAATTCCCTTCACACCCAGCATTTCACTAACCTAGTAAGAATGGGGTTAACATTAGCCTAACCTAACAACCTTACCTAACCTAACCTAGTATTATTGGTGGGGGCTGCCGCCCCCACACCCCCGCTGGTTGGGTACTGGCTGAAAAACTTGTTGTTTTACAGTAGGCCTATGTATTTTATGTTATTTTTGGGTAAAATTCTAGTTTCACGTACACAGCGACAAAAGGGAGGCACCGTTGTAAAGGCATAGCTTCCCGACCAACTATGAAGATCAGGGAAATTGCTGGGTAAAAGACTTAATATAATGATAATAAACTACATTAACGACATTAGACTAACCTAACAACCTTACCTAACCTAACCTAGTATTATGTAATAGCTATGGTGCCGCATATGGGGAGAAAATATTATTTTTGTTTACAGTAGGTATAATTCCTTATAATGCATTTCCGCCGCTTTGGACATATATAGGAATTAAGTATGGTATATGACAACTCTAAAGTAGCCATAGAAATTTATGAGTATGCTGTGAAAGCGAAACTAGAATTAAACCTATTTTTGTTCTCCCTTATAATACATTTCAGCTCTTAATGACATATATAGCAATGATGTATAGCCTATGCTCTACCGGACCTATTAGGCCTAAAAAGATCGATGGGCTAACTGTCGGTCCAAAACATCAGTATGGTAACCAACTAGCCCTTGCATGCCAGTTTAATCCTATGCGAAAAAATCTTTTACTTTGTTACTTTGCGATGACTCATTAAGATTCCCGAGCTAGCTGTGGTCCGGCTCCTTTATGTTGTCCCAACCAACCAACTAACCTTAATGAACAGAGGAGGTACTGGGCTGCCTGGCTGGCCGCTGGAGGCTCGATCACCACTCATCTTGGTCAACAGCTGGTGGATTTTTGTTTCGAATTTTCCATGTAAAACAAGTATGTGCATTTCAAAACCAGCTGTCCTCAGCTGTATTTGGAACACTGGTTATTGCACTTTGGACAGTTTACACTTATTGGAAGGCGAAAAGATCTTAAGCAGCCTCAGTGTTTTTAAAGACGGTGGAAAAAGCTTTGATCGGCTCACACCCTCTACACAAGCTGGCCAGAGTCAAACTGACAGCTTATATCCTGGGCCACCTGTTTTCCAAATCATGGCATCACCTGATTGGTCGATAGACATCACGTGTCAGTGAACTCGAGTACTCTTGGCATGAATTAGGTAGGGTGATTACTTTGGCTACGACGCCACCAGTATAGTTCATTACATTCGCCACCAGATGTCTCAGTTGTTGACTGACAGTCACGAAAAAGAAGTCTCCCAGATGAAGACGAAAAAGAAGAAGTGTAAACAAACCCTTAAAACGTAAATATCCATATAATATGTATTATGTTAGTTTCCCGGGAATGACACCTACATCAACAATTTGGAGAAAAATCGCTTAATCACATGCTATTGAGCTTAATTTTTTACCAATATTGTAGCGCCTCCTGTATATTGACCGGGATTAGTGATTATAGACCTAGGCCTAGGCTATATAGCCTAGCCTATATAGCCTAGCCTATATAAAAGTTAGACTTAGCCTAGGCCTACATGCTTTGAGGCATTTTGATGGGATTAGGGTAGCCTAATAACATTAGTTTAGGTTAAAAATTAACAGGCTATCAATCAAATTAACGTAGCCTAACTTTATAATCTTAAATTAGGCTAGATTATAAAGTTATAAAGCTCTTATCCAGAGACATCTTCTTGGTAATTACAGGCCCATAGAAGGTTTCTAGGTGGGGCCAGGGGTCACGGGTGGCTTAGGTCCTCGATTTCTGCATGCTCTGCAGCATCACTGTCAGATGATGGTGGTGAACTGCTCCCCATGCTGTTGGCAGCTGGGTAGGCATGATGGTAGACTCCATGTTCACTTCAATAGGCCGAAAATATAAACAAAAGTTGAAGTGCTAGCAGGTTGGAACTCTTGGACTGCTGTGTGTTGTAGGTATTTAGCTCGACGCTTGCTACTAAGTAAGTGAACAAACGTGAAGACTGAAGAGCCGATGTATAGGCCTAGATCCCAGAACACAGGTAGTTGGCTTGGTCACATGACTTTTTTGGCTGGAGCTGCAGGAGCAGCCCAGGGCTGGCTGGCGGCTGGAATTTTTATTTTGCGGACTCGAGGTTTGCAACATGGAGGTACTTTCCAGAGCTTCAAACCCGCAAATAGGCAGCCATTTTGGCGCCAACGCTAATTCGCCAAGAAAATTACACTTCCGCCATGGCGGAATTGGCTATTTGCGGAAGTGTTGGCTAAAGTGCCCAGCTCTGATTATTTATACCTTAACCCTTGTCTATCGGGGCCCGACTTAAGTCCGTATCTAAAAACCTGAACTATGTGGTGGGGCCCGACTTAAGTCCGTGTGCAATTTTGGCGCAATTTTGGCTCTGAGAGAGAGCCGAGCGGTGGGAGGAGCGTAGGTTGCCTTATGACCGCTCGCGACGACCGTCGTGGGCCCGCTGACATGTACTCCACACTACTCTTACTTACCGTATCAGTGTGCAGAAAATGAAGAACTTTATTTGGAAAAGTTAGGGGAGCTTGGTGGCCTAATTTCTGAATTAGGGATAACGTGTTTTTTTTTTTTTTTTTTTTTTTTTTCTATATTCCAACTTACTTCCTCTCGGGCATAGGCTGAGAGCCTTAACATTCACTGCTTTACAATGAACAGTGAAGCCCGTGAGGTCTTGTTCCAGTCTAGGGAGTGAGACATGTGAAGCACGTAGAGCACAACGAGCACCTGCCATCTTGCCTTCACATGAGGCACGGTGCTCACTCATGACCCGAAACGACCCCATCTCTGAAGCCATCTCGTTCCCGTGCTTCACTGTCTCACCCACTACACTCGGACTCTCACACTTACACACACAACGCCACCTGTTGAGCAGATAACTCACCAGGCATTGCACCCCTATAGCATATTTTGAATATGGGAATATTCATACAGTGCTATTTAATCAGGGAACAATGAGGGTATTTTATTGACGTTTCGGTGGGCTTTGTGGTAATGCACTGATACTAGGTACAGCACAAATTCCATCCCAATAATATCTTCCCATTGATACATCGGGATTTGAACCCGGGACCTTTGGATTACCAGGCCAGTGGCAAGACCACTCCACCACACCTGCCCTATTTACCCCAGTGTTACTCAGTGGTAGGTGATTGGAATGCTACCCCTCACGAGTTGGGTGGTTCCATGTTTGCTAAACATATGTTAAGGTTTTGTGAGGAGCAAGGTTTAATTTTGTCCTCCAAAAACCTGCTTCCAGAAAATAGCTATACATATGTTAGTGAAGCATGGGAGACCAGGTCGTGGCTTGATCATGCAATCTCTAGCTCTGACTTTCATGACTCTATCTCAGAAATGGCCATAAGATACGACATTACGGATGACGACCACATACCTATAGAATTAACAATCCAAATTAATAAAGCACCGGAAATAACAGAAACTAGCAATAGCATCAAGGCAAAAGTTCCATGGAATGTAATCTCAAATGAAGAGTGCCAAATGTACTGTGATAAAACCAAGGACTTATTAAATAGGGTGCAATATGATGGTAATGGTGTAGCACAATGCAGGGATCCAAAATGTAGTGATGCACAACACAGAAAGGACATTATTAAATTTTACAATAGTATAATAGATTCTTTATCAAAAGCGGGGGAAAGTATTTTTAATAGCCGTAAATATAAGTCCTCATTCAATAAGCCAGGTTGGCAAGACTATGTGGCTGACCTGTATCAGGCCTCCAGAGATGCTAGGTCTCATTGGCTTGAAGTAGGTCAGCCTAGACAGGGGCCTATATTTGAACTTCACAAAAGAGCAAAGGCTAGGACCAAATATGCCATTAGATTTATTAAGCAAAATGAAAACCAATTAAGGAAGGAAGCCCTTGCAAAGAGTCTGGCAGAAAAGGATACTAACTGTTTTTGGAAGGACATCAGATCCATGCAAAATTGTAACACACCATTACCTGTCAGTGTTGAGGGGGTTACGGGTGAAGAGAACATTGCTGACTTATGGAAAACTCATTTTAAGGAACTACTTAACAGTGTAAACCAAAGGTCTACTAATGGTGCAATTCAATATGTGAAAGATAGTAATTATGAAGACATTAAAGTGACTGAAAGTGATCTTGAGAATGCCATAAGAAAACTTAACCTAAATAAAGCTTGTGGGCTGGATGGTATATATGCAGATAAGTTGTTAATAGATAAACTTAGTTCTTGCATCACCAGTCTATTTACGCATGGTGTCCTGCCGGAGTCTATGATATCCGTAATACTTGTTCCTGTCATTAAAGATAAATCAGGTAAAATTACAGCAAAAGACAACTACCGCCCAGTAGCACTTGCTAGTGTGGTGAGTAAGGTAGTTGAAATGATAATGCTAGAAAGAATGTCTGCATATATTGTCACCAGCAGCAATCAGTTTGGCTTTAAGAAAAATCACGGCACAGACCAATGCATATATGTGCTGAAAGAAGTGATTGATACATACAACAAACTAAATAGCTCAATTTTCGCTTGTTTTCTTGATGCAAGTAAGGCTTTTGATAGGGTGTGTCACAAAACCTTATTTGAAAAATTAGTTAACAGGGGAGTGCCTAGCTATATTGTTAGGATACTTATTTTCTGGTATGCTAATCAAAAAATGTGTGTAAGATGGGGCAACATCCTGTCAGGCTCTTTCGCCGTAACCAATGGTGTTAGGCAGGGGGGGATATTGTCTCCGTATCTTTTCAACGTCTACATGGATGATCTTAGTCTGGAGCTGAACAAGACTCGCACTGGGTGCTGTATTGGCAGCACCATTGTAAATCATCTCATGTATGCTGATGACCTAGCCTTAATCGCGCCCTCTGGAGCAGGACTGGATAAATTATTAAGAGTATGTGAAAAATTTGGAATCGAACATTCAGTCAAATTTAATCCTATAAAGAGCAATATCATAATATTTAAATCTAACCTTCTATTGAAATCAAAGCTACCTAAATTCCATTTGTATGAAGAAATTATAGAAGAAGTAAGTAAAGTAAAGTATCTAGGACACTATATTTCATGTGATCGCTCAGATGATGAGGATATGGGTCGTCAGCGAAGGCAACTTTACATGCAGGGAAATTCAATATTAAGAAAATTTCATATGTGCACATGGGATACAAAAATAACATTGTTCAACTCCTACTGCTCACCAATGTATACAGCACAACTATGGTGGAACTATAAGAAAATTACAGTGAATAGACTAAGTATCTCATATCACAATATCATGAAAATGTTTCTGGGGCTCTCAAAATATGAGAGTACAAGTACGCTATGTGCCTATATGAACTTACACTGTTACAAATCACTCATTAGAAAGCTAACATATAAATTCATTCAGCGCCTTAACACTTCTGAGAACAGGATCATTAAAATGCTACAAACTCCAAGCATAGTGTACACCTCCAGGATCCAGGCACACTGGAGGAAGTTGCTCTATATTTAACCTTAAGTAATGATTTCAGGTCTGCTACTCTACAGAATTAGCATACCGGTACTGATCCTCATAGTGCAGTACAGTACCGATATTCCTATACTGTACTGTAGCAACATACTGTACCGGAAGCTAAATGATGTGAGGCATGGTACTGTACACAATTAGGACAGTGGTTTTGGTAACACAGTAGTTTGATGACCACTGTTTTTGGTTGAGGCAGTGCTGTGAACTACATGATAGCAAGCTGGGTATTATTTAATTTCTTTTTATTTTATGTAGCCTATGTACAGTAGCTTATATATATTTATATATATTTATGTTACTGTAAGGTATATATGGACCCCAGTATGGTCCCCTCTGTACTGTGTGAGTCTGAAATAAAGTATTATTATTATTATTATTATTATTTACTCCACCCTCTCTCACTCGCTACACACGTAATTATGTAACGAAATGACCGTATTTTAGCGATTTTTCCCTTCGGTTGCACGATCGTTGCAAGACAACCAGTGATTGTAGAAGGATGGTTCGGGTGTCATTGGAAAGCTCAATTTACGCTCTTTCAGGGATACATACTTGTATTACGCTCTGGCTCTTGTTTATGCATGAAAAAGAGCACGGAAACAACGCCATTTATGGTAAAAAAAAAACGCTGGGTGGCATGGTCAAATATACCGCCTAGGCCGCTCGTTGAGTGTTAATCACAGTATATTGTTCTACTTTACCATGTCTACACCTAGACAGGGCGAGCCAAACCAAAATGCCAGACTTTACTATGTCTATGCCTACACAGGCAGTTCTAGCCAAGCCAAAATGCCAGACTTAGCCTAGGCCTAATTTTTCAAAATAGGCCTAGGGTAAAATTTTTGTATTCACAACACCTCAAGGCCTATCTACCTTTTCAAAATAGGCCTAGCATAGGCCTCCTCAACCTATTATCCAACCGTTGGCCATGGGATATAATGATAGATTGAGGGGAGCTTTGTCCCCCTCACGGCCTCACCTCCCATGACTTATTGCCATCATCAAATATATTACCAGCAAGGGACTAATAACAGCTAGTTAACAATGAGGACGGTACGCCTCCAAACACCATATCTTTACCTGCTAGGTTACTACTTTACCATGCTTAGGCTACATCAAGCTAGGCTAACCAAAATACCATACATAGGCCTAACTTCTCTATCCTAAATAGCCCTTACTTTTTCAAAATAAACCTAGGTTATAGCCTAGGCTAGGCTAAACAAAATTATTCACAACACCGTTTATTATATATTTTTTAGGCTAGGCCTAGGGTAATTCTTTTCATCATTTTGTTCCTGTGATACTTTCAAATTTGTTGAGGAACAGGCTACCCTAATCTAACTCAGAGGTGGTGGGGAGTTGGAATAAAACATTTCCGCAATAAATGAGGGTTAAAATCTACTAATGGTAGGCTACGTGTTGTCGCAGCACATGAATTTGTGCATCAATTAACCTTGACTAGGTCTAGGCTGGCATATGTAGGCTATTCATAGCTTAATTCGGCCTGTCATAAGACATTAACCCCTTACGAGCAGCCTGGGTGGTCTATTTGACCGTACCGCCCAGCGTTTTTTTTTTTACCCTAAATAGGGTAGTTTGCGGGCTCATTTTTATGCCTAAATAAGCCCCAGAGCGTAAAACAAGTATCTATCCCTGAAAGGGCGTAAATAGAGCATTCCAATGACACCCGAACCATCCTTGTACGACCATTGGTTCTCTTGCAACAATCGAACAACACGAGTGCAAAAACCCTATAATTAGGTAATTTCCTTACATAATTCCCTGTGTAGCGAGTGAGAGAGGGAGGGTGAGGGTGGGATTCATGTCAGTACCACCGCCGCGGTGGTCTGGAGCAGTCATAGGGTTGCTACGGTCCTCCCACCGCTCATCTCTCTCTCTCAGCAACATTACGTGGTGAAAATGGCACACGACACAAGTCGTGAACCGCCACTTAGTCCATATTTATTTCACACGACATAAGTTGCGCGCCGCCAAAGAAGGGTTAAGGATACAAATATATTCATACTTAGTATTAAATGCCTTAATGGTGTTGTAAACACAAGTTAACAATCATATTGCACTATTATTGCCTCAATAATGACTTAGTGTGTCATAAAGAGCTATACTGCAGACAAATTTGTTATGGTCGCGGGTTGTGTTATCAATATTTGTGTACCTATATCCGGGTCAAATTCATGTAAGGGTGGTCCGGACCACCCTTTGCGAAAGGGGCTTCCTACGATCAAAGATGGCCGCTACGACGCTTCGTGAATACCAGCGTTGAGTCGTAAGGGAACGGTAAGGGAGTTTTCGGATCGTACGACCGTTAGTGAATCCACCTCCCTCTAGCAGCCATCCTCGTCCTTCCTACTTCCGCGGCCTTACGATCAACAAGGCTTTCGCTGTGCGCTGCTTCATTCGATGTTCCAGAGCTTCTAGTGAGTCCTTACTCATTTGTATACATCTGTGTTGTAGTAACAAGGTTTAGATTAGCTAGCACGGCTGCCAGATTGGTATGTCCGCAGGAAGTGTGTGTTAAAATAGGGTACTTTTGTAACAGGCGTCTACGGATCCCAGATCGTCGTACCGCGTGTGTTATTTGTTGTGATACGCCTTTAGCTGTTGTGATTACTTAGCTAGGTGGCTACCACTCTACAAGGCATGATACAGACTGAAAATATTGAGGAAAGTACATGCCATTTTCTTCTGATATCAGCAAATGCTCTGGTTTAAGGGTGTCTGCACGTGGTGCTCCAGCTTCCAGGGTTCGTGTTTTGCTTTGGGCCCCTTCAAGTGGGCCTCCCTCATCGGTGTGCTGTTGCCGGGGCTTCGGAGTGTCGTCTGCCGGGATGTTCTTCGTACCTCGTGGTCAGCCTAGTTAGGGGTCTCCGGCGTAGGCTTCAGGTAATTTAGGTTGCTAAATTTCTCTGTCATTGATTTATGCCTATGTCTGCCCCTAGTGTTTGTTCATGCATGCGGGCATGTTTTGGGGTAAGGGAGACGTCCCTATATTTTTTTTTGCTATGTGTGATGTGTGGGACTTCGGTTAATGGAGCTGTGCCACCTCCATTTCCCGGTAGTTTTTGTCTGTTCCGGCGGCCCCGTGTGGTGGGTCCACGCTATCCGTCTCTAACGGGTGGGAACATTCAAAAGATCCCGGCATGGTTTGGCTGAATCACACTCTCCCGGCGGAATTGCATTCCTAGAAGGGCTACCAACTCGGCCTGCCGAGTTAACTCACCCTGACTGACCCAGTTATGAGCCGAGACTTTATCGCCTGCGGCGCCTCGAGTCGAGTGTACAAGAGTGATACGACTAGTTTTGCAAACTTTTTTCATTAATACTCAGACACTTAAAGGTCAAGGGACCTGTGACTCTTGTCACAGGTAAGTAGTGAAAAGTCAGCTAGGTGGATCCGGCGGAAGGTTAGAGTAGTGGTACACTATAGCTAATTTTCCGACGGATTCAAGTTAGGATGTTTAACACCTCGCAGGTTATCCTTATGAGCATTGATTCCTGGAAAAAATTTCCAGGCTCCAGAGACTGCTTCTCCGGCGAATTTGGACGGCTGATCCCGGCGGGGGAGGAACCTCTTATTAGGGCACCATGCCGAGGTTTGAACTATGCGTTACTCCTACCTGCTCCCAGTTGCCTATTTTTGCTCACAAACTATGCATAAAGTGTGTCAAGTGTTTAGATCGTTCTAGAGGCTTGTGGTTATCTAAACGCTGTTCAATTTGCTCTGAGTTGAAAACCGCCTTAGTTACCAAACAAGACTTATCGTGCCTCGTGGCGTTACAAGAGATTAAGGCCTCTTTTGATTCTTATGCCAAGGACACAGCCCATAAGGCACTTCACTGTGATGATGAAGTTCTGTGGGACAATCTCATTATTAAGTCACCCCTTGTTAAACCCAGTTCTTCCAAATCTGTCAGACCCAAAGTCAAGTCGAAAGCCCTCAGCAAAGAGGTAGTGAGTAGTAGCAGTGAAAGTGAGATCACCGAGGTTCCCCCCTCCGACCGTTCCAAGAGGAGGCGCTCGCCCTCCCCGAGGCGGAAGTCGAGGTCAAGGTCGGGGTCCCCCCGCAAACATTCTAAACACCCTACCAAGGAGCCTTCCCGGTCTACTAAACGCCGGAGAGAGGACTCTGAGGACACAATGAGTCAGGCATGCAGCAGCAGCCGGCGAGACACCCCTCAGCTTCCGCCTCCTACCCCTCCCTATGACACGCCTCAACGCGATTCAGGGGACTCTGAAGTAGGGTCGGAGAGTTTGGAGGCCACACCTAGTCATGAACAATCTTTGAGTGTGCCTCCTAATGTTACTTTTGCCATACCAAAATTGAATTTTGTTCCTCGTAGTGTTAGATCGACAGGCCCAACTAGGGTTCTGGCCGACCAGTACAGGGGTTATCCGGCGGGGTCCCAACTAAACTCTCAAGTGACTCAAGACTCCCAGCCCGTTGTGGCATGGGGTTATTGGCGTCAATCTGAACCTTCTCAATCTCTTTTTAACGTCATTCATGAACGAGCTGAGGATAGACATGTTGCCATCTTCGGTTCCAGATTTGTCATGGCCCCCGGCGGATAATGAAGTAGAGATACAACAAGAGAATCTTGAGCAGAGTGGGGAGCCGGAGGATGGTATGTTCTCCCCGGCTCCCCAGTCTCTCGCCGGTGATAATTCTGAGGCAAGTTCCCACTCATCCAGGGACTCCCACAGTAAGTGTGTAACTTCTGATCAGTTAAGTGATTTATTTCATAAGGTAATGCAACATTATCAACTCCCTGCCTCTTCAGATCCCCCGGTTTTTACCCCAGCTGTGTCCCCTAGCACTTCTGTTGTCAGGCCCCTAGATCCTCCAGGTTTTCTTCCTTCTTGTCCAACCCTGGTGCTGGCCGCGTCTCCAGGCACTACAGTGCCGGCGACGCTAGCTACGTCCACCCTAAGGGTTATTGCAGACATCCCTCTACCCCCTTTAGATAAGGCACCTCTGGAGAAGGGCCCCATGCCCCTCCTCTATAGCCCTGATTGCTCTTGGGTCCCTGTGATACCAGAGAACCCCCTCTTAGCTCAACCTTCCGTGTCAGGGGAACTTCCAGTACCCGGCGGATGGTCTATTGAAATCAATAAGAATCATAAATTTAGGGCAAAAGACGAGGCAGGGAGAGTGTTGGATGTGTTGGTTAAGGGTGTACCAAGTTCGTATAACCCGACTTATTTTGTATATTCGGCTGCCCCGGCCATTCCCCCTGCCGCATCTGCACGACTGTTTGCGGATTGGTCTAGAGCTGATGGCATCAACGATGTCAAAGCTTTGAATGCTCTTACGCCGGAGTTGGCTACAACCCCGGGTCTCATACTCCGGTCCTGCAGATGGGACAGGTGGGTGTAGGTCCCTGGGTAAATTGGGAGATAGAAGCTCAGGTTATTGCTGCTACAATTACTTCTAAATCTTCACATCAGATTCCCCAAGAAAATCATGCTTACTTTTCTGTTCCAGTAGCCAAAGCTGAAGGAGTGTCCTCAGATTTACTTACCTTTCTGGTGGCGTCCAAAGTGTCCTTGCACTCCCTTGATGAACCTTTTTCTCCCCCCCCCCCCCCCCCCGGCTGCTCACCTGGAGAGGGACTTAAAGTTACGGAATAAGGCCTACCGGATGTTCTCTCAGTACTTGGTGAGTCACCAGGTAGCCGCTTCCCTTGCACAAACTATTTCAGCCATAGCTGACCCCCAAGTTAGAAAAGCTACTGAACTGTCTAGACGAATCTTGCTCCAGAATTCAATTCAGTCATTAGGGGACATTAGAATTGCAATCTTAGAAGCGGTTCGAGCCCGTCAAGATCTGAGAGTCCATCTGGTGAGGAAGTTGCCGGCGGACATAGGTCGCCGGGTAACTCTCTCTCCAGTACTTACTGCCACCCTTCTTAACTCAGAAACCTGGAGTCTAGTATTTAATATGGTGAACGGTAGGAAGCAGGTTACCTCCCAAGCTAGGAAGGACCCAGCTAAGAAACCCTTTCATAAGTCAAAGGGCGGTAACAAACCATACCAGCCCCAAGCTAAACAATCACCACGAGATCCCAGAACTCCTCCTCAGCAGGGAGGTAATCTGCATAAACCCAAACAAGGTAAACATTCTGGGTATAAAGGGAAGGCCCCTCACAAAAATAATCAGGGCCAATCATCAGCCAAAGCTAGCCAAGCGTCAGATGCCAACCCACCTCCCCCTCCAAAAAACTAGCCACTCAGACTCTCAACATCCTGGTGCCGTGCTCAAAGACACAGGATTCGAGAGTTGCCTTGAAGGACGAGCCCTGGTTGTACCTGGGTTCGTTCCGTTCATTCCGCTCAGCCTGGCCCAAACATACCTGGGCCAAGAAGGTAGTGAGCAAAGGAATCACCTGGCGGTGGCACCGGCGGCCTCGACTGCGTCAGCCGCGGGAATACATCAATGTGTCTCAGGAGGAGTAGGCTCTACTTCAGGAAATGGTTACCAAACAACAGGTCCTTATTCCGGTCAATGCCAATCATCCAGTATTCACATCAAGACTCTTCTTAGTGACAAAAAGGGACAGTGTGCAGATGCGACCAGTTCTAGAGCTCGCACCTGAACACCTTTATAGAGAATTCACCCTTCAGAATGTTGACTGTTCAGCAACTCAGACTCGCACTTCCGCCGCAAGGTTGGATGTGCTCGATCGATCTCAAAGATGCCTATTGGCATATCCCGATAAACAAGCGGTTACAAAAATTCCTCGCTCTGAGGGTACGGCACGAGACTTACGTCTTTCAAAGGATGCCTTTCGGTTTGAACCTGGCACCGAGAGTGTTTACAAAACTCGTCCGGCAAGCTCTTTTACCCGTGTTAATCCGAGGCATACAGGTGTTTTGGTATCTGGACGACTGGTTAGTAGTGGTAAACTCTTTGAAATTATGTCAAGACCATGTAAACCAAGTGTTAGCTCATGTACATTTTTTTTTTTGTTTTTTTTTTTTTTTCCTATGTGATTGAGGGAGGCAAAAGGCATAACTGCCTATAGCGAGTGCCTCCCCCATAGTTGAAAGAGTGACAGGGCCAAAAGCAAGGGACGTTCGAGCCAAAATGCCTGGACACACGGAGTTTGAAGCAATTTAAGTCATAGGAAGAGGGAAAGACTGATTCTGGGAGAGAGTTCCAGAGCTCAGCTGTTGAGTAGAAGAAAGTTTGAGAGTAACGTTTCACTCTTGGGTTGGAGAGTTGCACAGAGTAGGGGTGGGATTGAGTTGCAAGACGGGTACCATGTGCCCTACGTAAAGGAGGTGGTATGCACTGGGATAGCTCTGAGGAACACTGATTATTATAGTAGCGATAGAATAGCGAGAGAGATGCAACATTGCGGCGGAGAGAGAGATTGCAGAGAGTTGGTGAGTGGACGGGAGTTAATGATACGAAAGGCCTTCCTTTCAACTTTGTCTAGGAGAGCGGTGTGAGAGGAACCTCCCCACACATGTGAACAATACTCAATACAAGGGCGCACTATGCCCCTGTACAGAGCAAGAAGCTGTGCAGGGAAAAGAACCCCCTAAGGCGGTTGAGCACACCCAGCTTCTGGGAGGCTGCCTTAGCAAGACTGGTAATATGGTCCTTCCAAATGAGAGCAGAAGAAAAAGAGACACCAAGAATATTGAGAGAAGATGAAGGGTTGATTTTTGTATTGTTGAAGAATAAGGGATAGTCCGCTGGGAGATCCTGACGGGTAGATAGATGGAGAAATTGGGTTTTGGAAGCATTAAAGTTAACAAGGTTTTCTCTGCCCCAATTGGAAATAGTATTTAGATCAGAATTTAAGAGTTCTATGGCTTCATTACGTTTGTCGTTGAGGGATTGCTGGCTGGGGCGTTCTGAAAAACTAATGGAGTAGTGCAAGGTTGAGTCGTCTGCGTATGAATGGATGGGAATTAAGGTACAGTTAAGGAGATCATTTATAAAAATTAGAAAGAGAATAGGAGATAGGACAGAGCCCTGAGGAACACCGGAGTTTATAGGGTGAGGAAGTGAACAATGGCCGTCCACAACCGCGGCTATGGAACGGCCGGAAAGGAAATTAGAGACAAAGGCACAGATGGAGGGATAGAAACCGAAGGAGGGTAGTTTAGAAACTAAAGATTTATGCCAGACTCTATCGAAGGCTTTCGATATGTCTAGTGCAATAGAAAAAGTCTCACCGAAGTCCCGAAAGGAGGATGACCAAGAGTTAGTAAGATATGAAAGAAGATCACCAGTAGAGCGACCCTTAAGGAAGCCATACTGGCGATCTGAGAGCAGATTATAAGATAAATGCTTAAGAAATTTGGAAGCAAGAATAGTTTCAAAAACTTTAGAAAGACAAGAGATAAGAGCAATTGGACGATAGTTGGAGGGTTGAGAGCGGTCACCCTTCTTTGGGACAGGTTGAATGTGAGCAAACTTCCAGCATGAAGGGAAGACGTTAGAGGATAGACAGAGACGAAAGAGTTTGCCTAGGCAGGGAGTCAGCACGGAAGCACAGTTTTTGAGAACAACAGGAGGAACACCGTCCGGACCGTATGCCTTATTAGTGTTAAGCCCAGAGAGGGTAGAAAGTACATCTTTAGAAGAGATTAGGATATTAGGCATAAGTAAGAGAGAGGAGGGCGGAGAGGGAGGAATAGCACCGGAATCATCCAATGTGGATGAACCCTAGGGTTCAAGGTGAACTTGGCAAAGTCTCGCCTTGTCCCCACACGGACTATTCAGTGGATAGGGCTGGTCTGGGACACCGCCGCTCTGACTCTTACTCAGAGTGTGGACAACCGCAGCAGATTTCGCAAGAAACTGATCCGGTTCATCCATAGTCTGGATACGACCAGGAAAACGTGGGATTCCCTGATCGGCTCTCTCAACTGGGTTCAGTTAACTGTAAAGTTGGTCCGGTTGAAAGTCAAACGATTAATCCTGGAAGGCAACAAAGTGTTCCCTCTCTTGCCGGAGAAGAAATGATGGCCAATTCCTCCATTAATCCACAGCTTACTCTCGGTCTGGACCAAGCGGGAAGTCCTCTACTCGGTCATGACATGAGTTTCTCTCCCCCCCCCCCCCCCTACTGTATGGGTAGACACAGATGCCTCAGGGGCACTAGGTTGGGGCTACCAGTCAAGCCTGGGCCATCAGGGTCAGGGCATCTGGTTGACAGACAGCCAGTCACATATCAACAAGCAGGAGCTTTTAGTCCCCCTCTTCTTTCTTCAAACTCACGGCAAGACATTGAAAGACAAATCAATAGCGTTCCGAATGGACAACCAAACTGCAGATTTTTGTATTTAGAGACAGGGCTCAATGAGGTCACGAGAATTGCTGAAAGTTTCCGAACAAATTTTTACCCTAGCCGAATCACTAGGGATTTCCCTGCATGCAACATATCTCCCCGGCGTGGCAAACGTCTGGGCAGACGCTCTCTCTCGCCGGCGGAGCACACTAGTAGAATGGACAATCAAACCGGCTATCTTCGACAAGATGATTGCAAAGCCGGCCCGTCCACAGGTGGACTTGTTTGCGTCCACAGAGAACCACAGACTCCCCCTCTTTCTCACGCGTCAAGGGGTAACCCCGGCGGGGGGACCCGATGCCTTGCTGGTCGATTGGAACAGGTGGACCTCAATCTATCTCTTTCCTCCACCAGATTCTGTGTTAATGTGCAAAGTCATTCACAAGCTGAGGGATTACCGGGTCCGGGTCGCGATGATAGCGCCGCTATGGCTGGCCCAGGTATGGTACCACGAATTGCAACAGTGGTGCTGGACCCCGGTGTCCCTCCCGGTCTCCGCTTTCCACTTGGAAACAATTGGCAACCTTCGGATCTCGCTCAGTTTTGCCTTGTGGATATTTACTATGCCAAATGGTTAGCTCAATTTGGGGAAAGTGTCACTAATAAATTAATGAACCAGTACACTCTGTCTACCAGGAGACAATATCAATCCCATTGGAAAACCTTTACAACCTGGATTGTTGAGTCTGGGCAAACGTCTGCCTCGGGAGCTTTAATTTTCAAATATTTAGACTATCTATTCGAGCAGAAACGTTTTTCAGTTGTCACATTAAAAAATAATTTGTCTGCCATTAGAACCCCCTTTTTTTATCTCACGGGCCTTTCCATACCGCAGGCGGAGGAGAAAGGTTTTATGAGGGCATGTTTCAAGCTACGTCCACCACTCCGTCAGCTCATGCCTACCTGGTCACTTGATAAAGCCTTATCGGTCCTTCAATCGCGCAAATATAATAATGCGCCGGATTTTGACTCACTGTTGAAAAAGGCTGTCTTCCTCGTGGCTCTTGCCACCGGAAACCGGGTGTCTGAGCCGGCGGCGATGAGCAACGAACCTAATTGCTTCAGGTTTGGGAGACTGCACGATCATGTTCAAATCGCGCCGTCTCCCACTTTTATTGCTAAGAACGAACATTCGGACCATGTTTTTTCTGAATTTTCCGTCCCGGCTTTGAAGAGAGGCCTCACTCATCACCTCTTATGTCCTGTGCAAGCACTCACAAAGTTTATGAGGGCTGCGCAACCTCGCCAACCAGGTGCTTTATGGGTAAACAAGACAGGTAAGCGTGTTACAAAACGGAAGTTAGCTTCCTTGTTTGTCGACGTTATTAGGGAAAGCAATCCCGGCGTGATAGGCAGGGCTCACGATATCAGGAAATGGGCAGTCTCTCTCCGATTTCTGCAACATTTTTCAGTAGATGACATTGACAATATTCAATTATGGGCTTCCAATCATACGTTACTTACACGCTACCTGTCTGTTGCTCTAGATAAACCAAAGCGTACCTGTGTAGCTGTACGGCAACGGGTACAGTAGGTAATGTTCTATTATAAGTTGTATTGTTCAAAAAGGGGGGGGGGGGTGCGGAATAGTCCATTTCCCCTCTGTACCCTTGGATATTGTGATGTATCACGAGCTGTGATAGGACGGGTTCTACAGTCCGGTATTATTTTTATGTTTGAATTCTAAGAAGATATATCGCATAGTTGCAACTATGTATGTTTTTTACCAAAGTGTACAAATATATTTACTGTACAAATAATTTTAAGAAAGGAACGAATAACTATACTGCAGAAGTTATAGTTCTAAGGAACACAAGCGTGTCCATATTTTTGTCATGCATACGATCTAATGCAAAGATCTGACCATGAGCAAGCAGTTTCTTAATGCCACGCACTGCTTGCAAATCTTTTATACTTTTTTATGTTGTATTGCATACAATAAAACTTGACAAAATGTTATCTGGATTCTTCTTCCCTAAGGTTAGGATATTTTACGAATGTCCCGCCTCCAGTCTTGATAATCAGGCGAAGTCGTCAATGATGGAGGGGCCCTATTAAATTATAGGTTTGATTCCTGAAGGGAAGTAGAGAAAAAATAATATTTAGTAGGGCCCCGTAATCATTGACGACACTGTCCCTCCCGACCATCCCACTTCCCATTCGTTGATTTCAATAGTTTATTCTTGGTATCTCAGTGAAAGACGAAGAGGGCCTGGTGTCGGGGAAGCAAAACATGAGAAATCCACGTATATGGCAAGTCATATGATAACAGATATTAAGTTATTTTTTATTTTTTATATTTTACGGAGTTTTTTTCTGTAGGGTCTATCTATCTATCTATCTATCTATATGCTCAGGCCCAATCCCCATTTTGGGGGTAGCCGACTCAAGACAGAGCAAGAACAGGGAAAACACAAAAACAACATAAAACAAAAAATAAACACAGATAAAAAACACAAACTCTCACACATCCAGGTCACCCAGGAGAAGACCCAGAGACCAGGGTTACCAAGGTCGCTCCAGCACTCCCCCGGCCCCTGACCACCCGGAAAGGTTCCGATCTCGGCAGGCAGACATGCAGCGGAGCCAAAGCCACAAGCCCTCCCACCACACTTCCAGGCACACCCTTCATATTAATCGTCTCCCCGGGCCAGGCGCCTGATGGACTATTATTTCTGTAGGGTACCCGATCAAAATGACGATCCCATAAGGGAATTAAGCGTGCACTTATGACGAGTACTCCATGATACTTCCGCGCGGGCTATTCAAAATGCTGGCGCAGGATGTTGAATGGAGACTATTATTATTAATAGGCGAAGTCGTCAATGATTACGGGGCCCTACTAAATATTAGGTTTTCTCTACTTTCCTTCGGGAATCAAACCTATATTCTTGCTCCTATCCTGCGCAGGTTATATTCTCACAGACTCTTAGTACCGGAGAATTTCCCCATGACTGTCTTTCGGCGAACGTGACCCCCATTTTAAAATTCGGAGACAGAACCCTTCCAGTTGTTGTTGTTGTTGTTGTTCCTCAAGCTGCCTGGCTGAACAGCCCCAAGGCCCCGAATAAGGCCAAGGCCATAATCGAGCGCCCCCAAAGAACCCTCCCTGCCGACCACAATAAAGCCTGGGTGACCGAAGCCACTCCATGGCGGGGAGCTAAGGAGGGTGCGGAAACGCCCGGGAAACCAAAGCCCCACCCAGGGCCCTGTGCCCCTCAGCAATTATGAAGAGAAAGTTGAGGGGCAAAGGAAAAATGTGACGCTTTGGCTTCCAATCATGGTAGATTGGGAGGTCAATCCACGGAAGAGACGCCGTCACTTGAGATCTAGAAAATATATAAGTAAAAGGAACAGTCAGAGTAAGCTATGGGTGTGGCAGAGATCGCTCAGTTCTCACTCTGATAGACCAGCCCATCACCCTTCCAGTTAACTATAGGCCTGTTTCTTTAACCTCAGTTCCTTTCTAAATTTTAGAACATATATCCTCCTTAGACATAATTATAATGGACTATTTTAACAACCAAAATGTTGACTGACTCACAGCACGGCTTTCGGCCCAAACGCTCGTGCGAGACGCAATTACTTGTAACGACTCACGAGTCATGACATATCCCAGTTCCTAAATGACCCTAAAATCAAACAAGTTTAGTCCTAGACTGCGCCAAAGCGTTCGACAAAGTCCCCCACCGTAGACTGTAGCTAAACTGGATTACTATGGAATCCGAGGACCACTTATTCACTGGATTAAGACATTCCTAACCAATCGAGAACAACGTGTTGTTCTCGATGGCTCCCACTCATCTTTTGTTCCTAAAATGCCCCAGAACGAGAAGCCCACCACAGAAGCCACGAACGAACACCACACAGAAACACCCAAAGGAAAGGTCCACAGAACGAAAGGACCAGCTGACCGAGCCAGCCAATTCAGACAGTCCCAAGCCCGCAGGGCTAAGCAGCTCCAGGCCGCACCTATCTACCTTTTCTAAACTGACCATTTTCCACACCTCACGTACACTACCCCTCGTGTCCTACACTCCTAACTACAAAGATGATGAACAGGAATATACATTCATATTAAAAACACCCATGCCCTGTCCCGACGTTGAGCCAATGCCAACACATCAGACAGCCATAATTATATCTATGTATGTTCTTACATCCGAGAAGTAGATGTTATATATCTTAGAAGTTAAAACACCCATGCCTGTCCCTAGACCTTGTATATCATTTCCCATGACGAGTATAGATATATGTAACCCGTGCTCAGTCGCCCCCTTGCATTGTTCCTCTAGTAACTAAGTGTCTCTAATATTAACTGCCACCAGTATTGATACGACATAGCGGCACTGTCCTTGTGTCGTATTGTGCCAAGTACAGATCAACCAGGTTTCATCACCTTATTAGGACGACGACTATAATGTCATCGTTCATCGATGTATGCAATCCTTAGTTTAAGTATTAATATTAACATTCCCTAACATCTTGTCTTGCCAGACTAAGCTTCTGAAGACCCATCGCCCCATAAATCTATGTATTCAATCCTTAGGTTAAGTATTTTTATCCGCCATTGTGTTCACCTTTTTCCATTTACTTTTCCACAATTGTCATACGTCTTCCCCTTGCCTCCTTCGTATCCACAGTCCACACTACGCCAATTTACTTCGTGTCATACACCTCTTATCCCAACCAGAGATTGTATAAGATAACCTGGTTACCAGTATCTGTCATAAGTACCCCGAAACAATAACTAAGTATCCCTACGAACCACCGCTGTTGTTGGTATATTTATATTTCATAGAAAACGCAGTTCCCAGGGCCAACTAATAGTATCCATAACCCCTCGGACTGATCACATAACTCTATCTTTTCCAGACTCATATACCACCCCATAGTTGCATTCCCCGGTAGCATTTGGCTAACGTATTCTACTGCCTTTTCAAACTTCCATATCAACTGCAGCCTAATGCCACCCCCACGCCCAGAGACCTTAGTGTCAAATTCCCCTATAGCCCCCCTGCACTCCTCCCCTCTCATTATAAGACCCCGCACTTCTCTACTCTTGTCCGACCTAGCCTCTCTCTCATACCTCTTGAAGATCCTTGAATTATCCGTTGCTAACGCTCTCCAACCTTTTATATATATACTCCTATCCAGCCTACCTTCACTTAGTAGGCCAGAACAACATTAGAACTTTACTAGCCCCTTGCATGCCATCTATTCTCTTACAACCCATTCACAACCTTGCACCCAATGGTCGTCGGTGCGAGGCTAGCCGCCTCGCCAGTAACTAACTTCTATTGCCATACTTCCAGATAAATGTGGCAGAGTTAGCAACCCAGTCTCCACCACATCCAGCAAACCCTACAATTAACAACCAGCCGAGTAAAACCAGCTAGCTAAGGCACCTTCGGTTTTGGTATTAAGGACGCCCACATCTGTCTCATACACGGAGGGTTATTACAAACACTGGTGATATGGCAAGCCCCTAGCCACAGCCGCCGGACGACTATCACAGAGAGAGGGTGCCCAGCTCCCCCTTTTTGCCCACCCGAGGAGGGAGACCCCCACCCCCGCGGAGGTATACCTGGCCCCTGTTTTGACTTCTGAGTCATTGCCAGGTAGCACAGGAATTCTTCCTATCGATGAACTAACCATGCATGATTAACACCTTTACTAACCTCTATTAACTCACAATAAACCATTTACCTTTCTTGCATACTCTGATCACTAAATTAGCACCTCAGCTATACCATAGAATGAAGATTGAACAATCTAAGAGAGACGCTCGTATCACAGCTGTCCCCATCCTCCTCGCAAAGTAGATCCAGTCTCTCTCCCCTAAATACTTCCAGTATAGCCAAAATAGTACCTCTTACTAAGGCTCAGTTATATGAAAATATAAAGGCTTCCTATAGCCATGTGCCACAACAGTAAATACCATCTTACCTAGTCCCCATATCTATTGAGAGCTCAAATAAGTCCATAAGACTCGAGATCCCTACTGTCTACAGGGTCCAGAACCGAGCCTATAAATCTAGCTCCCGCCCCCAGTCAAATTAGTTGAAAGCTAGACACCAACCAGGGGTCACTACCCTGCAGTTAGCTTCTAGCTCTGCCCTTGTGTTGTTCCGGAGTGAGATCCCAGAGCCGGCAGACTCCGTGGCAGATTTGGATAGAAGGACCTGCCCACGTATTTGAGAACTTCGCACATATGGACCCCCTGGACGGCAGCGGAACCAGTCGTTAGCCCCCAACATCATGGATGCAAGATAACCAGGACCAGACCCATCAGATACTACCCAAGATTCCCTTTATCAGTACTAGGCCTACATGTTACAGTGCTGTTTAGAGATTCACTAATTAATATTTCTACGAAGTGGCTATCTCTTTGCCCCAGTATAATTCATATAACCATTCAATTAGGAAGTGCTAAGCGTATCAGTGTTCATTATTTAATAGGCGATACTAACTCTCGTAATCAACCATATGCCCAGATATTATTACCTAGAAGGAAACCCTAGTGATATCTGAAGGTTCGCCCACTGATTTGCGTTCTATGTATTTCTGAGACAAGAATATAAAACTTAGATCAGTACCCCCTGAGGTTACTAGAATTCTCGCGCTCTAAAATACGCGTGTCTAATCTAGTCTGTGAACTACTACTTGTGCACCAGAGCTACCAGTAATAAATCTAACAGCGAATATGATTCTATAAGTAACATTGATGGTCTTCGGTATATAAACCTGTTGAATTAAAGCCAGTGATCAGAAGATTAATACCTGAACGTTGGAAGTGGGAGACTAGGCTCCATCCAGATCCACTTATGCTAGTGTTGTTCGATTCTATTATATTGTCTTGCACGAGTATTCTGCAGTGGTATATAAATAAACGTGATCGTGTAACTTGCTACCATGTGTTTCTTTGTGTTCTCTATTCCTCATATCTTGTATTGTGCATGCAGCCTTATATACCCAGTCAATTAGAACTCACATTACCCAAGTTAAACCTGTAGAAAAACAGGGCATAACATTGGCGGCAGCGGTGGTTCTTGATTCGGATAAAAGGTTGCATTACACTGCAAGTTTGGAACAGTAGAAGCATGGCAACATCGCGAAATTTTCAGCCACTCGCACACATTCCCAAGTATGATGTAAACACGTATGATATCACCACTTACTTAGACATAATAAAGCCAGTGTACGATGTGGTACTTCATAATGACCGCGAAAAAATCGCCGTTGCAATTTCGCATATTATACAGTTGAGAGAAGCCGTTTCCCAACTTGTTGATCAGCCTACCTTTAAAGAATTTATTCGCCAAACTGTGACACAGTGTACGCCAGAGTTTACCTGGAACCAGTTTCGATCCTTCGTGATCCGGACCTTAGATCCACTTTTGGGTTCCCCCGTCGCCCCCAAAATAATAAAAGTCGACGAGATCAAGTATGAAGGGGATATAAATGCGACCCTCATACAACTCTACAGATACGTGAGGACCACGTATAGCTATGAAGATTACGACCAACAAAATGAACTCTTATTCACCGCATTGTTAAACATCCTCCCACCCCACATCACCGCCCATCTCGACCCGTATGGCTTATTCGAAGAACATAATTTATGCTCTCCATCAGAGAAGAATGCCTACTCAGTTCGATAAATCCCCTATCCAACCCTTCAGCCCCTATCCAAGACTCCGTGCACCCTTCCAAAATGACTTCCGGTGAAAGTCCAACCCCAGTGCACTCTTCCTTGCCTCTATTCTCTCTGACCATCCCTAAATTTTCCCCTGCCCAGCCATCCACCAACGATCATCTTCCATCAATTGTGTTACCCCATAAACCCCATCCTTTTTCTATGCATGTCAAACAAACCCACCAACCCCAGATAACCTCTAACCAGACCGTGACTGCCACCAAGAAGATTCCCAAAATTCGTCCTGTTAACAACCCCAAATCAATACATCAGGCCTCTACCAATAACCCCTGTTCTACACCTAACTCTTCCCCCACCAACCCTCCGCAGCCCCCCCCCAACAAGCCCCGTATTCTAGCTATGCCTACCTATGTAGGCCTACCACAACATATTTTCCCCATGACCTCAGAAAACAAACCCACCAACCCCAGATAACCTCTAACCAGACCGTGACTGCCACCAAGAAGATTCCCAAAATTCGTCCTGTTAACAACCCCAAATCAATACATCAGTCCTCTACCAATAACCCCTGTTCTACACCTAACTCTTCCCCCACCAACCCTCCGCAGCCTCCCCAACAAGCCCCGTATTCTAGCTATGCCTACCTATGTAGGCCTACCACAACATATTTTCCCCACGACCCCAGAAATGTTCAGTTATTCCCCCACCAACAAAATTTCCCTTGTGACAGTTTTCCGTCAGTAGCTCCCTTCCACCCCCCCACAATTCACACCCCTAATAAACTTCAAAACCCCACACTTGACTCACCCCCTCATGACAGACAAACCCACCAACCCCAGATAACCTCTAAACAAACCGTCACTGCCACCGACGCACCCCACCACTCTGATTCTCCCACACGCGCCGTTAACCCCCCTCTCACGCGTGACCCCCACCAAAGTGATTTCCCCCCCCTCATGCGTACCGAACACCTGCTCACCAGTCGGTCCCCCACCATCATGAGCCCAGCTAAACTTTCAACCTCCACCAATTCCCACCCTGCCAGCCTAACCTCTCACGACCACATTCAGAACGAACAATCACCCCCGTACATAACCCCTACCTCCTTTTTCCCCCCCTATCTTACCCCCCTCTTCACCGTTACCCCACCCGCCCCAAATTCCACCCCCAAAGATCCCGCTCGACAAAATACCACTCCCATCCCAATCCAACCACAAAACTTTTTCCACCTTGGCTAAACCCCAAAATACTCTCTCTCTCGCCCCAAACAACATAATCAACCTCTCAACTTCAACCACTCCTCGAAATCCCATCCATGTCTCTCCCGAAAATAAAATCAGTCCAAATTCAACCTCTCAAACCACAACCCTGCCTGCCCAGACCCCCCCCCCCCCCAATCTCCCTATCAAATCCCCACACCCCAAACCTCCAAACCACCCGATCATAGTAAACTCTCAACCTTCAGCCTTACTCACCCTTCCCCAAACCCCACTCACGACCACAACTCTCTACACAATTCAACCCCTCCCCAGCACCAACCTCTTCCGCAACAACAACCCCGACTCAGACCTGCCCGTTTCATCTTTAAAACCCCCCTATCACTACCCCCGACCGAAACCACTTAGACCCCCCTCCAAAACTGGCCCCGGGCCAGCTCGCCCCCAGACCCACATTCCTAACGACAGAACTAACGGTATATCCACCCCGCCCTTCTAAAGTGAAAGTGAAACCCCAAGGTCAAAGCCACAACCACCACCACCCCCTATTACCAGACTGTCACCCAGACTAACAGCGACCCTAAATAACCCCCCCTGATGATGATGAGGATACTATTGTACTTAATTTTGTTTTTATTGTTTTCAATTCCTAAGTGATTGGGCATGATTCTATAAATTTACATGTTTTCCATATACTGTATATATATTTTTTTTCCCTTAGTCATACTACTTTTCTTGTTAACCTACACTTTTCTGACTATCTTTTAAATTTGCTTTATACATTGTTAAACACTTTACCTCTTCTTAATTTCCTGTGTTATTAATTATCTGTTCTTTCTTAAATTTACATGTTTTCCATATACTGTATATATTATATGTTTTTCCCTTAGTCATACTACTTTTCTTGTTAACCTACACTTTTCTGACTATCTTTTAAATTTGCTTTATATATTGTTAAACACTTTACCTCTTCTTAATTTCCTGTGTTCTTAATTATCTGTTCTTTCTTAAATTTACATGTTTTCCATATACTATATATTATATATTTTTTCCCTTAGTCATACTACTTTTCTTGTTAACCTACACTTTTCTGACTATGCTTCTTTTTACTTCACCCTTGAGGCTCGAGGACGAGCCTATAATGAAGGAGAGGGAAGTAAAATGCCCCAGAACGAGAAGCCCACCACAGAAGCCACGAACGAACACCACACAGAAACACCCAAAGGAAAGGTCCACAGAACGAAAGGACCAGCTGACCGAGCCAGCCAATTCAGACAGGCTCAAGCCCGCAGGGCTAAGCAGCTCCAGGCCGCACCTATCTACCTTTTCTAAACTGACCATTTTCCACACCTCACGTACGCTACCCCTCGTGTCCTACACTCCTAACTACAAAGATGATGAACAGGAATATACATTCATATTAAAAACACCCATGCCCTGTCCCGACGTTGAGCCAATGCCAACACATCAGACAGCCATAATTATATCTATGTATGTTCTTACATCCGAGAAGTAGA
Source organism: Paralithodes platypus (assembly GCA_032716605.1). Classification (NCBI taxonomy): domain Eukaryota; kingdom Metazoa; phylum Arthropoda; class Malacostraca; order Decapoda; family Lithodidae; genus Paralithodes; species Paralithodes platypus. Next base: position 46,731,036 of record CM064572.1, read on the forward strand.
TGTTATATATCTTAGAAGTTAAAACACCCACGCCTGTCCCTAGACCTTGTATATCATTTCCCATGACGAGTATAGATATATGTAACCCGTGCTCAGTCGCCCCTTGCATTGTTCCTCTAGTAACTAAGTGTCTCTAATATTAACTGCCACCAGTATTGATACGACATAGCGGCACTGTCCTTGTGTCGTATTGTGCCAAGTACAGATCAACCAGGTTTCATCACCTTATTAGGACGACGACTATAATGTCATCGTTCATCGATGTATGCAATCCTTAGTTTAAGTATTAATATTAACATTCCCTAACATCTTGTCTTGCCAGACTAAGCTTCTGAAGACCCATCGCCCCATAAATCTATGTATTCAATCCTTAGGTTAAGTATTTTTATCCGCCATTGTGTTCACCTTTTTCCATTTACTTTTCCACAATTGTCATACGTCTTCCCCTTGCCTCCTTCGTATCCACAGTCCACACTACGCCAATTTACTTCGTGTCATACACCTCTTACCCCAACCAGAGATTGTATAAGATAACCTGGTTACCAGTATCTGTCATAAGTACCCCGAAACAATAACTAAGTACCCCTACGAACTGCCGCTGTTGTTGGTATATTTATATTTCATAGAAAACGCAGTTCCCAGGGCCAACTAATAGTATCCATAACCCCTCGGACTGATCACATAACTCTATCTTTTCCAGACTCATATACCACCCCATAGTTGCATTCCCCGGTAGCATTTGGCTAACGTATTCTACTGCCTTTTCAAACTTCCATATCAACTGCAGCCTAATGCCACCCCCACGCCCAGAGACCTTAGGGTCAAATTCCCCTATAGCCCCCCTGCACTCCTCCCCTCTCATTATAAGACCCCGCACTTCTCTACTCTTGTCCGACCTAGCCTCTCTCTCATACCTCTTGAAGATCCTTGAATTGTCCGTTGCTAACGCTCTCCAACCTTTTATATATATACTCCTATCCAGCCTACCTTCACTTAGTAGGCCAGAACAACATTAGAACTTTACTAGCCCCTTGCATGCCATCTATTCTCTTACAACCCATTCACAACCCTGCACCCAATGGTCGTCGGTGCGAGGCTAGCCGCCTCGCCAGTAACTAACTTCTATTGCCATACTTCCAGATAAATGTGGCAGAGTTAGCAACCCAGTCTCCACCACATCCAGCAAACCCTACAATTAACAACCAGCCGAGTAAAACCAGCTAGCTAAGGCACCTTCGGTTTTGGTATTAAGGACGCCCACATCTGTCTCATACACGGAGGGTTATTACAAACACTGGTGATATGGCAAGCCCCTAGCCACAGCCGCCGGACGACTATCACAGAGAGAGGGTGCCCAGCTCCCCCTTTTTGCCCACCCGAGGAGGGAGACCCCCACCCCGCGGAGGTATACCTGGCCCCTGTTTTGACTTCTGAGTCATTGCCAGGTAGCACAGGAATTCTTCCTATCGATGAACTAACCATGCATGATTAACACCTTTACTAACCTCTATTAACTCACAATAAACCATTTACCTTTCTTGCATACTCTGATCACTAAATTAGCACCTCAGCTATACCATAGAATGAAGATTGAACAATCTAAGAGAGACGCTCGTATCACAGCTGTCCCCATCCTCCTCGCAAAGTAGATCCAGTCTCTCTCCCCTAAATACTTCCAGTATAGCCAAAATAGTACCTCTTACTAAGGCTCAGTTATATGAAAATATAAAGGCTTCCTATAGCCATGTGCCACAACAGTAAATACCATCTTACCTAGTCCCCATATCTATTGAGAGCTCAAATAAGTCCATAAGACTCGAGATCCCTACTGTCTACAGGGTCCAGAACCGAGCCTATAAATCTAGCTCCCGCCCCCAGTCAAATTAGTTTGAAAGCTAGACACCAACCAGGGGTCACTACCCTGCAGTTAACTTCTAGCTCTGCCCTTGTGTTGTTCCGGAGTGAGATCCCAGAGCCGGCAGACTCCGTGGCAGATTTGGATAGAAGGACCTGCCCACGTATTTGAGAACTTCGCACATATGGACCCCCTGGACGGCAGCGGAACCAGTCGTTAGCCCCCAACATCATGGACGCAAGATAACCAGGACCAGACCCATCAGATACTACCCAAGATTCCCTTTATCAGTACTAGGACTACATGTTACAATGCTGTTTAGAGATTCACTAATTAATATTTCTACGAAGTGGCTATCTCTTTGCCCCAGTATAATTCATATAACCATTCAATTAGGAAGTGCTAAGCGTATCAGTGTTCATTATTTAATAGGCGATACTAACTCTCGTAATCAACCATATGCCCAGATATTATTACCTAGAAGGAAACCCTAGTGATATCTGAAGGTTCGCCCACTGATTTGCGTTCTATGTATTTCTGAGACAAGAATATAAAACTTAGATCAGTACCCCCTGAGGTTACTAGAATTCTCGCGCTCTAAAATACGCGTGTCTAATCTAGTCTGTGAACTACTACTTGTGCACCAGAGCTACCAGTAATAAATCTAACAGCGAATATGATTCTATAAGTAACATTGATGGTCTTCGGTATATAAACCTGTTGAATTAAAGCCAGTGATCAGAAGATTAATACCTGAACGTTGGAAGTGGGAGACTAGGCTCCATCCAGATCCACTTATGCTAGTGTTGTTCGATTCTATTATATTGTCTTGCACGAGTATTCTGCAGTGGTATATAAATAAACGTGATCGTGTAACTTGCTACCATGTGTTTCTTTGTGTTCTCTATTCCTCATATCTTGTATTGTGCATGCAGCCTTATATACCCAGTCAATTAGAACTCACATTACCCAAGTTAAACCTGTAGAAAAACAGGGCATAACAGTTCCTGTAACTTCGGGGGTACCTCAAGACACCGTCCTTGGCCCCTTTCTCTTTTTCTCATAAATCAATGACCTTCCATCATCTTTAACTTAATTCTACTACTAGACTTTTTGCAGACGATATATATAGCTTAGTATACTGACCAATAGTTGATAGGGAAGATTGCCTTCGACTTCAAGACGACTTGACAGCCCTTGAAGACTGGGAAGCCAAGTGGCAGATGACCTTTAGACCAGACAAATGCCACCACATGTGTTTTACCCGCTTCAAGAAACCTGTCCCCTTTGCCTATTAAAATACCCAGAAAATGAAATGAACAAAGATGCCCTGAGGAGGAAAATAGTAGCCCAGAGGAGGTAAATAAAAGTCATTCCCCAAAACGAAAAAGGAAGAAAAAGGAAGAACCACGAAAGAGAAAACGTCAAGAGGAGGATAAGCTACAACAAAAGGCCTCACACCAAACCGAAGAAAAAGGAAGAACAACGAAAGAGAAAATGTCGAGAGAAGGATAAACTAAACCAAAAAGCCGCAGTAAAATGTTCGATCCACTAACATCAGCATAGTAAACCACCAGACTAATAATATTAAGAAGGCTCATATACCTACCATTATGATGTTAAAATATAGATATCTTTACCCACAGATTAACTCTTTTATTCACTTTTCTCCAACACACATATTTATACGTCTTCTCAGTAATCAACTATCCTACTAGTAAACAAATCACATTATCTTCCTTCGTGTCTTGATATAAACCCTTGATGTCGACCTACTAGCGGCAGCTCTAGTAAGTTACCAGATTATTAATATTAAGAAGGTTTAGCGGCTCGCTTGGTGTAGTGACTAGCGTCTCGGACTTCCACCCAGAAGGCCCGGGTTCGCGCCCACGCTCGGCGCATTAAAGATTTTTCACAAGCACTGAGTCGTTACCATCCCTCATGAGCAAAGGGATGGGATAGTAGTACAGGACCCCAATGGAAATATGCCTAATCGGCCTTATTGAGCTATCCTTAGCTAGCTTAGCATGCGCTAGCTTTAAGAACTATTATTATTATTATTATTATTATTATGATACCTACCATTATGATGTTTTATTGATGTATGTATTTAATGATGTAAGAACCTTGTCCCACACACAGATTAACTCTTATATCTATTTTATGAGAAACACAAATACACACGTACGTCTTCTCAAATATTACCATTATTCTATTTTTATAAAAACAAACCACATGTCCTTCCTTCCTGCTTTGAGAGTAGTAGGCCAGCAACCCTTTTTGCCCCACAGATAAAAAAGTGACCATCAGAGGCACCAACCAAAAGTTCACCAGCTAGGACCTCTATTAACTCTGTAGATTTGCTTTTTATATATTATCTTTCCATGTAGAAAATATCCATCTTAATTTTGTTAACTAACTCTAGCATGAACAGAGATTGTTATTCCACTATTAACCGCTGTAGGTCCTTGTATACAAATCTACAACTTCACAACCGCAGGACTACAAGACGCGTGACATGGCTGACCTCTCAGTATTGCCAATTCAGCCTCCACGCCTGAAAATCCTATAACTCCCCTAAACGTGTTATTTATATACTCAGAGTCTAAAAGCTATCAATGTTAAAGTCTACTAAGCAAACCTAACCTTCTCAGCTATGCTAGGACTAATATTCAAGCCCACAGGCCTTGTCTAACAACAGTATAAAAACACAGGCGAGCGAGGCTAGGGACACACGCACCTATTTCGATGACCCCAGGATTGCCAACCTAACCCCATGCTGACCAGCATTTACTTATGTATCATACGTATGTTATCTGTATACAACACCTAAAATAATTATCAAGAATAACTCTAGAAAGAAAGACTAACCTTCCCATATAACTCTATCCAACATGATCAGTGACAAACTCTTATAGAAATAAAATAATAGAATCCACGACACAGGGCAGCCCCACGTACAAGACCCCCTTACCCCCTTGAACTCTCACGCTCAGAAGTCAACGAGAAATACCCCCGAAACGCTGCACTTAAGTTCTAATATACCTAAAATACAGACGAAAAGGAAATCATGCAGAGAAGGAGAAGAAGAAAGACAAAGAGAACGGAAACAAGAAGAGGAGAAAAGACAACAAAAGAAGAAAACGAAAGCAGACAACACGACCCCACCCAGGACAGGAATGTCAAAACCGACAACACCGGCCATGGCCCCCAGGACCAGCAGGGTCGCCATGGTAATGGAGACATGCCCGATCACCCCGGGAAAGACAATTTGCCTCGGGGTGAAACCAAAGAGAAGAGTCCTTTTCTCTCAGAAATTCTGAGAACAAAGAAAAGAGTAATACTGTACAACCTGTACATATAATATTAAGGATAAAAATAAACATTTAAAAACCATTATGTAAAGAGTATGTATTAATTTTAAATATAACAGGTCGCCAGACAGATTAATTATGTAACAAGATCATGAACAAAATAAGAAACATGTTGAAGGACTTCGTCAAGATACGAAAGTTCTAAAATCATCTCACCGAGATGCTTCTATCTTTTAAAAGAAATAATAAACACCTATGTAGGCCTACACCCCCTACCCGCTATTCTATCGCTACTATAATAATAAGTGTTCCTCAGAGCTATCCCAGTGCATACCACCTCCTTTACGTAGGGCACGTGGTACCCGTCTTGCAACTCAATCCCACCCCTACTCTGTGCAACTCTCCAACCCAAGAGTGAAACGTTACTCTCAAACTTTCTTCTACTCAACAGCTGTACTCTGGAACTCTCTCCCAGAATCAGTCTTTCCCTCTTCCTATGACTTAAATTGCTTCAAACTCCGTGTGTCCAGGCATTTTGGCTCGAACGTCCCTTGATTTTGGCCCTGTCACTCTTTCAACTATGGGGGAGGCACTCGCTATAGGCAGTTATGCCTTTTGCCTCCCTCAATCACATAGAAAAAAAAAAAAAAAAACAAAAAAAAAACACGTCTTCTCAAATACTACCATTTCTGTATTTTTCAAACAAACCACATATTCTTCCTTCCTTACTTTGGAGAGTCGTAGGCCAATGAACTTTTGCCTACAGATAATAAAAAGTGACCATCAGAAGTACCAACCAAACGTTCACCAGCTAGGACCCCTATTAACTCTGTAGATTTGCTTTTTATATATTATCTTTCCATGTAGAAAATATCCATCTTACTTTTGTTAACTAACTCTAGCATGAACAGAGATTGTTATTCCCCTATTAACCGCTGTAGGTCCTTGTATACAAATCTACAACTTCACAACCGCAGGACTACAAGACGTGTGACATGGCTGACCTCTCAGTGTTGCCAATTCAGCCTCCACACATGAAAATCCTATAACTCCCATAAACGTGTTATTTATAATAATTATACTCAGAGTCTAAAAGCTATCAATGTTAAAGTCTACTAAGCAAACCTAACCTTCTCAGCTATTCTAGGACTAATATTCAAGCCCACAGGCCTTACCTAAAAACAGTATAAAAACACAGGTGAGTAAGGCTAGGGACACACGCTCCCTTTTTCGATGACCCCGGGATTGCCAACCTAACCCCCATGCCGACCAGCATTTACTTATGTATCATACGTATGTTCTCTATACATCACCTAAAATAATTGTCAAGAATAACTCTAGCAAGAAAGACTAACCTTCCCATATAACTCTATCCAACATGATCAGTGACAAACTCTTATAGAAATAAAATAATAGAATCCACGACACCGGGCAGCCCCACGTACAAGACCCCCTTACCCCCTTGAACTCTCACGCTCAGAAGACAACGAGAAATACCCCCGAAACGCTGCACTTAAGTTCTAATATACCCATTCCCCTTTTGTTCTCACAGTAATTTAAAAGGGCAAATAAAACCTTGATTGGCCTAACATCTGCTCATCGTATTATTTTGAATTGCTCTTCAAGTATAGTAGAGTAGCATCATAAAGTAACTGAGATTCACCTCCTCTAGGACAAGAAGGAATTCTTGTCCTACTAAACAGTGCAAACACACACCCTTACTATCCTTCGACAGGGAATGGGTACCCTCCATTACTGGTGCACATTAGGCCAGGGAAGTTTGAAGGAAGGCAATAACTCTAAGCTTTCTCAATTGTCGGCACCCCGCTCTGGAGAAATATTATTTTTACCCTTCATAACAGTTTGGATGACGGCACCCCGAAGTCCTTATACTGCCTGTGAATAAGAAGCTCTATTCTAGGATCTTTGTTAATTCAATTAATTGTGGCAACCCAATAATTTAACATACAGACCTCTAATAGTCTGTATCTTTAAGATTAAAATCTTAAGTGTGTAGGCAACCCTCCACTTATATTTTAATATTTTTAGTACAACAATAGTGACCTATATATATAAGAAACTTTATTATTTCTGGCAACCCCGGAATTAATTTAATTACTTTCATTAGGTTATATTTCTTTATAGTTAAAAGTTTAAAGACACAGGCACCCCTACCTTTCAGCATTTCACTATTTGAAATTACACGACCATTACTCACAGAAAGATCTAAGTGCTAAAACGATCTTTTGTATTATAAGGGTTTAGCGAGACACCCTCACAGGAACTCTGCATATACAATATAAATCCTAGGCGCATTTTGTCTGTGACACCCCACCAGAATTTGCGGCTAAAAGGTTAACACCGCCCTGAGTTCTTTGACCCTCTTATAACGGTTAGTGACAGTCAAGAAGAGCAATACCTAAACTCTTCTTGCGTTCGTCCGATATTGTGTTAATCCGGCATTACTGAGACACACTATTTAAAACCATACTTCAAGAGTACCTTAACAGAACATCATCACTGGTTAATATAAAGGTCAGGATAGTCGAGTATATTTGATAAAGCTATAGGCTTAAATACTCGCGTTAGTCCGATATGGTGCCCAACTGTTTCATTACAAGTTACGGAGCCATATTCAAGACCCCACGCCCATTAACCCAACTGTAACTTAACTTCACACGACCGGCCAACCTGGACGGCCCACGGAGCATCAGAAGACATCATCAACTAGTGTATATCTCTTCAAGGAAAAGAAAGAATATAGAAACTACTAAAAATCATTATCAGTGACAAGATACAAAAGAAGTTAGATTTCAAAAAGTGATCCAAATGAACAGAGTTCTTCATACCTCTTAATTAAGGAAAAGTTCGTAAAAGTGTTCAACTAGGTTAATCTACGGAAAAAGATTAATATCATGTATGTAATAGTGATAACCATATTTAGTACGCCTTTATAACTCAAAGAATAACTAATATCTAAAATAAGACGGATTTTGAGCATCAACTAACTCTGCCATATTTCCGCCAAGTGATAAAAATAAACGGAGTCCATCACCCCTAAATTTTGAGATAAAAGAATAAAGTGTTCCAGTAACCAAATCTATAGAAACAGATTAATAATATGCGTGCACAGTGATAATTACATATAGAATACTTCTTTAACTTTATTAGTGAATTTATACCAATTAAGAGGGTTTTCACACATTAACGAACTCTGTGAAAATAATCTCGTCAAGTTTAAAATATTTTAGAGTCCACAAACTTGAACTCAAACTAAAGAAGTCCAGCAGTGTATAAGATTTCATATTCCACGCCAGTAAATATAGTGAACTTATATAACCTCGTCCAGTATATTCACGAAATCCAAGTTAAGATATATATATATATATATATATATATATATAGATATATATATAACCTGATTCAGTAGTTTTATGATAAGCTTTCAACAAGAGAATAGTGCGTATGATTCTCCAGAAGATTCAATTTCTAGTTGCATTGAATATACCTGATCTCCATCTAGATCCGCCATCGTGCTAGATGATATAAATTGAGTTGTACCCTATGAAATACTTATGATAGCATCTTTAGCCCTCAGTTTTATGTATTTAGGACCTAAGTGAATAAACTGTATTACAAACCATATTTCGATATTATCTGTATCCCTATTGTATTTCTTATATGTATTTGTATTAACTTGGATATTCCAGTCTCGAAAGAACTCACCCTAACTAATAGTTAAACCTGAATAAAATCAGAGCATAACACCTATAAACTCCATAATACCAACCTTGATACAGTCCATTCACATAAGTATTTGGGAGTCCACCTCTCAGCAGACATGAGGTGGAGCACACATGTGAGTAGCAGCAGGGCAAAAGCCAACAAAGCCCTGGGATTCCTGCACAGGACCATAAGGAGGTGCAACACAGACATCAAAATTTTAGCTTTTAAAACACTAGTTCGACCACACATTGAATATTGCGACACCATCTGGGATCCACATACTCACAACAACATTAATAAACTAGAAGCCATACAAAATAAGACTGCAAGATGGATCAGACGTGATTACAGACACACTGCATCGGTCACCTTGCTCAAACAAGACAATAAATTAGACACACTTGCAACAAGAAGACAAATACATAGACAACAAATGCTATGCAAAATCACAAACAATTTAGTAGACATAGACAAAGAGACAAACATACGATCCACAAGAGGCAGCCACAACCGAAAATACCACACATACCAGGAAAGCCCCGACATATTTGGGTACTAATTTTTTCCCCGCAGCATTCAAGAGTGGAATCGCCTTCCATCTCATATAGTATAACAGTCTAAAAAGCTAAGATCACCAAAAAAAAATCTCCTTATCCTCATCCTTCCCATTACCCCTTTAACTCCCCACAGAACCCCCGCATATCATGCTACCCGTGTGCAGCCCTCTGCGGGTCCCCAAACTAAAGCTAAAAGCTAAAAGGACTCATGAATTTCTTTTGAAACTAAATCTTATGTAAGGTACACGTACTAAATCAGTCAACCATTGCCGTTATTTTCTAGTCTGTTAATTTGCACATTTGACTGGCGTACCCGACTATTGTTTTGGGCCACACCCCTCCCTCCAGTCAGGATTTTGGCTGGACGCCGGATCGGGTGGCCCCACCAGGTAAGATATCAATAACTATTCTATGGGCTGGCGCATCAGCAGTGTGTGTCTTCCGTGGACCCCTACTTTCTACTTAGCTTCTGGGGTCTGGGAAGCCCACCAGGTAAGAATACTTCACAGTTGACCTATTTTAGCCCACCACTTGCATGATTGACTAGCGTATTTGACATCAACTTGGGTCACCCTCCTTCCTAATTCAGTCATCGCTGGCTGGACCCCGGATCAGCGGTGGCCTCACCAGGTAATTAAGACTTTCCCTAAAGGGAGGAAGCCGTTTTGAAGGCGTGGCTGAGGTGGGAATAGTTATTGATATCTTACCTGGTTATCTTACCTGGTGGGGCCACCCGATCCGGCGTCCAGCCAAAATTCTGACTGGAGGGAGGGGTGTGGCCCAATACAATAGTCGGGTACGCCAGTCAAACGTGCAAATTAACAGACTAGAAAATAACGGTAATGGTTGACTGATTTAGTACGTGTACCTTACACAAGATTTAGTTTCAAAAGAAATTCATGAGTCCTTTTAGCTTTTAGCTTTAGTTTGGGGACCCGCAGAGGGCTGCACACGGGTAGCATGATATGCGTGGGTTGTGCCGGGAGTTAAAGGGGTAATGGGAAGGATAAGGATAAGGAGAAAAATGTTTGGTGATCTTAGCTTTAAAACTGGGACTGTTATACTATATGAGATGGAAGGTGATTCCACTCTTGAATGCTGCGGGGAAAAAATTAGTACCCAAATATGTCGGGGCTTGCCTGGTATGTGTGGTATGTGTGGAATACAGCAAACTTAACATACCAGATATTAGCTCAAAGCTGCAGTAAGGTGTTAATAGGAAAAACTTTTTTGAAGAGCATAGCCCTACCTACAATTCTATACAGAGCTAGTGTGCTAGGATACACCTAAACAGAGATAGATAAGCTGCAGCAAGTAGAAAATAAAGTTTACAGGCAAATATTAGGAGCCCCCAAATAAGCACAGGTAGAAACACTAAGGGCAGGGGCGTATCTAGGGTAGATAGCGCCTAGGGCAAGGACTGGAATTGCGCCCCCCGGTGGTGTGGGGCGAGCGCAGCGAGCCTCTCCAGCTGGGGGGTTCGGGGGGGCGCTGTAAGCCCCCCCGATATATTTGTTGAAATATGAGCAATTCTAGGAGCATTTTAAAGCCATATTCAAAGCTATATTTAGGTACCGGTAATTGAAACACTAAATAATGAATGATATACCAGTAGGCTATATATATATATATATATATATATAATGTGTGTGTGTGTGTGTGTGTGTTAGAATATGTCTAAGAGGTGTATGATGTAGCATGGTATCAATGCTTCAAACTGACTCCAACAACTACACTCTATCGTTCTTCATATTCTTTTGGCAATGAGTTGAATATTACAAGAAACCCACACAACCGTATGTTAAACTCATCATCACGGAAAGAAGAAAAATCATACAGAAGATTTGTTGGTGTATTTTAAAAGTATTGATAACATGCACCATCATACAGGATTTTGCGTTTTCGCTATTAATTTTATTTACATGGAAAATGAGTTTAAACCGATGAAAAACATGAAAATTCCGTCCTTATCGCATGCCAGTTTTAACGTGTTTTGCCATGTTTACCGCTTTGTATCCTATAAATGAAAGAAATGGATATAATACTGAGTAGTGTATGATGGAGTATGGTATAAATACTCTAAAGAGGCATAACGAACTCATCTTTAGCTTTCTTCATCTGCCCATGACGATGTGTTTAATAGCCTATGCGATTTTATGTTTGATTTGTAATATTCAACTCATCACGGGAATATGAAGACAGATACAAAGGATTTGTTGGTGTCTCTATGAAGAATTAGTATGATACTTTATCATCCACTATTTATTTTCTTATCTATACCTTTTTATTAGAGGGAAAACTGCCTTAAACATTACGAAACACGAAACAAATTCGACTTCAATGGACCATAGCTGCAAAAAATTCCTCAAAAGGCTATGTAGCCTATATAGGCCTATAGAACATTTCTTACTCAGAATGACCTAATCTTTCATTTCTGGAGTATTTGACAAAACTCGCGGGACACCCTGTATATTAAATTATAAAAGTAGACCCCTATTTAGCCTGAGCAATAAAGTAATTTTATATAGAAATCTACTCAACCCTGTGGAGGAGCAGGGTTGAGTTGGCTTGATATTGGACACCCTTTTATGGCATTTGGGTGTGAAATACGACACCATTTCCAGTCTATCGGAGATAATGATGGTAAAGGAAAATGCGGTAAAAGTTAAAACCACTTTCCTTCTTCATGAGGAAGTTTCGTGATCTTCTAAGATTCTTCTTACACAAATTATACAATGCTCTGAAATAATGAAAATGACACTCTAAAATTACTCTAAACCACGTATAAACCTAGAAGCTAAATTCTAAAAGTATTTAGCCTAAGCAATAAAGCATGTTCGGATGTTCCTAAAATAATAAAGGTAAAACCACTTTCCTTCTTCGCTAGGAACGGTTTCATGATCTTACATACTGCTCTGAGAGTCTGAAATAAGGAATATTATATTCAATTTACCGTCAGATAAAATTAAACAGAGTATAGAGTGGTGAGTTATCTGCTCAACAGGTGGCGTTGTGTGTTGTGTAGGTGTGAGAGTCCGAGTGTAGGGGATGAGACAGTGAAGCACGGGAACGAGGTGGCTTCAGAGACGGGGTCGTTTCGGGCCATGAGTGAGCACCGTGCCTCATGTGAAGGCAAGATGGCAGGTGCTCGTTGTGCTCTACGTGCTTCACATGTCTCACTCCCTAGACTGGAACAAGACCTCACGGGCTTCACTGTTCATTGTAAAGCGGTGAATGTTAAGGCTCTCAGCCTATGCCCGAGAGGAAGTAAGTTGGAATATAGAAAAAAAAAAAAAAAAATCATATATTTCGTACCTTTGCCTGTCCCTGCCCGTTTTGTTTATCAACAATAAACGTTCGCTTGGCGCTAGCATTCGAGAATGCTTAAAGTTATAAATAGCCTATATCCTGATTTTCTTGTGGGTCTCTTATAAAGTAAATTTCGAAGTACTAACAATATTTTACTATTAACTAATCAGTCAAATGAGAAATAATCCAGAATATCAATACATATATACACCATTCAACGTTGCATAAAATATAATACCGGTAACTAAGTCTACCCTGCAGTGAGGAGCGTCGGAAGCGGTACACCCGCTATAATGAGTATAGCAACACCTGGGGCCTATAATGTAGCTGTAAGTACAGGCAACGCGCAAGGCATCACTACAGCACTTGCGACGGGAAGGAGCTCGACGACAACCCCTATCGACAGGATCACAACGCCTCCACCCTCAGGTGATAAGGGGGAGGGTACTGTTCAAGGACAATGGTTTAGGGTACATTCCACCAAAGGTAAAACTCATCACATACCTGAGGGGGAACAGAGGCTGAATGGAGGTACCGGTACTGGTACCACAAACAATGTTAGGAATTTTATGGCTGTGCAAATTCAACCTAGGAACTTTATGCATCAGGGGATTAAGGGTAAAAATAAAAGTACGGGGATAAGTACAGTTAAAAAAGTGAAAAGATCACGCATAGCCAAAGTATTCGCGACAGGTTTTAAGCCAGGAGTGACGGCATCCGACTTGAAAGAATATCTCTCCAATAAACTCAGTCTTAGTATGGATGTTGAACCAATTATTCCCTGGTCTGATAGGCACACATATATTTCATTCAGAATAAACTGCGAGTGTCCAAATCCCGAGGTGTTTATGGATGAAGAACTTTGGCCAGAGGAAGCATCGGTGTACTGGTGGAGAGAACGTAGGGCACAGGTACCGGTATCAACAAATGAGGACTCTATAACTACGGTAACCCACCCTCCCAACAACTCTTAATCATGGATATAAAGTCTACTTCATCTCCCAACAATTTGCGTATTGCTACTTATAACTGTAGGGGGCTCCCTAAAACCAACAGAGGGCTTCTCCTACGCCCTGATGTAGTAGACGTATTTAATACCAGTGATATTGTGTGCCTGCAGGAGACTTGGTATTTTAAACAGGATTTGGGTAACCTCAGTACTATCTGTGATAATTTTCATGGGTTTGGGGTCTCGACAACCGATGCTATGGATGGTCTAGTAGCAGGTCACCCACCGGGAGGAGTAGCTATTTTGTGGAGGGACTCTTTAGACAGCCGGGTTAAACCACTTGTAACAAATTTACCATGGTGTACAGGTATAGAAATAGAAGATATCCAACGGAAAGTAGTTATTCTTAGTGTGTACTTGCCCTACCAATGTAATGAAAATGAAGAACAATACCTGGAATGCCTTGGAGAGCTAAGTGCTCTTTTACAAGAACTAAATACCACCTGCTACTCTGTAATAGGGGACTGGAATGCTAATCTGAAGGACATGAGTAACTCTCTGTTTGCTAGTCATATGACTAACTTCTGTGGTGAGCATGATCTAATTATCTCTTCTCAGCTCATGCTCCCTCATAGTAGTTACACATGTGTCAGTGCAGCATGGGGCTCAACGTCTTGGCTAGATCATACCGTAGCTAGTGCTGATTTCCATGATATGATAACAAATATGGAAATTCAGTATACATATACAGATGAAGATCATATCCCGTTGACCTTAACAGCTAGTTTGGAAAGAGCGCCAGAATTAACCCAGTCAAACAATAGTGTAAATCCAAAACTGCCATGGGGCGGGCTTGACGAGGAGGAGTGTGAGCAATTTTGCACTTTAACACACACTCTCCTTTCTGAGCTTGATCCTGGCAGTGAGGATGCCATTACCTGTGAAGACCCCAATTGTGTTAATGCTAGTCATCGAGAAGAAGTCAGCAAGCTGTACAATAATATTATATCTTGTCTTACTAAGGCTAGTGACATAGTATTTCACAAGCATAACAAAAATTACTCTTTTAACAAACCTGGGTGGAATGACCATGTTTCAGAACTATACCAGGCATCCCGAGATGCTCGTAGTGTATGGCTGGATCATAACAAACCGAGACAGGGACCCATTTTTGACATGTTCACCAGACTAAAGGCTAGATGCAAGTATGCAATCAGATATATAAAAAACAATGAAAATGTATTAAGAAGAGAAGCATTGGCCAAAAACTTTGCTAGCAAAGACACATTGGCCTTCTGGAAGGATATTAAAAAAATGCATAATAGCTGCACACCTCTACCCGTTAGTGTAGATGGGATCTCTGGTACTAATAACATAGCCAATCTTTGGAAAACACATTACCAAACTTTGTTTAACTCTGTTGGGCACCAAGGAAATACCATTGCTGCTACAACAGAGTGTAACAAAGAAGAAAAATATGACACAATTAAAGTTACAAGTGAAAAAATCAAGGCTGCAATAAGTAGGCTAGATGCTAACAAATCCTGTGGTTTTGATGGTATATATGCTGAACATTTGAAGTACTCCTCCACTCTCCTCTTGGAGAAACTCAGCAGTTGCTTTACCAGCTTTCTAATCCATGGTTTCCTACCAGAATCTATGATGTCCGTTACCTTGATACCAGTAATTAAAGACAAGGCTGGCAAAATTACATCAAAAGACAACTATAGACCTATTGCCCTTGCCAGTATTGTAAGTAAGATACTAGAGTTAATCATTTTAGACAGAATCTCAGTGCATATCTCAACTAATAGTAATCAATTTGGTTTTAAAAAGAATCATGGTACGGACCAGTGCATCTACACTCTGAAGGAGCTAGTGGATGGGTACATCAAAATGAACAGCTCTATTTTTGCATGCTTTCTTGATGCTAGTAAGGCATTTGACAGAGTCTGCCACAATATCCTGTTTGATAAATTAGCAACAAGGGGAGTGCCATCCTATATACTGAGAATCTTGAAGTACTGGTACGCCAATCAAACATTTAATGTAAGATGGGGTAACATTATTTCGGATTCCTTTACAGTAACCAATGGAGTGAGACAGGGTAGTATTCTCTCACCTTACTTATTCAATGTATATATGGATGAATTAAGTGATAAATTGAATAAAGAGCAGATTGGATGTTATGGTGGGAATAAAATCATCAACCATCTCATGTATGCTGATGATCTGGTCATTATTGCACCGTCTTCTGCGGGTCTGAGCAAACTTCTTGATATATGTGAATCTTTTGGTAGTAAACATTGTGTTAAATTCAACCCACTGAAAAGTGCTGTTCTTATATTTAGATCAAAATTACTGTATAAAAGTAAACTGCCAAATTTCTCACTCAATAATCAAATTATTCAAGAAGTAAACAAAATAAAATACCTGGGACACATTATCTCAAACGATTGCTCAGATGATGCAGATATCGGCCGTCAGCGCAGACAGCTATATTTACGTGGTAACACCATCTTGAGAAAATTCCACATGTGTAATTGGGAAACTAAAGTAACTTTGTTCCGGACATATTGTTCCTCTATGTACACGGCCCATTTGTGGTGCAAGTATAAGAGAGCCACCATAAATGGTCTGTGTACATCCTATCATAATATACTCAAGATGTTCATTGGTCTCTCTAAATATGAAAGCACTAGTATGGTGTGCACACTGTTGGATGTGCAGTGCTGTCGGGCTGTCATCAGGAGACTGGTGTACAGCTTTTCGCAGCGACTGCAATCCTCCAGTAACACGCTGATTGTAGCTCTTTGGTCTAGTGATCATATCTATGAATCCCGTATTATATCTCACTGGCAGAAGCTGCTGCACACATAGTATGTACTGTAATGTAATATATAGGTCTAATTGAACTATGAGCAATGATCTGTGCAATAGGTGTTAACCAACATTGAGCAATAGCCTTAGTTAGCCTATCTGTGTTATATTGTGACAAAATGTGATATGTGCTCTATTCTGTAAATAGGCCTACTGTATTTTTTATTTTATTGTGTCTTTATTAATATATCTTTGTGTATAATTATTATCTGTGCTCTGACGAGAAGTGTATGTGATATGGACCATTAGGTCGTACTGTATTTATACTGTATCTATCTTATGTGTCTGGAATAAAGAATTATTATTATTATTATTATTATTATAAAGAAAACCACCCCGAAAATATTTAGAGGGATAACTTAACTATTGTCTATTGATATGTTTAGGCAATGGCTTGCAGGAATTCGTTGCCTAAAAGTGAGATGCGGTCTCAGGATGATAAGACCGCATCTCTAGCTGCCACTAAACCTGCAGCCAACCCTACTCCTGCCAGCCACCCTGCTCCTGCCCGCATCGCCCGCATATCAACGAGACAGGTGGGACACATAAGACCTGAGTGGACTACACCAGCATACCCTGCCCAGCCAGCTTCTATGGCCCCTACCACCAGAGAGAAAAGTCAGAGGGGTAACTACGCTAAACACCCAGCTAACCATCCTAGACTTCCCCAGCCTGATCAACCAGCTACAGAATCTGCCCGGGGGCATCTAGCTACAAGGTACAGCCAGAGTCCAGGCGCGCCACCCCCAGAGCTACAAGGACATAACCACCACGCGCCAACACCACCCCAGCGCCTTTGATCCTCTCAAGCCGGGCGCCTTAAGTAGGGGCAAGAAGATTGCCTTATACTCACCCAGCCTGGACATCAGTAACGAAGCTTGCCATTTGGTATTCTTTAGTTCAGGGTAAGAACAGCCAGAGATAGCTGGTGTTCAACTTGTCAGTTGTGTGCTGTGATCGAAGATCTACCAGGTCGGGTTCCCCCCATCAGGAAGAGGACTAGCTTGGGCAACCCACTTTGGGCTCCCCCTTTCTGGCCTTCGATGCGGTGCACAAACCAAGTACCAAAGGATTCCTACCTTGTTTTGTTCAAGGGATTATGAGGATAGTGTAGTAACTTTAGATCTACCAGATCGGGTTCCCCCCCCCCCCCCCATCAAGAAGAGGACTAATTTTGGGCAACCCACTTTGGGCTCCCCTTTCTGGATTCTCTTTTTACTACATGGTTCTGATAGTTCCACGAACTAGCAAGGAAGGAAGACACTTACCCTGACCCCCCTTAGACTACCTATAATGTCACTATCTAGACTGCTTGCAACTCTAGGTAGATCATTATGCTAGTCACCCTAACCCCCTAAACCTTGTAGCAGAACTCCAGCATATCCTTTGGGGATCACTGCACTGTGGGAGTGCAAGAGGAACCCGGTTGTCCCGTGGTAGGCACCAAGGTCTAAGGAATCATCTTGTGACTCACCCTGGACCAGTAGCTGGAGTCATCACGCCCAGCTGCCCCCCCTGGACCAACTTCCGGAGTCATCACGCCCAGCCGCCCTCCGGACTACTGGATCCTCCCTCGATCTACGGGCCCTCCTCTTCACTACAGCTCTCCTTTAAGTGCTTTTGTATAGTTTATGGGTATAGAGTTGACTCAGGGTTGTGGTAGAAGTTATCTTCAGGGGTTCTCATTAACATTACGTCTTGCGAGACGTCTTTCTTCTCCCTACTTAAATTAACGTTAATTAGCCCACTTGCCGGGACACATTATACATACCTATCCGGGGATCCTTATATACGCACCTTCTCGGGTTATTGGTCTCCCATAGCCCGACAGAGGGGGCGTGCCTATATAAGACCCATAGCATCAAACACAAACACATATTTACACGTAATCTAGTTCCTTTGTATAACTTCTAGCCTAATTCATTTAACATTCTGTCAGGTTCATAACTCGAATAGATTTCACTCTATCTCAGCTCCCGACGATTGTTGCCTCAGCCTTCAGCACCTTGCTAGTACACAATTAGAGTTAAGGATTAATCTTTGCCAGGTGAGATCTAGCACACCTATAGTATTAATATCATTTGTGAGCCTTTCTGAGCCCACTTCATTGTTGATGACCACTTGGCCATTATTGCTTTAGAGTCAGTTAATGTCACTATATGCCGGGGACATCATTGCATGATCCAGACGGCATTTGCCATTACTGCACTCTTGTCTTTTGTTGAGATCCTCTCTGAGATCTATTTGGGTAGGAGGTGTACCTCCACCATTTTGGATACCTTATAATTGTATCCTAGGAGTATTATTATTACCTTGAGTCTGGACCCATTGTCCGACTCCTATTGCTTACTTGATAACCTTATTATTGTATGTCTTAATTATTCTTATTGTTGTTGATGATCTCCAGGTTACAGGTATAAAATATATGTCTTGCTCCTCCATGAACCAGGTGTTAAACGGAATAAAACCCATGTTAACTTGTTACCTGTGTGCTTATTATCCTGCCGTGTTGTCTCTTTATTTAAAGTTTAAGGTATACCTATCCAGTTAGAGAGCTGCTCATTGTACAAAGAATATCTGGCGTCCCAATTTGGACCGGGCATAACACTGGTGGCAGCGGTGGGATTTCTCGAAGGTAGCCTTTCAGGTTTTTCCTGCTTTAAATATTTTGAGAGTATCACGACAGGGATAAGTAGTCAGGATGGCAGGGAAAGCACTGGATATTATTCCTTTCAGACCAGAGGAAACTGACATTGCCACCTATTTAGAGGTTGTCAAGCCAGTGCTTGACATCATATTTAAAGATGAAGTTGCCCCTAAAATACATACTGTAGTCATGAAGCTAGGGCGGTCTATGGCCCTAGTTTCCAGTTATGTAAAAGAGAACCCCGGAATGACCTGGGAACAGTTTGAAACATACACTAAAACTGCCATTAACCCCGTCTTAGGTACTGTGATAGCCGACCAGCAATTTCACGCCATCACCTACGACGGGGACCTCGACGCCACCATCAGCAAGCTTACCAGGCTGGCTTCCACCGCATTCACAACGGCTACAGCTGCAGAGAGGAAGGAGAACGTCCGCCGGACCCTGATGAGGATCCTTCCGCGTGCAGTCCGGGACCACTTTGCCATCACAGAACCGGCCGGATATGATACAGACCTCCCTATCATACGCCGTATTCTGGCCCTGCAAAAGTCCCAGGAGCAAGGAAAGATCGCGGGTATCCAACGAGCTCCCACTAAGCCACAAGGAGCTCATTCCGGACCAACCTACCACCCTAGCCGCAACCAGGACAAGCCGGAAGAATGGGCCAGAGTCAAGCCTGGAGGCTGGAAGCCCTGCGGGTCCCAGTGCCCTATTAATGGGTTGAAGAGGTCTTTTGCCGAGTTGCTGGCCAAACGCTCGAGGGTTCCACTGTTCTGGGGACAGATTCCCTGGCTGAAGCCCTCCAGAAGAGTTGCCACCATCCTAGAAGACGGCACCGCAGGAGCTGAGGATTACGACGAGACAGGTGCAGAGGTTGGTGACCCGGACGACCACAGTACAGTCGAGCCGGAAGTCATCAAACCGGGTTTTTAGACCGCCCCTGCCCACCAACTTGCAAACTGGCGGGGGCTCGAGATAGGGGCAGCTATGATATGATAAAGCCTCCCATTTACACCCACCTGACCATCCAGGGAGTCAACTCTCGACTCCTTGTCGACACCGGAGCTTCAAGATCCTGTATTTTTTCCTCTTACCACCAGAGACATCACAACACTTTTGGACCGATTCAACACTCGTCCACCACCCTCATTGATGCCAACGACAACCTTATTCCTAGTACTGGCATCACGGCCCCACTGTAAGTGGCCACCCCTCAACCTAACCACGGCCATCACCACGCTTTCATGGTATTTCCCTCCCAAGAAACCACCTACGACGGATACCTGGGATTCGACCTTCTCACGGCCCTTCGCACTACTATCCAGTGTGTTGAAAGAAGATTGTTATTTTCCACCAAACCCCCAGGACTCACCACTCCGAAAATTGCCACACCGCTCCATGACCCTCCTCAAACCTTGAAAGCCATCCGTGTTGCATCGGCCATCACCATTCAACCCATCACCTTGCTGCCACATCATGAACATTGGGTACCCTGTAACCCATCCATCCAGCCCTCAACGGAGAACTCATTCACACTCCCTCTCTTCAGAGCCCTTTTGACAGGGATTGTCTCACTGCTCCTGCCATTTTAAAACAAAATGCAGTAAGAATAGCCAACATCTCCGACCACCCTATCACCCTACCCAGGGGTCTCACCATCGGAGAACTAGAGACTTATGATGACCAGCCTTCAACCGACACCACCACCTCCATTCCTGCATCAACTCCATCACTCCCAGACGTTCCTACTCAACTCACCCCTCAACAAAAGGACGATCTGTGCCAGTTAATGGCCGAATACCAGGACATCTTTGCCACCAACTCCCAAGATGTAGGCCACACCCATGTCCTAGAACACCACATTCACACTGTTGGACCCCCAGTCAGACAGGCTATACGAAGAAAGAACCCCCTTCAGCGCCAAGAAGAACAGAAGCAAGTTGCAGAGATGTTAGAAGCTGGCATCGTCAACCCCTCAACTAGCCCTTGGTCCTCTCCAGTGGTACTGGTCAAGAAGAAGGATGGGTCATCTCGATTCTGCATCGACTACCGACAACTCAACGATGTCACCATCAAAGATGCCACCCCACTACCACGCATCGACGACTCCCTAGACTCCCTCTTAGGGGCCAGATGGTTCTCCACACTGGACCTGCAATCCGGATACTGGCAGGTCCCCGTCGCCCCCACCGACCAAAACAAAACAGCTTTCTCCACCAGCCAAGGGAAGCTTTACGAGTTCTCAGTGCTGCCATTCGGATTATGTAACGGTCCCGCCACCTTCTCCCGACTGATGGAATCCGTACTTCAGGGATTAACTTGGGAAACATGTCTGGCGTACTTGGACGACATCATAGTATTTGGTCATACCTGGGCAGAACACCTCCAACGCCTCCGCCAAGTTTTCCAGAGGATCCGACAAGCCGGATTAAAGCTGAAGCCTACTAAATGCACCATGGCTCGACATCAGGTCCAATTCTTAGGACATCTGGTGTCAGAAGAAGGACTTGCACCTGACCCCAAGAAACTCCAAGCCATCCAGGAGATCCAACCCCCGAAGTCAGTAAAAGGAGTAAGAGCTTTCCTAGGCCTTGCCTCCTACTATCGGAGGTTTGTGAAGAATTTCGCCACCATTGCCAGACCTCTACACGACTTAACTAGGAAGGAAGAACCTTTTGTGTGGACCCCCGACCGTCTCCAAGCCTTCACCTCCCTCAAGGACCTACTCGTGTCTTCCCCTGTCGTCTCTTTTCCGGACTACCAACTACCCTTTAGACTCTACACCGACGTGTCCCTTCTCGGCGTCGGTGCAGTCCTCTCCCAAAATCGAGAAGGACGAGAGCACATCATTGCTTGTGCCAGCCGGACCTTAACCCCGGCAGAAACCAATTACCCGGTAACTAAAAGAGAATGCTTAGGCATCGTTTGGGCCCTCCAACACTTCCGGGCCTACCTAGCTGGCGTCAAGATCACCATCATCACTGACCACCAAGCCTTACAATGGCTCAGGAAATCTGACTCTAAGAATGCCCTAACAGTCCGTTGGCGAGAATCACTTGAGGAGTTTGATTTTGAGATTTCCTACAGGCCGGGAAAACTCCATACCAATGCAGACGCCTTATCCCGGCTCCCACTGGCACCAGAACAACTCAACGCCATCCAAGAACCTCGACCACCACCTACTACCACTCCCCCTCTCATCCAGGCCTACCTCCGGAACGACAAACCAACTTGGATCTCCACCCGACTTTTTGGCCTCTTACAAAGAAGGGGTGACGCCCTCTTTACCCCAGAAGGCCAGATCATACTAGGGCCTGAGGATGCTGAACAAATGATGTCTTCCTTGCACACCAACAACGGGATCCATCTAGGCCAAAAGAAGTTGGTGAATACGTTCAAAGACATCTACTGGACTCCTCGCCCCTACACCACGGCCAAGAAAATCACTGAAGCTTGCCGTGCCTGCACCCTGGGAAAAGACCAAACACGCACCCCAGGACCTTCCGGCAAACTCATCGCTTCTAAACCCTGGCAACTTTTGGCAGTGGACGTCATGGGACCTCTACAAAACGACAGGGGATACCGCTACATCATCACCTTCGTGGACACGTACTCAAAATACGTGATCGCCTGCCCTGCCAGAGAACACACTGCTATGGCCGTCACCGAGGCATTATTACATGTCTTTCCCTATTTTGGATTGCCACAGGCAATCTACTCCGACAATGCCCCTGAATTCACCGGACAAATTTGGACGCAGATCTCCGAAATGTTTGGATTTCACATCAGCCACTCTTCACCCTACTGGCCAAAAGGAAACTCCATCTGCGAGCGATCTCATAGAACCATCGCCAATCAAATCCGGACACGCCTCCAACAGATGAACTCATCGGACTGGACCAGCCAAATTCGCATCATACAATGGGGAATAAACACCTGCCCCAGAGACAACGGGATCACCCCTCATGAGATGGTTTTTGGGAGCCCACCTCTCCTCATACCCCTACGTCACCTAGCTGCCCCTACTGAGGCCTCACCAGGTCTAAATACCATAGTCGTCCACCTCAGGAACCGCCTACGTCAGCTCCAGTTTACCCAAGATCTCCAGCCTGATGAAGCCCCCAAGAACAACCCTCACCAAGTAGGCGACCTAGTTATGGTTGCCATCTTACCTGTACCCTCCAAACTGAAGCCACGGTACAAGGGTCCATTTGAGGTCCTTAGGATCCCAAACTGTTTCCAGGTCATAATTAACTATCATGGGGAATCTCGCACTTATAGGAATAGGTTTGTCAGAAGGTTTCAACCTATTAACCTCTGAAGTGCGCATGGGGGTAATTGGAAACGTCCCCCTGTGCTGACGTATTTGAGGTGTTTCCGCCACTAAAATATTCATTGTGCCATTAATAGCATTAATACTTATCCATATGCGCCTATTATGGGTTGATTATAAAGGTATTAACCTGAAACAACAATAAAACGAGTGAAAACAGCGTTTGGATGGTCAAAATCGGAGATATAGCCCGCGAGTTGTATAATGTATGGGTGAGGCAATCTGCTTTCCCGCCAATTTCCCCCAAGGCCACTGAGACACAGTCGATCGCGATACTCCTCTCTCTCTCTCTTGCACTCGCTTGCTATCAGTGATGACCACACCCTCCAATCGGATTTCTAATGTTAGCACGAAAATATACCTCAGAATAAGGGAATAACAGGGAAAATAGGTGATAACTGAAGGAGAGGAGGAAAGTGGGGAAGGAGGGGAGGTAGAGGACTGAGATTTTGCATGGCCCAGGGGCCAAAAAAAATAAAAAATAAAACAAAAAAAATATAAAAAAATTTTTTTTTTCGATGTCAAAAGTTGATTTTTATTTTCTCTGACTCTTAAGAGTCTCCCCGCAGTGCGCCGGGGGAACTCTTAAGAGTCTCCCCGCAGTTCCCGGGTTAATAAGAATATTACTGTTGTAGCTGAGCCTGATCAGGATGTTGACTGTACCCCTGTTTCAAATCTTCACCCTCAAACTTCCTGTCTTTCCGGACCTGTCCCTCTCCCTCCACCTCTTTCCACTCCCCCTCTCAATTCTCCTTTGCCTGCCTTTCACTCTCCTGTACTGCAACCTCCTGTCACCCTTCCCACTCGCCTCACCCAGTTCACCCCTTCTCACCTTCCTAAACATCGACCTCCTCCTGTTCTCTCTACTCAAACCCACACTTCCCCCTCTTCTCTTTCACCTCCTGTCACCTTCACCCCTTCCCGCATTCCTAAGCCCAAATCTTCTCACATCTCCTTCTCCTCTCCTCTCGTTTCACCTCCGCAACCTTCTTCTCAACCATCGCCTTTAATTAACCTTGCCACGTCTAGTCTTCTCCCCGCACCACCACAACTCACCAACATACCCCCCACTTTGCCTATCACCCCCAGCTTCCGTCCTAAAACCACTCACCTACTCCTCCTATCTCTAAAACCCTACCTCTTCTCCTCAATCTATTTCCCCTCCTTCTCAACTTCCCAGGCGAAAAACAATATCCAAATTTCGCTCAATGTCACCTCTAACTCCATCTCCCCATTTCCCAGACTGCCTTCTCATACCCGCTGTGGAAGACCTGTGAAGCCACCCACCAGATGGGAACCAGCCCTGTCCCAGCCTAAAGTGAGAAAGGTTAAGGATCAAGCGTCTTCAAGCTCCTCCCCCCAGCCTGGTACTTCGGCGTCCGCACCAAGCTCCTCCCCCCAGCCTGGTACTTCGGCGTCCGCACAACCTCATGACCTGGGCCAAGCCAGGCTCTCTGTCATCACTCTCCAACCACCTCCAACCACGACAACGCCCTCGCTGACGACCACCACCAAGATGCGGATTGACATGATAACCCTGGCGCGGAAGGATTCCACCAAAGTAATCAAGTCACCTCACCAACTCCTGGACCATTTGAGGTACTGTGACTCCTCTTCTCTCCTCACCCTCACCGGAGACAAGATGGCCACCCCTAACAACCAGGGAGTCATTTATTACCACTTCCTCCAGCACCTGACCCCTGTCTACGAAGATAATACTTCAAGACATTACCATCTCCAGTCCCGGGGTCGGGACTTTTCTCTACCAGACGGTAGTGAGATGCGGTCTCAGGATGATAAGACCGCATCTCTAGCTGCCACTAAACCTGCAGCCAACCCTACTCCTGCCAGCCACCCTGCTCCTGCCCGCATTGCCCGCATATCAACGAGACAGGTGGGACACATAAGACCTGAGTGGACTACACCAGCATACCCTGCCCAGCCAGCTTCTATGGCCCCTACCACCAGAGAGAAAAGTCAGAGGGGTAACTACGCTAAACACCCAGCTAACCATCCTAGACTTCCCCAGCCTGATCAACCAGCTACAGAATCTGCCCGGGGGCATCTAGCTACAAGGTACAGCCAGAGTCCAGGCGCGCCACCCCAAGAGCTACAAGGACATAATCACCACGCGCCAACACCACCCCAGCGCCTTTGATCCTCTCAAGCCGGGCGCCTTAAGTAGGGGCAAGAAGATTGCCTTATACTCACCCAGCCTGGACATCAGTAACGAAGCTTGCCATTTGGTATTCTTTAGTTCAGGGTAAGAACAGCCAGAGATAGCTGGTGTTCAACTTGTCAGTTGTGTGCTGTGATCGAAGATCTACCAGGTCGGGTTCCCCCCATCAGGAAGAGGACTAGCTTGGGCAACCCCCTTTGGGCTCCCCCTTTCTGGCCTTCGATGCGGTGCACAAACCAAGTACCAAAGGATTCCTACCTTGTTTTGTTCAAGGGATTATGAGGATAGTGTAGTAACTTTAGATCTACCAGATCGGGTTCCCCCCCCCCCCCCCCCCATCAAGAAGAGGACTAATTTTGGGCAACCCACTTTGGGCTCCCCTTTCTGGATTCTCTTTTTACTACATGGTTCTGATAGTTCCACAAACTAGCAAGGAAGGAAGACACTTACCCTGACCCCCCTTAGACTACCTATAATGTCACTATCTAGACTGCTTGCAACTCTAGGTAGATTATCGTATAAATACGATAGAATATGACTCTTTTGTGATCTTGTATGTCTCTGTGACGTCACGATCTCTCCTACAGCACGACGTAGGACGAGTAGATCGTATATTATAAGATTGTAAATAGGTTAAGTTATAAAAGGCCTAATATGCTATTAAGCAATATTGCCATGGTCTTATTTAGTATATATGAATTTATCGTATATATTAATATAATTTATCGTATAGAGCAACCTAAATGCGGTACGATAATTTGGGCTCCTGGCGGTTTGCCAAGGCAGCAAGGTGTGCTTTTGAGGTACGCCAGAGCCTTCACGAACACCAACCAGTTAACATCTAATTTTCCGCCCTCAGTTGATCGTGCTTTTGTGCCTCTAATCACAATACACATACAGCAATACACACAGCTACACCATCACGACGCTCTCATCGACATCATGACTGACTGATAGATAAGCATATTAATCATGTCCATTCCCATGTAATCATTTATTCTTTCTTTAACTTGACTCGAGTCTTGGGACCGAAGTCTCGTTCCCCATTGTCCACCACCATATTGGGTAAAACGTTCTCCCTTGCCTCATTGCCACGTGGAACTATTGGTGAGTTAATTCCTGGCTAATATTAACCCTTATAACCTTACCCTATATATAAATTTATTATGTGAGACCTTTGGATATAAATTAGCTTGTTTCAGATTGAATTCAATTTAGATATAGAGTAGTTTTCATTTAGATTGATTTTATTTGATTCATTATAGCTTAGTAATATTTAACTTCCATTGATAGTTTACCACATAGATCATTATGCTAGTCACCCTAACCCCCCAAACCTTGTAGCAGAACTCCAGCATATCCTTTGGGGATCACTGCACTGTGGGAGTGCAAGAGGAACCCGGTTGTCCCGTGGTAGGCACCAAGGTCTAAGGAATCATCTTGTGACTCACCCTGGACCAGTAGCTGGAGTCATCACGCCCAGCCGCCCCCCCTGGACCAACTTCCGGAGTCATCACGCCCAGCAGCCCTCCGGACTACTGGATCCTCCCTCGATCTACGGGCCCTCCTCTTCACTACAGCTCTCCTTTAAGTGCTTTTGTATAGTTTATGGGTATAGAGTTGACTCAGGGTTGTGGTAGAAGTTATCTTCAGGGGTTCTCATTAACATTACGTCTTGCGAGACGTCTTTCTTCTCCCTACTTAAATTGACGTTAATTAGCCCACTTGCCGGGACACATTATACATACCTATCCGGGGATCCTTATATACGCACCTTCCCGGGTTATTGGTCTCCCATAGCCCGACAGAGGGGGCGTGCCTATATAAGACCCATAACATCAAACACAAACACATATTTACACGTAATCTAGTTCCTTTGTATAACTTCTAGCCTAATTCATTTAACATTCTGTCAGGTTCATAACTCGAATAGATTTCACTCTATCTCAGCTCCCGACGATTGTTGCCTCAGCCTTCAGCACCTTGCTAGTACACAATTAGAGTTAAGGATTAATCTTTGCCAGGTGAGATCTAGCACACCTATAGTATTAATATCATTTGTGAGCCTTTCCGAGCCCACTTCATTGTTGATGACCACTTGGCCATTATTGCTTTAGAGTCAGTTAACGTCACTATATGCCGGGGACATCATTGCATGATCCAGACGGTATTTGCCATTACTGCACTCTTGTCTTTTGTTGAGATCCTCTCTGAGATCTATTTGGGTAGGAGGTGTACCTCCACCATTTTGGATACCTTATAATTGTATCCTAGGAGTATTATTATTACCTTGAGTCCGGACCCATTGTCCGACTCCTATTGCTTACTTGATAACCTTATTATTGTATGTCTTAATTATTCTTATTGTTGTTGATGATCTCCAGGTTACAGGTATAAAATATATGTCTTGCTCCTCCATGAACCAGGTGTTAAACGGAATAAAACCCATGTTAACTTGTTACCTGTGTGCTTATTATCCTGCCGTGTTGTCTCTTTATTTAAAGTTTAAGGTATACCTATCCAGTTAGAGAGCTGCTCATTGTACAAAGAATATCTCACGTCCCAATTTGGACCGGGCATAACAAAAAGGCTAAAATGTAATTGTATTTAAAATATATATAGCCTACTGTGATTACTGTAGTAACTGTACATAATTATAAAAACACGTTATGGCGTTATTATTCATCATAGCCTATTATATAATTATATTAATGACGAATGGATAGGATAGGTATTTAGGCATAATACTTGATATTAGATTTGCACTATAGTTAAATACCCTGGTTAGGTTAAGTTAGGATATTTTAGGTTATTACTAAAAAAAAAAAAAAAAAAAAAAAAAAAAAACTATTTGGCGCCCCCCTTCAAGTGGCGCCCATGGCAGACCCTGAGAGTCGCCTAGAAGGTGACTGGACTCTTCAACCTCCATCTCTGAGACCAGAGATCGTTGTTCTTCATCCGTTAAGTCTGGCTTTCATGGGAAGATCCCGCCGAAGCTGGGACCTCCACATGTTGCCATGTTAAAACTGGGATAGAAGATGGTACATCGGCATCCCGGTGGACGTCAGCACTAGTTGAGTCACAAAGGGATGTGTTCTGTCCTGCCAGGACTGTGAGTATCGCCATACACCTTGGCTGTGGCTGTCCCTCGCTTGCGAGCTTGGTATACTCTCGGAATGGGAGCCCTCGTCCGAGTCCCGTAAAGGTTTATGATAATTAAAAGCTCCCATAGCTCATTAACACATTTAAAGCAGAGCTGGTGAGCAAAATCATAAAGTATACTAATTAATTTTAATTTATATTTAATTGTATTAAAATAAATTACTATAAACACAATATTATCATAATATATCATAGAAAATATATGTTTATTATTATTCAGTGATTAAATTATTTCATTAACAAATAAAAATAATATAGGGATACCTGAGCTTAACGGCGTTGAACATACAGCAATGAGAGGTTCAACTGCCGACATGACAGAGACTTGGGGAAAACTACCCCGCCCCCGGGAACTACCTGGTCACCTGGTGCAATACCGGGACTCCGCCCTGGAAAGAGAAATTTCCGGGGATTAAAGCTCATAGGGTTACACCCAAAAAATGGTACAAAATATGTGCCACAAAACCGCCGGTCAACGAACCGTAGCACTCCACCACTACTTTTCGTTTTCCTTTAGTTTCATATTAAAGATTTCAGCATATCTTTACCTGTCCAGAAGATTTAAGCATATCTTCTGAATCCTCATAAAGATGAAGCATATCTTTATTAAAGATGAAGTCTTTCAAGTATCCCTTTACACTTGAAACACTAGTAAGATTCCGGCATCTTTTTATCCCATAAAAAGTCTAAGCCTATCTTAATCTCTAATCCGGCTTCTCCCAGAAGCCCTCATAGATCGCCGTCTTGAAGGCCGTGATACCCTATTGTATCAATCAATTGTTTGGCAAATTATCGCGAATTGCAAATCAGTTAATATAACCACCCGAAGGTACAACCGCCGGGTTTTATATGCAATTTCAAACCAATTGTACCTGCCCCAGACCTCTTTGTAAAAAGGTCGCCGGGAGGGAAAGACCAAACAAACAAACAGCATTGTTTCAATGGCTTATTAAAGATTTCAGCATATCTTTACCTGTCCAAAAGAATTAAGCATATCTTCTGAATCCTCATAAAGATGAAGCATATCTTTATTAAAGATGAAGTCTTTCAAGTATTCCTTTACACTTGAAACACTAGTAAGATTCAGGCATCTTTTTATCCCATAAAAAGTCTAACCCTATCTTAATCTCTAATCCGGCTTCTGCCAGAAGCCCTCATAGATCGCCGTCTTGAAGGCCGTGATACCCTATTGTATCAATCAATTGTTTGGCAAATTATCGCGAATTGCAAATCAGTTAATATAACCACCCGAAGGTACAACCGCCGGGTTTTATATGCAATTTCAAACCAATTGTACCTGCCCCAGACCTCTTTGTAAAAAGGTCGCCGGGAGGGAAAGACCAAACAAACAAACAGCATTGTTTCAACGGCTTATTAAAGATCTCAGCATATCTTTACCTGTCCAAAAGAATTAAGCATATCTTCTGAATCCTCATGAAGATGAAGCATATCTTTATTAAAGATGAAGTCTTGCAAGTATTCCTTTACACTTGAAACACGAGTAAGATTCAGGCATCTTTTTATCCCATAAAAAGTCTAAGCCTATCTTAATCTCTAATCCGGCTTCTCCCAGAAGCCCTCATAGATCGCCGTCTTGAAGGCTGTGATACCCTATTGTATCAATCAATTGTTTGGCAAATTATCGCGAATCGCAAATCAGTTAATATAACCACCCGAAGGTACAACCGCCGGGTTTTATATGCAATGTCAAACCAATTGTACCTGCCCCAGATTTTGCATTACTCTTAAAAAAGGCTGTATTCCTTTTGGCTTTGGCCACCGGGAGCAGAATGTCTGAGCTGGCGGCGATGAGCAACACACCTAATTGCCTTAGGTTTGGTAGACTTAATGAATGTATTCACATTGCACCTTCCCCGGGATTTGTAGCCAAGAATGAGCACAGTGCACACGTGTTTTCTGAGTTCACGGTGCCGGCGTTAAAAAGGGGAAAGGTGCATCATAATCTATGTCCAGTGCAAGCTCTAACCAAATATTTGAGAGTAGCTCCTCTAAACCCCCAAGGTGCTTTATGGGTAGCAAGTACAGGTAAACGCTTACTGAAACGGAGATTAGCTTCTCTTCTGGTCGAAGTCATTAAAGAGAGTAATCCCGGCGTTGTGGGTCGGGCCCACGATTTACGCAAATGGGCAGCCTCTTTACGTTTCCTGAAGAATTTTTCAGTAGAAGATATTTCGTCCACACAGTTGTGGGCGTCTAATCATACGTTTTTGACTAGATACTTGTCAGTTGCTCTAGATAAACCTTCCTTACCATGTATAGCTTTAAGGCAGAGGGTCTAGGTGGCCCTTCAGTCACTTTTGTTTACTTTCAAGAAAAGGGGGGGGGGGTGCAGTCAGTTAACATAGGACACCCTAGACCCCGCCGGAGTGTGAGAGCTGTGATACAATTTATGGTTAATGTGATATGAAAATTTCTCTGCGAGAAATTGTGCTAGTACAATGTTAGTACAAAACAACGGGGTTGTTATAGTAGTTTTAGCTGCGAAAGCAATTTAATATTAAACAGTGAAGATCTTTTGCAAATTATCTCCACGATTATTTTGGGGTTTATTATGTGCACATGTAAACTTATAACTTGTTATTTTTGTCACCACTCGTTGAGTGGGGTGCCTTTGTAACTACAGATCTGTTCACAGAATCTTCAGAGTTACCCTTTTTTGTCAAGCAGGCTTCTTTGAAGCACGCACCTGCCTGAACCCCTTTCTTGTATATATATGGGCTGCGCCGTATTAAATATATTTTCAAAGTAAGAATACTATGTGGTTGTTTTTATTATCTGCTTTGCTAGAGTTATGATATGATTACGAATGTCCCCCTCCAGTCTTAGAAATCAGGCATGTTCGTCAATGATGGAGGGGCCACTAATAAATTATAGGTTTGACTCCTGTAAGGAGATAAAGAAAACCTACTATATAGTAGTGGCCCCTCCATCATTTAGCTAGCTCTACCTCCATGAGCATGTCAACAAGCGAGTTATGCATTATTATGGCGAATCTGCGTTGCATGCAAAAGATATTGCCGTGAAAAACGAATGCTAAGGTCTCTTAACTATTTAGATTTGGGATGGTTCGGCCAGTTGAGTGTGGTGATTGTTCGCCAGTGGTCGAACCATCCCGCTTTACCTATAATATAGGGGGACAATGTATCTATTTATTGTATTTATTGATACATTACATGCTGTAGTATTTGGTTGAAAGAATAAGGATATACACGTCGAGGTAGCAGTAGTGGTGGTTTAATGTTATTCCTTCGACTGCTACAATTTAACTGGCTAGTAATAATAGTGTTCTCTATAAAACAATTATGATTAAGGTATGAAGCTTAGAGATCAAAGCATATGAACTATTGAAACAGATGAATCTTTGTACTAAAGTCTCGAATCATGATACTACAAAGCATATTGAGTTTCGGTACGAATTATGGTATATTGTATTATGAAGCAAACATAATTATCAGCCAAAGTAACAATAATGATAGTCCAGTATCGGTGACCACGAAGCAATGTACTGTATGAAGCAATATATTAAGTATCTATTGTTACGTATCTTGATCCTCAAGTGGTTAACTTGATGAATCTAGATAGCACAGATATATATATTAAGGTATCAGTCAGCTGAAGGCAAAACAAAAGTAAAATCTAATACAATTATTTCCTGTTGTTGCTTCCTTTCCTTTTGGATCTTAGGACTTGGTATCCTTGATTGACTGATACTCTTTAATTATGAAAAAATACTGAAACTAATTAAAGTCATGTAGTATTTATAAAGAATTATTATTTAACCGAAGCTTAGTAGGCTATGGTTATGAACCGAATAAGTTATATCTAAAGAAGGACTATTAATTCTATAAAAAGTCTTGCAAGATAAATATTGAGGTAAGAATATTTCCGTCTCTTACCCTTTTTTAAATGAATAGCTAGTTTTATTATATGTCCTTTTATTTATATTTAATGTAATTATTCTTGGTTCTTGTCTTACGTTAATAGTATTATATTATTATTATCATCAGGATTAATATCAAAGTCACATAAAAAGTTAGATATATATTTAATAATTAGTTAAATGTAGTTCTTAACCACGTAACATTGAGGTTTGATTATGAGTACATTAAGTTACAGGATCGCTTCATAGATTCGATTCAGGTCTCACTCCAATAATATGAAAAGCAAAAATAATATTTTGAAGCTAAAAGAATTTTCTTCAGCTTAGGAAATCACTAGAAGTAATATTAACACAGCCATGTTAGTCTAAGGCGATATTACTAATATGAGACAATAGCATCACCGTACTAAGCACCGTTAAGCAATGTAAGCTTAATTAAAAGAAAATGAAAGAACTCGTAAGTATTAATATAAAACAATAGTATTACTTTCATCATAACCCAATTACTTAAAGAGTTGCTTTAGTCCACAAGTTAGTCAACTAAAATAGTTAAGTACATAATAATAGCGTTAACGTTAATTCCCAATCAAATAGTTAAGTACATAATAGTAGCGTTCACGTTAATTCGCAATCAAATAGTTAAGCACATAATAGTAGCGTTAACGTTAATTCACAATCACATATCTCACTAACCAACATAACGTAAGTGTTTACACCGAACACACTTAACACACACTTATATAATCTGACTGACAGTCACAAACCCATTATAATACTTCACCCCGTCTTCCTCCAGCTGCAAGTTCACCTTCCCCAACTCCAAATGAGACTGATTTGAATGCCCACTACTCGGGTCTTATATACTAAACAATGATGGTGTAGGAACGAATCAGGAGGCGAGTGATGGTGCGCGCCCCTATCATAGCTCCTCGAGTTGCATAGCAGGTGCGTGGTCCAATCGGGGCTCCTGGCGTCGATCATACGTCATAGCGTCGGGTCATCGAAGTAGTTTGCAGGGTCCCCTATGACGCACGCAGGTGTGAAGGCTTGTTTGCTGGTATGCGGACGAGCTGGTTTCCCACTCGCTAGTTCGCTCGCTGGTCTGCTTCGCCGCTTGGGTAGTTTGACACTCCTTCAACTCTAATTCTAACTCTTAAATTAACATACAGGGCTCCGTATGTCAGACTATGCATAAATAACTTCGAGGGCGTCAAATAAACTTCAAACTATTAACAAATATTACACATGCCTATTATGATTTATTACAGATGTTTGAGAGAGAACTGAGATGCGGTCTCAGGATGATAAGACCGCATCTCTAGCTGCCACTAAACCTGCAGCCAACCCTACTCCTGCCAGCCACCCTGCTCCTGCCCGCATCGCCCGCATATCAACAAGACAAATGGGACACATAAGACCTGAGTGGACTACACCAGCATACCCTGCCCAGCCAGCTTCTATGGCCCCTACCACCAGAGAGAAAAGTCAGAGGGGTAACTACGCTAAACACCCAGCTAACCATCCTAGACTTCCCCAGCCTGATCAACCAGCTACAGAATCTGCCCGGGGGCATCTAGCTACAAGGTACAGCCAGAGTCCAGGCGCACCACCCCCAGAGCTACAAGGACATAACCACCACGCGCCAACACCACCCCAGCGCCTTTGATCCTCTCAAGCCGGGCGCCTTAAGTAAGGGCAAGAAGATTGCCTTATACTCACCCAGCCTGGACTCACATGACGAAAACATATCAAATCCATGAGGCTCACAACCCCCCCCCCGAACAGATGTCGGAATGGCATGGCATGTGATACCCAAGCCAGCAAGGAGTCACCCCCAATGCGCCCCTGTCGACCTTGCCCTGGCCTGTCTCTTTAGCAGCTAAATCAGGAAAACCCTCAGGCAGCTCCAGTTAAGCCTGGACACCTTTTTCTCCTGCTAAAATTCACTTCATCCAACTAATTCTTGTCCTATCCCCACTTCCCCCTAACCCCCTGTCACTACTCAATTTGACTTGACTGACATCAGAACTAAGCTTGCCATTTGGTATTCTTTAGTTCAGGGTAAGAACAGCCAGAGATAGCTGGTGTTCAACTTGTCAGTTGTGTGCTGTGATCGAAGATCTACCAGGTCGGGTTCCCCCCATCAGGAAGAGGACTAGCTTGGGCAACCCACTTTGGGCTCCCCCTTTCTGGCCTTCGATGCGGTGCACAAACCAAGTACCAAAGGATTCCTACCTTGTTTTGTTCAAGGGATTATGAGGATAGTGTAGTAACTTTAGATCTACCAGATCGGGTTCCCCCCATCAGGAAGAGGACTAATTTTGGGCAACCCACTTTGGGCTCCCCTTTCTGGATTCTCTTTTTACTACATGGTTCTGATAGTTCCACGAACTAGCAAGGAAGGAAGACACTTACCCTGACCCCCTTAGACTACCTATAATGTCACGATCTAGACTGCTTGCAACTCTAGGTAGATCATTATGCTAGTCACCCTAACCCCCCAAACCTTGTAGCAGAACTCCAGCATATTCTTTGGGGATCACTGCACTGTGGGAGTGCAAGAGGAACCCGGTTGTCCCGTGGTAGGCGCCAAGGTCTAAGGAATCATCTTGTGACTCACCCTGGACCAGTAGCTGGAGTCATCACGCCCAGCCGCCCCCCCTGGACCAACTTCCGGAGTCATCACGCCCAGCTGCCCTCCGGACTACTGGATCCTCCCTCGATCTACGGGCCCTCCTCTTCACTACAGCTCTCCTTTAAGTGCTTTTGTATAGTTTATGGGTATAGAGTTAACTCAGGGTTGTGGTAGAAGTTATCTTCAGGGGTTCTCATTAACATTACGTCTTGCGAGAGGTCTTTCTTCTCCCTACTTAAATTGACGTTAATTAGCCCACTTGCCGGGACACATTATACATACCTATCAGGGGATCCTTATATACGCACCTTCCCGGGTTATTGGTCTCCCATAGCCCGACAGAGGGGGCATGCCTATATAAGACCCATATAGCATCAAACACAAACACATATTTACATGTAATCTAGTTCCTTTGTATAACTTCTAGCCTAATTCATTTAACATTCTGTCAGGTTCATAACTCGAATAGATTTCACTCTATCTCAGCTCCCGACGATTGTTGCCTCAGCCTTCAGCACCTTGCTAGTACACAATTAGAGTTAAGGATTAATCTTTGCCAGGTGAGATCTAGCACACCTATAGTATTAATATCATTTGTGAGCCTTTCCGAGCCCACTTCATTGTTGATGACCACTTGGCCATTATTGCTTTAGAGTCAGTTAACGTCACTATATGCCGGGGACATCATTGCATGATCCAGACGGCATTTGCCATTACTGCACTCTTGTCTTTTGTTGAGATCCTCTCTGAGATCTATTTGGGTAGGAGGTGTACCTCCACCATTTTGGATACCTTAATCGTTATTGTTTCGTGATACTATGATAGACAATGGACAAAAAAAGGTTATCTATACAATCTCTGGTTGGGGTAAGCATTAAGTTATAGCATGGTGGCTAACATATGTAGTCATGGCTGTCTAGGTCTTACGGGGGCAATGGTTCTATATCACTGGTGTACCCGTGGGTATCTTAGTTTCTTATCAATTAGGACATGGGGTTTTAACATACTACTTCTCGGATGGAAGAACATACATAGATTTATGGCTGTCTGACTGGTTGGCATTGGCTCAACCTAGGGACAGGGCATGGGTGTTTTAATATGAATGTGAATTCCTGTTCATCATCATGTAGGTAGAGTCTGGCGGGTAAGAAGTGTAGGACACGAAGCAAAATGGAGTAGTGTGGACTGTGGATACGAAGGAGGTGAGTGGAAGACGTATAACAATTGTGGAAAAGTAAATGGAAAAGATGAACACAATGGCGGATAAAGATAACTAACCTAAGGATTGAATACATAGATTTATGGGGGCGATTGTGTAAGGGGTCTAAATTGACTAGGCTTGATTTTGGCAATATTTACACCAAGACTTTTTCTGTTCACTCACTTTAAGCCCAATAATGACCCAGTCAGTGTTGAGATTAGGTGAAATGTTCGGTATTATGTTATTATCTTGATTAAGATATCAGTTATAATAATAATAATAATAGTTCTTAAAGCTAGTGCATGCTAAGCTAGCTAAGGATAGCTCAATAAGGCCGATTAGGCGTATTTCCATTGGGGTCCTGTACTACTATCCCATCCCTTTGCTCATGAGGGATGGTAATGACTCAGTGCTTGTGAAAAATCTTAAATGCGCCGAGCGTGGGCGCGAACCCGGGCCTTCTGGGTGGAAGTCTGAGACGCTAGTCACTACACCAAGCGAGCCGCTTGACATATATTAAATTGTAATGACTAGAAAGAAATAATTAAAAAGGCCCAATGGTGTCTAATAGGTATGAGGGTCATTATTCTAACTTTACATATTAAATATAATTGTTTGGTATTGTTCTATTAAGTTTAGAAAAGGGGTGTCACAATCGGAGCAATGTTGTTTTGGAGTTAGAATGAAATTTACTTGTTTTGACCATTTAATCACTTCCAGGTGTATAAAGTTAATTGCAAAGCATAACTTTAACTTTGTGAATCTAGTATAATGCTGATATGTGGCCTAATAATTGCTTGTACCGGGTTTCTAGTGTGACACCCTGATTCTGAGGCCTTAGCGACAAGTGCCCACCTCAAGGGGGTTTGACAGGTGGAAATTTATGAGTCCTACCTCCAACTTCAAAACTATAGTCTTACCTAGGATATCGTAAGTAATAGTTAACATGTTTGTGCCTGAAATTCATTGCATCATATAAAAGTAATTCAATTATCCTTTGAAAGTCTTATTAGACTCCTAAGTAAGTTGAGGAGCTCATTTAATCAAGGTATGGTTATTGTTGTGACAAAGGACGCTGACCCGAGTCCTACAGAGCCTAGAGCCGAGAGTGCCAGCGTCATTCCCTCCCAGTCGCCAGCCTCGGGCGGACTAAGCGGAAATATTTGTCTTAACTCAGTATAAATTTCCCTCTTGTGTTGTGTTTAGATAAAACTTTCAGTTGAAGGTCCCAGGTCAGGAGCGAAGTCCCAGGAGAAGTACCAGGTGCAGAGAGTCCTGTGTCCACCCCAGTGGACATGACCTAGTGGCTGTACTGAGACAGGATGCTGTTGGTGTTATTGAGCCTTGAGCTAACCTTCACCCCATTGTGAGCTGTTGTACGCCTTATGAACCTAGTGACCGAGTGTGTGTTTACTAGGGTAGTGGCCTTGGGGTCACCTGTTGAAGGGTTTTAGTTAACTTTGATGTGGTGATAAGAAGTAGTTCATTGCGCCAATAATACCGATATATTCCGTGGTTGACTAAAGTAATAATCCTATTGATTTGTGTATCACAGTGAAAAGTGTATTTCTCTTTACAGTATTTTAATATAGTTAAGAATACCAAACGGTATATTGTGTTTTTATTTATCCTGTGTCATGTAGACCATTTGCATTCATTCACCTGTATTTCCTTGCATGCAACGGCCATTAAGCTACCAGAGTAATAAGTTGGACCAATCATCAAGTAAGGAAGAAACACAATAATGGAATGAACAAGAAATAATAAATAAGGCGGGGGTAAAAGCAAAGTTCCAGGAACATTAGAAAAGAAAAGTAAAGAATACGAAAACCCCCCCTTACAATTTGTCTTCAGAAACTTAGTCTGGCAAGACAAGGTATTTTAGGGTATGCTGATATTAATAACTAACCTATAAGGATTGAATACATAGATTTATGGGGGCGATTGGTCTTCAGAAACTTAGTCTGGCAAGACAAGGTATTTTAGGGTATGTTGATATTAATAACTAACCTAAGGATTGAATACATAGATTTATGGGGGCGATTGGTCTTCAGAAACTTAGTCTGGCAAGACAAGGTATTTTAGGGTATGTTGATATTAATATCCTAAACTTAGGGACAGAGCATGGGTGTGTTAACTTTAAGGTGTATTTATGTTCGTCATCATGTAGGTAGAGGTGTAGGACATGAGGGGTAGTGTATGTGTGGTGTGGGAAAGGTCAGTGTTTAGAAGGGGTAGGCAGGTGTGGTTTGGAGCTGCTTAGCCCTGCGGGCTTGGGCCTGTCTGAACTGGTTGGCTGGGTCAGCTGGTCCTTTCGTTCTGTCGACCTTTCTTTCGGGTGTTTCTGTGTGGTGTTCGCTCGTGGCTTCTGTGGTGGGCTTCTCCTGGGGCATTTTACTCTACCTCCCCTCCTTCAGTTATCACATATTTTCCCTGTTATTCCCTTATTCTGAGGTATATTTTCATGCTAACATTAGCGAGTTGCAAGCAAGGCATTGTCATCACTGTTAGCAAGCGAGTGCAAGAGAGAGAGAGAGAGAGAGTATCGATCGACAGTGTAGAGTACAGAGGTTACATGGAAGAAATAAGGGAAAGAAGAGAGGGGAGCGTAGAGGAAATGGATGGAGAGTTGATGATGGACATAAATAGAGCGGCAGAAAGGAGTATAGGAAGAATAAGAAGATGGACAGGAAAAAGAAAACAAAAACCATGGTGGAATGGGGAAATAAAACAAGCAAGAAGTGAAAGAAGGGATGCGAACAGAGAAAGGAGAAGGATGATAGAGAGAAATAGGAGGGAAGGCGGAGAGAGGGAACGAGAAGAAAGACAAGCGGTACAGGTATACGAGGAGAAAAGGAAGAAGGTAAAAATACTAATACAAGAGGCAATGATAAAAACACGAGAAAGAAGAAGTAGAAAAGATCAGAAGCAAGGGGAAAGAGGGCCAAAAGGAGTGGTATAGGATGTTAAGAGGTGAGACCGGTAGAGAGGAAGAAAGCGTGGAACTAATAGTGGGAGATAGAATAATAAAGACAGAAGAAGAAATAAAGATTGAAATAAAGCCATACTGGGAGGAAATAGGGGGAGTAAATGAACAAGGGGAGGAGAGAGAATGGAACTTGGAAATGAGAGAGAGAAGGCTACCAGAACAGGATAAGATGGAAATGGAAAGGGAGCTCACAATAGAAGAAGTAAGGAGAGGGATCAAAGCACTAAAAAAGGGAAAGGCGACCGGCCCGGATGGGATACCTAATGAAATGTACATAGAGGGGGGGGGAAGAAATGGCAAGAAGACTGAAGAAAATGTTTAATGAGGTAATGGGAAATGAGAGAGTACCAGAAAGATGGAATGAAGCGAGAGTAACACTATTGCACAAGGGAGGGTACAAGAGTAAGAAGGAAATGAAAAGCTACAGGCCAGTGACAGTGACAAACACAATAGGGAAACTCTTCTGCGGGATATTGAAGGAAAGGATGAATAGAGCCATAGAGGGAAACGGGCTAATAAGTGATGAGCAGAATGGGTTCAGAAGAGATAGGAGGGGGACAGATAATATCTATATACTGAGCGAAGTGATGGGGAAAATGAAAAGAGAGAAAAAAATGGGTTACTGTGCATTCCTGGATATAGAAAAAGCCTATGATAGAGTAAACAGGGAACTGCTATGGAAAATAATGGCAAGGAGTGGAATACCAGAAAAGTATATAAACATCATAACATCGATGTACCAAGGAACAAAAGCGAAGTACGCGCTAGGAAATATAGAAACGGGATGGGTAGAAAGCAAGAGGGGGGTAAGGCAGGGGTGCGTATTATCGCCGTTATTATTTGCGTTATATATGGAAGAAATGACACAGAGGATGAAAAGAGTTGGGGAGGGGATTCAGATAAACAAAGAAAGACTGGGGGTACTGCTGTTTGCTGACGACGTAGTTCTGATGGCAGAAACGGGAGGAGGGTTGCAGAGACTACTAGAGGAAGCAACGAGATTCGGGGAGGAACTTGAAGTAAGATTTAGTAAAGAAAAGAGCCAGGTGATGAAAATTAATGGAGAGCTTCAAGAAGAAGAGGAATGGACACTGGAAGGAAACAGAATGAAGAAGACAAGGGAGTATAAATATCTGGGGGTAACGATCACGGAGAAAGGGTTTGAGAAGGCGAAAAGTGAAAAGGTGGGACAAATGCAACAATGGAATGGAAGACTATGGAGCGTGACAAGGCTAAGAGCGAATAGCTATGAAATAGTGCGAGGGCTGTGGAAAGGATTGGGAGTAC
Source organism: Paralithodes platypus (assembly GCA_032716605.1). NCBI lineage: Eukaryota > Metazoa > Arthropoda > Malacostraca > Decapoda > Lithodidae > Paralithodes > Paralithodes platypus. Next base: position 46,771,963 of record CM064572.1, read on the forward strand.
CTGCAATAATGTACGGCTTAGAGGCGGTAGAAACAACAGAGGCGGAAACGAAGAAATTAGAAACGATACAGAATAAAATCGGGAGGACAGGATTGGGGGCAAATAAATACGTAGCTCAAGAAGCAATCCGAGGGGAGATGGGGTGGAGTACGTTTGAGGAAAGGATTGGGAAAGCGAAAGGGAAGTACAAAGTGAGACTAGAGGGGATGGAGGAAGATAGGTGGCCGGGGAAGGTATACAGATGGGCGAGTGAGCAAAGTAAATGGAACAGAGAGTGCAAAAAAAGATTGGGGAGGATAAATATAAAACAGGACTGGGTGGGGGGGGGAATTTAGAAAAAGAAATGAGAGAGGGGAGTGGGTCATACTAGAGAATGGGAGGGGATGTGTCAGAGAGATAGAGAAGGGGATAAAGGAGGAGGGGAGAAGAAGATGGAGGGAGGGGGTAGAAAATAAAGCCACGCTGGCATATTATAGAGAGAAGGAAAAACCAGCTAGAGAACTGTACTATGATGGGGGATGGGGATCGAAACTCCTATTTAAAGCAAGAACAGGATCGCTAGAAACAAATGAGAGAACAAGGAGATGGAATGGAGTGGGACCGCACTGCAGTCAATGTGAAATGGGAGGGGATCCAATAGTGGAGGATGTAGAACACATAGTAACCGAGTGTACAAGATATAATGAGGAGAGAGAGGAGTTGGAGAGGTACATGAGGAATAGAGTTGGGGAGAGGGGGTGGGAGGAGATTAAGCAGAGGGAAGATAGAGGGGTGGGGGCGCTATTGGGGTTAACACAGGAGATGGAAACACAAGACATGGAGATGATGAAGAGGATATTGGAGAAAATGTGGAGGAAGAGAAATGAGTGAGGAGGGGGGGGGGGGGGGAGCGGAGGTGAGGGGGAGGGGGGAGGAAGTGAGGGGGGGTTTATACAAACAAAACGAAAACTGTCTCTTAAACTATCCTTCTACTCTAAACTTTCCCTCCTACTAACGTTTCTGAGCCAGTACCGATACAAAGGTCAGCCCTGCGGATCTGCACGGTCTGCGGGCGGGTTCAAAAGAAGAAGAAGTCTCTCCAGCCTTTGGGGAAATTGGCGGGAAAGGAGATTGCCTCACCCATACATTATGCAACTCCCGCCCTGTATCGCCGATTTTGACCATCCAAACGCTGTTTTCACTTGTTTTATTGTTGTAACAGGTTAATACCTTTATAATCAACCTATAATAGGCGCATATGGATAAGTATTAATGCTATTTATGGTAAAATTAATATTTTAGTGATGGAAACAGCTCAAATACATGCGCACAGGCAGAGATGTCTAATTACCCCCATGCACACTTAAGAGGTTAAAGCAAGGACAGGATCCCTAGAGACAAATGAAAGAACAAGGAGATGGAACGGAATAGGACCCCACTGTAATCAATGCGAACTAGGAGGAGACCCAATAGTCGAGGACATAGAACACATAGTAACGAGTGTACAAAATATGATGAGGAGAGAAATGAGTTGGAGAGATACATGAGGAATAGAGTTGGGGAACTAGGGTGGGAGGAACTAAAGCAGAGAGACGATAGAGGGGTAGGGGCATTGCTGGGGCTAACACAAGATATGGAAACGCAAGACATGGAGATGATGAAGAGGATACTAGAAAATATATGGAGGAAGAGAAATGGGTAGGGGGGGGACGGAGGGCGGTAGGACGTGATAGGTAGGTCTAATAAACTGTCCCTTATACTATCCTTCTACTCTAAACTTTCCCTCTTACTAACGTTTCTGAGCCAGTACCGATACAAAAGTCAGCCCTGTGAACCTGCGCGGTCTGCGGGCGGGTTCAAGAGAAGGAGAAGAAGAAGAAGACACAGAACTACACGGCTTACTGACTATTCCGCCCTCTGACCATTCCGACTAGAAGATCCCGTCTGCTTAGCTAGGTCCTTCCCGCCCGAATGTTGTGGGCGGGAAGAGCCAAACATCAATCCTTCCTTGGCTGATTCCGCCTTCTAAGATTAGACCGTCCCGCCCGTTTGTAAGGTTCGCGTATACCTTAAACTGTGCTTGCCTAAATGTGCAATGAAAAAGCCTGTAGCCTTGAAATTTGTGATTTGTATCTAGCCTTGTGTATATATATATATACTGTATGACGATCAGACTAAAACACGCCCATTAATAGGAAAAATCACAACCAATTAATTTGCCAATTGTCCATTTTCAGCCGATGGAGATTAGCATATTTCCCATGTTTATAGAAATCAGTTACTTTGCAAATAGAGTAGCGAATAATGGAGTGATCATGAAAACGTGACATTACCCCTTGAAGTTTATGTCACCTTTTTATTAATTCTGGTTGTCATTAGACGATCTCATACAGCTTAGGAAGGATCTGTGATAGTTGAAATGCTTAAGACTGTCTCGAATAACCTTCCTAATCTGAATAAAATTGCCTCATAATAAGACACAATATATAATGCAATCACAAATTTCAAGGTTACAGGCTTTTGCATCGCACATTTAGGCAAGATCAGCTGAGGTTGTGTGAACCATACAAATGGGCGGGACGGTCTAATCTTGGAGGGCGGAATCAGCCAAGGAAAGATTGATTGCTTGGCTCTTCCCGCCCACAACAGTCGGGCGGGAAGGACCTAGCTAAGCGGGCGGGATCTTCTAGCCGGAATGGTATGAGGGCGGGAAAGACCTGCTCCCGAACTGTACACCACCGACCCCACAAGTTAACAACTTCCCACTTCCCAGTCCCACTCCCACAAGAAGAAGAAGAAAACGTTGAACGTGACAGACAATGGCGGCTGTGTTTACGTTTTGAGGTGCCGGATTTGTTCTGGAGTGACGCATCGAATAACGTGACCTCATATTACCACAACAATGCCGCCAGTTGAAGGTCCGGCTGTTGAAGAAAAGAAAAATGTAGTTGGATTCATCTATCCTCCACCTGAAGTGAGGAGTATCCTTTGCCACAAATTGAATAGGCTAGGCTAGGCTAGCCTGGATAGGATAGGCCTAGGGGCCTATTACCAAAACTAGGCCTAGTCCAGTAGTTCTACCACTAATTTGTCCATGTTTTTTCGGTATTATTCTATAATTGCACCTAGCCTACCTAGCCTATTACGATGTTTTACCCTAAGAACGAGTCCACTAGACATTCCGACCTCCTTAACTTAGCCTATGTAGCCTAGCCTATAGGCCTAAGTCAAAAAGGACATGAACACTGGGCAGGGTGTCAATCCACAAAATATGAATTGTGTTATCATTATGGTTTATTATTTTGTTATCATTATAGCGCGGCGAAGGCGCGAGCTCTAGGGGGGTCCGGGGGCATGCCCCCCAGATTGATTTTTTTTTTGAGAATTTAGGTGTCTAAAACAGTAGGCCTATTTCCTGCAATAAAAAAACAATCAAGATGGAAAATATGGAGACCAAAATTGTGCCAATTTAGCCTAGCCTACTTTTTTTTTTGGGGGGGGGGGAGTTTCTGTTATCAGTAGGCCTATACAAAAAGTTCATTGCGTTATCACTCAAAAAAACAGCGTCGTTTGACACCCTGAATACATTTTAACCAAGGAAGGGCTGCAGCATAATTTAGGCCTAGGTCTAAACACCAATTTACTAGGCCTAGGCCCTGGGCTATCTGAATCTTCCCAAGTGATAGGAGATGTTAGCTCCAGTGACTGGAGCTGACATCTCTTATCATTTGGGAAGAAATCAGCGCTCTGCAGACCCCCATAATCCTGCGTTAATCTCTAACCGTTTTGGTAAGATGATCCTCAGGGTATTAGAGTGTTGAGCCTATAATTGGGCTTTGTAATTGATTTGGGGTTGTGTGGGACAGGGATCTGCCTTGCTTAGGCCAATCGGCTTTCTGCAGACTCCCATTTTCTTATGTTCTTATGTTCTTATTTGAGCTAAACAAATTATTATTCTATTTGGTCAATATACAGGAGGCGCTACAATATAGCCTAGGTAGCAAAATTCTAATGGTAGTTTTGGGTTCCTACCATCATATGCTTCATTTCTATATACTTTTTATCCCCGGGAAAAAATACAAAAATCTTGGGTTTTTTATTTTTTTCTTGGATTTTTTTTTTTTTTTTTTATTAACCTAACCTAACCTAAATGTATTTGGGGGCTATTAGGTTAGGTTAGGTTAGGTTAGGTTAATGACCAAAACAAAAAATCCCAAGAAAATAAATGAAAAATCCCAAGATTTTTTTTTTTTTTTCCCCGGGGATAAAAAGTAGGCTAGGCCTATATAGAAATGAAGCATAGCCTATGATGATAGGAACCCAAAACTACCATTAGAATTTTGCTACCTATATTGTAGCGCCTCCTGTATATTGACCCTACAGTTATACTACCCCTCCCCCACTACCCCCCACCACCTCCCCCCTTCAAAACACGCCTTTTAGCTGTTTTTGGATGGTTCAGCAGACGCGGAAACTGGAAAAAAACTTATTTTGATAAAATAGCCTATTATCACCAACCAGATCCGAGTTTTTCAGGTAATTTGTTGTTGTTTTTTATTTTTTATATGATATACAGTGTTGTTTAATAGCCTACCGAGGACCGTCACATTTTAGTATTTTTATTATTAGCCTAACCTAACTTAACCTAACCTAACCTAACCGAAAACTAACCTGTCTCGCGACCGGTCTAAACCCAGCTCACGTTCCCTGTGTATGGGTGCGCGACGGTCTAAACCCAGCTCACGTTCCCTGTTTATGGGTTCGCGAAGGTTTGTAATACTTCAATGTATCTATTACAAGTCAAATATACATTTCCGCGCATCATCAAACCATACTAAGTCTACTACTAATAATATTAACCCATTAGGCCTAGTACCAACAGAATAGCGACAAAATAGGGGTAGTATAACTGTAGATTTATCCTGCCCCCCTCTTACCCCCTTACGAAAATCTACGGTTATTCACTCCACCCCAACTGGATTTCTACCATTTTACCCAACCAGCGGGGGTGTGGGGGCAGCAGCCCCCACCCATAATACTAGGTTAGGTTAGGCTAATGTCTCTCTGAAATATTGTAAATCTGTGTCACATCTAGATTGATAGACTTTTGTCAGAGGGGAGCGGAATGCCCTTATAATCCATTTCCGCATATTGCCACCTAGGGCCTATACCACATCACTTACCTCGTTGTACCTTCCTGTTAAATACAATAATAATTTGTTTAGCTCGTATAGGTGCAATTATAGAAATTTACTGTTTTTTCTTGGTTAATATAGGCCTAGCCTAGGTTTTGTTGAAATTGTGGGTAGCCTAGGCCTAGGCCTAATCCTGCAGAACAACAACTTTGGGAAAATGTTTATTTGGTCAATATTTACGTGTCACACCACAGCTGGGATCTCATTTCTAATGGTAGTTTTGGGTTCCTATCATTCTATGCTTCATTGCTATATACTTTTTATCCACCGGAAAATATGGAATTTATTTATTTCTACACCGGGTCGAAACCATCGATATATTATTTAGACAAATATGTTAGTTAGGTCATGTACTTCATTGCCATATATGTCCACCCCGTCGGTAATTCATTATAAAAAAATCCCTAAATGTCTAAAAAAAATCCCTAAATCTCGCACGGCTCACCCGATCTCCATTTTCTGTTGCGTTGGTGTGGGACGGCCACCCCTCTCGCTCCACCACCTTCATTCATTGGTTAGGTTAATGACAAAACTTGGCTTGGATTTCATGGATTTAGCGGGGGTGTGGGGGCAGCAGCCCCCACCCATAATACTAGGTTAGGTTAGGTTAGGTTAGGTCAGGTTATTTGGTTAAGTTAATGACAAAACTTGGCTCGGATTTCATGGATTTAGCGGGGGTGTGGGGGCAGTAGCCCCCACCCATAATACTAGGTTAGGTTAGGTTAGGTAATTTGGTTAGGTTAATGACAAAACTTGGCTCGGATTTCATGGATTTAGCGTGGGTGTGGGGGCAGCAGCCCCCACCCATAATTGTAGTAATGATGCTATGATCCTATACCGATACGTGAAATAGTGCACAGTAATAATTTTAACAGTTTTCTGGACATATATGTTGACATAATAAACTGTAGCATTGCAAATAATGTATTTCCATCGTCTGAAAAGAATGCGATTGTGAAACCTATTATAATTAAAGGGAGCCTTGATTCTCAATGCTTGAGCTCTTTTAGGCCTGTTTCCAATTTAACATTTCTATCAAAAATTATTGAAAATGTAATTCTGGGTCAGTTATGGGATCACTTGAGTTTAGTGAAGGCTCTCCCAGACAACCAGTCAGCATATAGGAGACTTTACTCTACGGAAACCACGATGTGCTCTGTGATTAATGATTTACTCGTGCAAATGGACAATGCGAAGTGTGGAATCTTAATTTTGTTGGACTTGAGTGCTGCGTTCGATACAGTGGTGCATAGCTTACTAATAGAAGACTGTAAAGCTATTGGTATTGATGGTAATGCGCTGGAATACCTTCAAACTTACCTTACTAACAGAACTTACTGTGTGCAAATAGGTAATAAATTCTCAGAGATGAAGCATCTAGAGAGGGGCGTCCCTCAAGGGAGTGTACTTGGACCAATTCTATTCTGTATATATATATACAATTGCACTATCTAGCATATTAATGAAACATGGAGTGAAATTCAAGCTGTTTGCGGATGACACCCAATTCTATCTGGCACTAAGTGACGTGGTGAATGTTGAGGAGAAGATTAGTGGTTTACTAAAAGACATTGGGAAGTGGATGAAGTCAAAGCAACTGAAATTAAATGAAAATAAAACTGAATGCCTATTAGTAGGCAGACGGGTGGACCTTGAGAGACTGGGCGTGCAAAGCCTCAATATCAATGATAGTGTGATGATTGTGAGTAGTGTGGTGAAGGATTTGGGAGTCTTGGTTGATAGTGAACTGTCATTTAAAAACCAGATTAATCAAACAGTGCGAATCTCTGCCTATCATCTGAGGAATATTGCTTTTGTGAGAAAATATCTGGATATTAATATAACCAAAATGTTGATCCACAATCATGTAATTAGTAAATTAGACTATTGTAATTCTCTATATTATCGACTATATACCAAATTACTTGCTACGGAAACTACAACTTATAATGAATAGAGCAGCAAGATTAATAAAGAGTTTACCGTTCCGTGCGAGTATAACGCCGGCATTAATTGACCTGCATTGGCTGCCAGTGAAAGCGAAGATCATATTCAAACTGTGTGTTATAGTGTATCAAGCTTTGAACTTTGGAAAGCCGGAATATGTGCGAGACTTATTGGAAGACTTCAATGTTGGCACTGATATGATGCTGAGACATGGCAACGTGCTGCATCAATTGAATGAGCCACGGTGCAATCATGAATTTGGATTTAGGGCCTTCGAAAAGAGTGCACCGAGACTTTATAATAATCTACCTGTTAATGTGAAAAGGTGTGCGAACATAAAGGCCTTTAAAAAGTCACTTAAAACACATTTGTTCAAGGAGTGTTATGACTTGGAAGATGGCACTGTGAGACAAGACTATAAGTGCTAGATGGTTTAAAGGGCAGCTGCGACGAGCGTCACATCTAGTGACGGAGCGCAGCTGAGAAACTCCACACCAAGTAAGCGGCTCGCTTGGTGTAGTGACTAGCATCTCGGACTTCCACCCAGAAGGCCCGGGTTCGCGCCCACGCTCGGCGCATTAAAGATTTTTCACAAGCACTGAGTCGTTACCATCCCTCATGAGCAAAGGGAGGGGGTAATAGTACAGGACCCCAATGGAAATACGCCTAATCGGCCTTATTGAGCTATCCTTAGCTAGCTTAGCATGCGCTAGCTTTAAGAACTATTATTATTATTATTATTATTAATAATACTAGGTTAGGTTAGGTTAGGTTATTTGGTTAGGTTAATGACAAAACTTGGCTCGGATTTCATGGATTCTTCCAATATTACCCCTTTATTTACGCCTCTTACCCCGCAATTTTCCTGATCTTCATAGCCCTCCCCACTATCGGGGGCCGTGTCTTAAGATTGATGGATAAGACTTGTTTTGCATTTTCCGATGGGGTTCATAAAAAATCACAACTAAAAAACCCCAAAACAAGGACAAAAACTACAAAATACTTGTAAAAATCGTCCCCGGTGTAAAAGTAAATATTTACCGAAAATATTTTTTTTTCTTGTTTTTTCTTTTATTTTTTTTTTAGCATTAACCTAACCTAAATGTATTTGGGGGCTATTAGGTTAGGTTAGGTTAGGTTAGGTTAGGATAGGTTAGGTTAGGTTAGGTTAGGTTAGGTTAGGTTAGGTTAGGTTAGGTTAGGTTTTTTGGTTAGGTTAATGCTAGCCTAGGCTAAAAAAAAACAAAAAAAAACAAGAATTTTTTTTTTCCCGGTGGATAAAAAGTATATAGCAATGAAGCATAAAATGATAGAAACCCAAAACTATCGTTAAAAATGAGATCCCAGCTGTGGTGTGACTCGTAAATATTATTTTAACCCTCCAGCCCCGGCTACGCATTACATAAATATTCCCCAAAACCCGGGTGTTTTGGCCGAAAAACGTCTAGGCTAGGCTACTGTATATTTGTTATTCTGACTACTTCCCGCATTCCCACGCATCCCCAAGCGTAGCTGTGTTATTTACCTGTAGAATGGCATTAAGTAGAGCTCTCTAAGTCAACTGGTTGAGTTGTGATGATGATTTCATTGGAGATAACTTTATGGCAAAAACTGCCACTTTACACTACTTTTCGATACTTAACAACAACATACAGGCACACACGAACAAGCGACGCTCTCCTTGTGGCCGGAGATGCGGGGCGTCGGTCCAGCCGGCTGTTGTTTACATGCGTCGGACCGACGCCTCGCACACCAAGCTCACAGGCTTTGACCTCATGGGTGTTTAAGAGCCCTTCCGGGCAGCTCGTGTATGCTTTTTTATGGGCGTTCAAGAGCCCTTCCAGGAACAGAGGGTTAATACCACGAATTTTCCGAGTGTTTTTTATAAAAAAAAATGTTAATTTGCATCAATAGGCCTATATAGTGTTTGTAATTAATTAGAAATCTCGGGAAAACTTATTTTGATCGATTTATGTTGAGACACGCCCCCCCCCTCCCCCCGATAGTGATTTGAAAAGACATTAGCCTAACCTAACAACCTTACCTAACCTAACCTAGTATTATGGGTGGGGGCTGCTGCCCCCACACCCCCGCTGGTTGAGTACTAATCCCTTAGTAAAAAAAAACAAAAAATTGGCTGTCGATTATACGAAGGTGAAAGAAAGTCGATGAAGTCTACGGTGTTTACTCTGCAATCTTCAGCTTTGATTGTACTGTACATTGATAACGGGAATGTACGGTATTGACAACCTTGTTACGAAAATTAAATTTTAGTACCATACTTTTATATTAGCTTAGGTTTGGTTTTTCTGAGGGTTTAACACATTGTCATATGATCTTTAGAGCTATCGATAACTGGAAGTACCGTATTGACAACCTTGTTACGAAAAAGTAATTTTATTACCATACTTTTTTATTAGGTTTTGCCGAGGGTTAAAACAAATTTTCTTATGATCATTAGAGCATATAGATTCAATATTTATCTTAAAATATATCAACAAAATTCGTGGTATTAAAATAACATTGAACCCAACTTTGGCCTAGGCTATGCCTAGGCCTAGCCTAGCCTATATTCGGAAAATATTAAGGAAACCACCCACCAATTATTTTCATTATTTTTTTTGTAGGCTAGTTTTAGTTTAGGCCTATTTGCATCAATATAGGCCTAGCTAGGGTACAATTTTAGTTACTGGACACCTATTTGACAGGTACCTTACCTTTTGATACCTTTTGATGTGTTTGCCACTCTTCTAGCGGCACCAAGGAGTGCGAAGCCCCTCGTTATGAGTGGTGATTTGGTGCAGTAGACTGTTTGAAGCGACAGCTCACTCCCTTGCGAGGATGGGCTCGTCTGGCACTTTTTGCAGTTCGACATCTAGGGCTCTCTTGAAGTTGTCTAACGAGATGTCCCTCATGTCTCTTACTCGCCGTGGGAGTTTGTTGAAGAGACGTGGGCCTCTGTGTGATAACCAGCCCTATCGCAGAGAGCCCATAGCACCCCTGTTATTCATCCGGGGGATTTCACATTCCCAGCCTCTCCTATCACTGAATTTCATGACTATCGGAGTATGTAGGTTTGGTACTAAACCCTCTGCGATTTTCCACGTGTATATTATTAGGTAACGTTCTCTTCTACGTTCCAGTGAGTACAGATTCAGTGCTCTTAAACGCTCCCAATAGTGTAGATGTTTTATCGAACTTATATGCGAAGTGAAATTTCTTTGTACACTCTCTACGTCATTTATTTCACCTGCTTTGTATGGGGATGTTAATACGCTACAGTATTCAAGCCGCGGTAGCACTAGAGATTTGAAGAGCGTTATCATAGGCAATTCACCGCGTGTTTTAAAAGTACGCAGAATCCAAATCGTTAGACGTTTCGCAGCCGCCACTTTGACCTGGTTATTTTTTTTTTTTTTTTTCTATGTGATTGAGGGAGGCAAAAGGCATAACTGCCTATAGCGAGTGCCTCCCCCATAGTTGAAAGAGTGACAGGGCCAAAATCAAGGGACGTTCGAGCCAAAATGCCTGGACACACGGAGTTTGAAGCAATTTAAGTCATAGGAAGAGGGAAAGACTGATTCTGGGAGAGAGTTCCAGAGCTCAGCTGTTGAGTAGAAGAAAGTTTGAGAGTAACGTTTCACTCTTGGGTTGGAGAGTTGCACAGAGTAGGGGTGGGATTGAGTTGCAAGACGGGTACCACGTGCCCTACGTAAAGGAGGTGGTATGCACTGGGATAGCTCTGAGGAACACTGATTATTATAGTAGCGATAGAATAGCGAGAGAGATGCAACATTGCGGCGGAGAGAGAGAGATTGCAGAGAGTTGGTGAGTGGACGGGAGTTAATGATACGAAAGGCCTTCCTTTCAACTTTGTCTAGGAGAGCAGTGTGAGAGGAACCTCCCCACACATGTGAACAATACTCAATACAAGGGCGCACTATGCCCCTGTACAGAGCAAGAAGCTGTGCAGGGGAAAAGAACCCCCTAAGGCGGTTGAGCACACCCAGCTTCTGGGAGGCTGCCTTAGCAAGACTGGTAATATGGTCCTTCCAAATGAGAGCAGAAGAAAAAGAGACACCAAGAATATTGAGAGAAGATGAAGGGTTGATTTTTGTATTGTTGAAGAATAAGGGATAGTCCGCTGGGAGATCCTGACGGGTAGATAGATGGAGAAATTGGGTTTTGGAAGCATTAAAGTTAACAAGGTTTTCTCTGCCCCAATTGGAAATAGTATTTAGATCAGAATTTAAGAGTTCTATGGCTTCATTACGTTTGTCGTTGAGGGATTGCTGGCTGGGGCGTTCTGAAAAACTAATGGAGTAGTGCAAGGTTGAGTCGTCTGCGTATGAATGGATGGGAATTAAGGTACAGTTAAGGAGATCATTTATAAAAATTAGAAAGAGAATAGGAGATAGGACAGAGCCCTGAGGAACACCGGAGTTTATAGAGTGAGGAAGTGAACAATGGCCGTCCACAACCGCGGCTATGGAACGGCCGGAAAGGAAATTAGAGACAAAGGCACAGATGGAGGGATAGAAACCGAAGGAGGGTAGTTTGGAAAATTAAAGATTTATGCCAGACTCTATCGAAGGCTTTCGATATGTCTAGTGCAATAGAAAAAGTCTCACCGAAGTCCCGAAAGGAGGATGACCAAGAGTTAGTAAGATATGAAAGAAGATCACCAGTAGAGCGACCCTTAAGGAAGCCATACTGGCGATCTGAGAGCAGATTATGAGAAGAGAAATGCTTAAGAAATTTGGAAGCAAGAATAGTTTCAAAAACTTTAGAAAGACAAGAGATAAGAGCAATTGGACGATAGTTGGAGGGTTGAGAGCGGTCACCCTTCTTTGGGACAGGTTGAATGTGAGCAAACTTCCAGCATGAAGGGAAGACGTTAGAGGATAGACAGAGACGAAAGAGTTTGCCTAGGCAGGGAGTCAGCACGGAAGCACAGTTTTTGAGAACAACAGGAGGAACACCGTCCGGACCGTACGCCTTATTAGTGTTAAGCCCAGAGAGGGTAGAAAGTACATCTTTAGAAGAGATTAGGATATTAGGCATAAGTAAGAGAGAGGAGGGCGGAGAGGGAGGAATAGCACCGGAATCATCCAAGGTGGAGTTTCTAGCAAAAGTTTGAGCGAAGAGTTTAGCTTTGTCAGAGGAAGAAGTGATGGTTGTGCCATCAGAGTGGGAAAGGGGAGGGAAAGACGAGGAAGAGAAATTGTTGGAGAGGTTTTTGGCTAGATGCCAGAAAGCTTGGGAAGAGCTAGAGTTGGATAGTTCAGTGCATTTATTATTGATGAAAGAGTGTTTGGCAAGTCGAAGAACAGATTTGGCTTGATTCCGGGCAGAAACATGGGAAGAATGAGAGTCTTGAGTTTTAAGGCGTCGGTACCGTTTGAATGCTTCCTCCTTATTGCGGACAGCAGTAGAACAGGCGTGAGTAAACCAAGATATTTTAGCATTAGTCTGAGAGAAAGAGAATGGAATGTATGCTTCCATGCCCGATAGGATTACCTTGGTAATGCGTTCAGCACTCTCCGAGGGTCCTCGGCCATGGAAGCAGAAATCATTCCATGGGAAATCAAAGAAGTACTGCCGAAGAGCCTCCCAGAGCCTCCCATGTACGGTACTTACCGCCAACGATTTAATAGGCTAGGGGTACATATTTTGGTTTAATGTTATTTTAATACCACAAATTTTGTTGATATATTTGAAGATAAATAATGAATCTATATGCTCTAAAGATCACAAGAAAATTTATTTTAATCCTCGACAAAACCTAATAAAAAAGTATGGTACTAAAATTTCTTTTTCGTAACAAGGTTGTCAATACGGTACTTCCAGTTATCGATAGCTCTAAAGATCATATGAAAATGTGTTAAACCCTCGGAAAAACCTAATATAAAAGTATGGTACTAAAATTCAATTTTCGTAATAAGGTTGTCGATACGGTACTTTCCCGTTATCAATGTACAATCAAGCTGAAGATTGCAGAGTAAACACCATAGACTTCATCGACTTTTCTTTCACCTTCGTATAATCGACAGCCAATGCTGGGGCCGTGGTGGTCAAGTGGTGAACACGCTCGCGTGTGAATCTGAAAGACCCGGGATCGAATCCCTGCCACGGCGGACATTTAGTGGGTGCGGTAGTACGTCCTAGCATGTTTCATATGCTTGCACCCAGTCAGGGGACATCCTGACGTCGTATACAGACAAAACACACATAACAAAGCCACTCCAACACCTTCCTCTCTCTCCAACACCCCTTCTCCCCTCTCAACACTCTTCTCTGAGCTATTGCCGATAAAAATGGCATGTTCAGTCCTGTACAGAATCGTAAGATTCAGAGTCGTAAAGATTCCAGGACGAGCTCATCAGCGGCGGATCCAGATCGACCGTGGTGATTGTCACCTAAACATCTACAAAACAAACAAACAAATTAAGGGATTAGTACTCAACCAGCGGGGGTGTGGGGGCAGCAGCCCCCACCCATAATACTGTACTAGGTAAGGTTGTTAGGTTAGGCTAATGTCTTTTCAAATCACTATCGGGGAGCGTGTCTCAACATCGATCGATAGGCCTAATGGGGAAAATAGGCTTTCCCGAGATTTCTAATTAATTACAAACACTATATATTGATGCAAATGACCAATTTTGTTTATAAAAAACACTCGGAAAATTTGTGGTATTAAAATAATATTTTTCCCATATTTTTTTTCGGTTTCCACGCATCCAACACCAAGCTAGGTCTACATCCTTTTCTGGTATACGAAACACAAAAAAAGCAATGGGGACACTTTAGGCTAGCCTAATAGGCCTAGGCCTAATGATAATATGAGACTAAATATAAAGACAACTCGGTTGCGTTCGAGTGAGTAGCGTCGCTTTGTTTACTTTACGCTCGGAGTGACTTCCTGGTCCCGTCGACTTCAAATGGCTAAGCTTGTTGGGTAAATTTTTTGATAAAAACTTGCGTTATAGGGCGTGGGATACAGGACAGGGTTGAGGGAAGGCGCTGCCCCCCCCCCCCCCCGTGAATTATAATAATCATCATCTATGTGGCCAGCAGGGGGCAAGTAACACAGCTGGCCGTCACCTCGAGCGTCCTGGGTAAACTAACCGCGACGATCCGAAGCAACGACGGACTCCCCCTGCCACCGATTTTCGGCCCAAACGCCCCGTTTTTTTCTCGTCGAAAACCATAGGCTATTTAAAAAGTTATTATATCGTTTTCAATACTATTACCGGACCAGAAAAAGGTGTAGCTTGGTGTTGGATGCGTGGAAACCGAAAACAAATATGTATTAAATCCTCGGTGGTACCTGTCAAATAGGTGTCCAGTAACTAAAATCGTACCCAATATAGCTACAGTGATTGACATTAGTTTCAACCTCCGCAAAAATTGTTTTTTCCTTTATCCAACGATCTTAAGATCGATAGATCGGCGCCCGATAGTGGGGAGGGCTATGAAGATCAGGGGGTATATATTAAGCAAACCACCCACCAATTTTCATGACAATTTTGAAATGCATGTTGGAATCCCTATAAACTGTACAGTAAACCCTCGCTATCTCGGACTAATTGGGGGGAGACCCAGTCCGAGATGACCGAAAATCCGAGATGTCCGACTTAAGAGAGGAAAATGTCCGAATTGGAAGAGGGAGTCCGAGCCACCAGAGAAAACGGAGACTTCCCTATCACTAACAACGTTGATTCAAGGTAAATTACAGTACCTGTACAGTATCCAGCAGACATATATTATAAATATCACTTTCCTTCTCCATTTCACTGTCCTTCTCCACCTCACTGTAGCCTTAGATCTCGGAATTTTCCGAGATATATGACACCTGTCTGACAGACCATGTGGGCCCTCGGAGTTTTCCCCTTACATCTCGGAATTTTCCGAGATATACGGCAAACTTTCCGAGAGGCCGATGCCAGTCCGGGTTTCCGACTTCTAGAGGTCCGAGATAGCGAGGGTTTACTGTACTTAACCTGACAAGCGTGATATAGACTTAGGGGCTAGGGTAGTTATTTGTGTATTTCTAGCCTTGGATTCTGACAGAATTCGTTATATTTACAATATAAAGCATTATTTGTTTTCGGTATGCTTTTATTTTACATATATGATGTATATATGAACCTTCAAGAGTGCTAAAATAAGTGGGAAAAGCATTTGGGTGGTGAAAAACGAAGATATTGGCCACCCGGTCATAATCTCAGGCGAGAGAGAGCCACAGGCAACCCTCCTCTCTCGCTGTCTGTGAGGTAACTGAGACGGGCGGTGTGGGCCGGTGTCTGGGTGTTACATAACGATCTTTTCTGCAACCCACTTGTGCTACATTATCGCGGGAGGGAAAAATAACCGATAAATGATGATAATAAGAGGAAAAATAGGTGATAATTGAGGAGGGGAGGGAGGGGGGAATAAGGAGGGGAGGGGGGTGGGTGAGATTTACATGTATGAGTACTGGAGGGGAATTATCTCACCTAGAGACAAATTCCTTTGTTTTGATAGGCCCTTTTTTTTTGGAAGGCTTTTTTTATGGTCTTGCTTCCGTGAGGCCTATCGCGTTCCCTATAGGAAGCCTTCCGTGAGGCCTATCGCGCTTGCCGGGTCAATTTTTATGTAAGTTTGATAATTTGGAAAAATCTATTAGGCTAAGGGAGAAAATTAACATTGAAAATTATGTGTAAAAAGTCTCCCATAAACGGCGGCCCGCTATGTTATTGTAATTTGCGGCCTAATTTCGTCTGTTAACCCGCTGAGCCCCAGCTAGTTTGTAATAAAAGTCCCACCCAGGCTCAGAGGGTTGAATTTTTTTCTTTTTCCCAGAAACAATAGCGAATGGGTTAGGAATGAAGGAAAAACCATGAAAAAACGATCAAAAAGCTCAAAAAATGGTCCTACAGAGCCCCCGAAAACTTATTTTACAAGAGTAAAAAATTGAAGGCAATTTCCCCCCAAAAAAGGTTTTTGCGTGCTCACGCGCACGCGGTTGGACTTTGAGAGTTTTCAACTATCGGCATGGTTGCGTGGGATACTTACACAGTTCCCATACAAATCTGAGCCCTCTAGGTGCCATAGGACCGAAGTAATTAACCTGGACGCAACCATTGCGTCGCTGGGATTTAGCGTTACATACATTGCCGA
Source organism: Paralithodes platypus (assembly GCA_032716605.1). Lineage (NCBI taxonomy): Eukaryota > Metazoa > Arthropoda > Malacostraca > Decapoda > Lithodidae > Paralithodes > Paralithodes platypus. The sequence goes on from CM064572.1 coordinate 46,788,246, forward strand.
CGCAACACGTGCGACGCTGGGTCTCAGCGGGTTAATTTACTTTCTTCTTAATTGGACGGATTTGGACCCCCTATGAAGTACAACAGATTATGATGACATAAGTGGCGGGTGTTTAGAGGGGGTAGAGCTCCCCCTTCAGCATATTAACTTCTATTATATAAACAACCCAAGAATTTTCACAGATTTTTAAAATTTCATTTAGGATGTAATATAACCTATACTCCATGTTAACCCTTCGTTCCCGGAAGGGCTCTTGAACGCCCATAAAAAAGCATATCAGAGCTGCCCGGAAGGGCTATTTAACGCCCAGTGGTTGAAAGCCTGTGAGCTTGATGTGCGAGGCGTCGGTCCGACGCATGTAAACAACAGCCGGCTGGACCGACGCCCCGCATCTCCGGCCACAAGAAGGAGAGCGTCGCTTGTTCGTGTGTGCCTGTATGTTGTTAAGTATCGAAAAGTAGTGTAAAGTGGCTGTTTTTGCCATAAAGTTATCTCCAATGAAATCATCATCACAACTGAACCAGTTGACTTAGAGAGCTCTACTTAACACCATTCTACAGGTAAGAAACACATCTACACTTGGGGATGTGCGGGAATGCGGAAGCAGTCAGAATAACAAAGATACGGTAGCCTAGGCTAGAAATTTTTCAGCCAAAACACCCGGGTTTCGGGGAATATATATATAATACATAGCCGTGGCTGGAGGGTTAAAATAAGTGTCAACCCTCGAAAAATTCTATTAAGGGAGATACAGAACCTAGAACCTGTAACGATATTTGTCCCCATAGACGGCACACAACACGACTCGGCGGACCTCTTTCTCCCTGCCTTTCAGTCTAATTAACACTAGGAATTTACCTAATTTTCTATCCAATGTACTATCCAACCAGCGGGGGTGTGGGGGCAGCAGCCACCACCCATAATACTAGGTTAGGTTGGTAGGTTAGGCTAAAATCTTTAATGTTGCTTAATTGTTGGATAATGGATAATGAGCTTACTGGGTAAGTTCATGTACCATCCAACCAGCGGGGGTGTGGGGCCGGCAGCCCCCACTCATAATACAGTAAAAGTCCTTTAATCCGACGACCGATGATTCGAATCTCCCAATAGTCCGAATTTTTCAATTTGAGGCCAAATCCGAATTCACCCGATGGTCCGAATTTCAAGAAGTCCCAAAGTCCCCTTTTTGAGGCATTAGTCCACTCAAATGACACATAATGAAGCACACACATATCATATGTTCATAAATTCACTTTAAAAGTTTACCATTGTCATTGTAGCCTATTACCTACTTCAAAACATTCAGATTAATGGTCAAAGGAAGCTACTGATATAAACGTAAACACCACATCGTCTGCTAGAGAGTTTGTTTTGCTCTTGAACGTATCCTTGGGACGCTCCGATGCGCTACTGGCTTGCACCGCATTTTCTGCAAGCGCATTCAGTCTTGAGCTTGAAAACTCACCTTTCTTGAGCTTGAAAACGCACCTTTGTATGTTCCGATACGCTACTATTTATAGTTCAGTGATCGGAGCATCCCAAGGGTGCTTTCAAGACAACAAGACAAGGGTGCTTTCATTACAATATAATATAACAAAGCACGTCACAAAAGGAAAATCACAAAAGGAAAATTACAAGAACCTCTCAGGGAAGTGCCGTTGTTAAGGCATTACTTCCCGAACCACATCTGATCTGATCTTCAAGAGCAAGACAAACTCGCTAGTAGACGGAAGAAGAAGAAGAAGACGATGCGGACATATGGTGTACGTTTATATCAGCAGATTCCTTTGACCATTAATCTGAATGTTTTGAAGTAGGTAATAGGCTACAATGACAATGGTAAACTTTTGAAGTGATTTCATGAACATATGATATGTGTGTGTGCACCATTGTGTCATTTGGGTGGCCTAATGCCTCAATGTTTTCGTCATACACAGGTTCATAGGGGTAAAGTCCGATAATCCGAAAAATCCACTAATCCGAACGAGGGCCGGTCCACTGCCCTTCGGATTAACGGAAGTTTACTGTACTAGGTTAGGTAAGGTAAGGTTGGCAGGTTAGACTAATATCTTTAATGTAGCTTAATTGTTGGATAATGGATAATTAGCTTCCTGAAAAATCTTAAAATCTGAGCCAACTTTTGCCAAAACTTGGCTTGAGTTTTTTCATTTTGGAGTTTTCTTATGTTGAAAAACAAGAAAACCCGAGCCAACTTCTTTTTTTGCACTTACTGTCTTTTATGCAGCTGAAAAATCTTAAAATCCGAGCCAACTTTTCCCAAAACTTGGCTCGGGTTTTTTCATTTTGGGGTTTTCTCAAGTTGAAAAACAACAAAACACAAGCCAACTTTCATCATAAAAGCCATTATATCGCCTTTTTATTAATTTAACCCCACATTTTCCCTGATCGGAAAATATTAAGGAAACCACCCACCAATTATTTTCATTATTTTTTTTGTAGTTTTAGTTTATTTGCATCAATATATAGTGATTGACATTAGTTTCAACCTCCGCAAAAATTGTTTTCCCCTTTATAGTCCATGGGAATTAGATGAAAATAGGGTGTTTAATCAAACAAATTGCAATAGTTTGTTTTATTGCATGAACATGTTAGTTGGACTCCTAGTAACACCACATCCAAAATCGGACAAATTCGGACATATGGTATTTACGTAATTCACATTTTAACCCTTTCAGTAGGGAAATTTTTCACATTTTCACGTTTTTCTCGAAAATGGTGCATCATACAGATAAGAGGTATAGATACTAAAAAAATAGGAAAAAGTATTGTGCTCAAGTTATGTTCTATAAATTTTTTCCCTAAAACCTATAGTCTATGCAAATAAGCCCAGAATTGGAATACATGATTATGAAAAACTTGGAAAAAACAACTTTGCACTCACATTTCATTAAATATATCATAACCTACTTATTTCACCGCAAATTGTTATAGAATAAATCTTTTAGAGGGAATTCTTTTTGTTATTTTGGCATACTTTTTATTCTTCTAAATGCTAATTTATTTGACAAAAATGTAAAATATAGAATACACCCAATGTAAACATGTGTGAAAAATAAACACAAATTTGGAGTTTTGGCATATTAACTGCAATTATTTATTTGTATTACATAAACGTGTCATTTGGACTCATTGAATTACTATATCAAACAACTTTAATTGAAGTTATTTTATATTCAAAATTATACTAATTTCTTTTTTAAATGAGATATCTCCTTAAATAAAAAGTTGATTATATACAGTAAATGTATTGAAAACTAATACAACATAAACTATAGGATTTCTTGTCTAGTATATGATTTGACCTTGACCTCTATGGATAAATCCTTGGGTCATAAGGTCAGCTATGTCTAATATAGAAAACAAAATCTCTTTGATTGTCTTGTGGATTACATTACAGTAGTTATAAATGATATGATTATATAAGATGGCCAACAGAATAATGATCTATTGGCTATTTTAACAATTTAAAGAACAGAAAAAGAGACTGTGAAACAAGAGTAAGAAAAAATAAAAATTATTGTGGCTGAAAGTACATGCATTATGCCTGAACTAGCTCAATCACATTCAATATCCTCATCAGAGAATGTGTTGACACAAGTACTAGTTTGACACTCCTCGCAAAACTCTGTACATAGTAACCCATGTTTTTTGCATGAACAGTGTAGAGTGTCACAAAAGCCTTTACATTTACATCTAATTACTTTCAACAAGGTGTCAGGTGCTGGGCTGTTGTCCATCGTGCATGGTATTAGTTTGTTTTCGTTTCTCTTCCACCCCCAATCATCAGGTTTGATATTTATGTTTCCTAGCCATACTTGTGTTTGATAATAAACACGAAATGAGTGATATTTAGCTGCATCACTAGTAGGTGGCAGGTCTTTAATGTCAACACTTCTCAAACTCTTTATGACTCTACCTTGAAACTTTTTCTTTCTTAACTCATCAAAAGATGTACAATCACTGCTAGAGCTGTAAACTAGAATAAGTGCTCTTTCTCCTGCTTTTTGTATTGCCTCATTAGTCGACTTGTCAGACAAGAATGGCACTGCACATTCAAATAAGATGTTTTGTTTCTTCAATACAACCCCCTTTCCTATGGTGTTCAGTCTTGATGTAGTATCACATCCACATAGGGCATGCATAAATGGCAAGCATCTGCAGCATTGTTCCCCTAGTTGTGAACTAATTTCTCCTATATTCCAGACAGGGTGCTTCATATTGGGTTTCTGTGATACCATAAATAGAGGCTTACTATTGGGCTTCATGTGATGACAGAGAAGCACCAATATGTCAGTATCCTCTGCTATGACATTTGTTACCTTGCTAAGTGCCATATTAACTGCCTCCTGCACTATTAAAAGGTCTCCATCTCCCTCTGCATGCTTTGTAGATACTCCGTGCTCCTTCAGAGTTCCAGAAAGTAAGTTGATAAATTTCTGTTTGTTTTTCTGGTTTGCTAGAAATGACTCCTTGTTCTCAAAGGCAAAGACTTTAGTTGGTAACAAGTGAACATCTGGGGCAACAGTTAAGCCCCTAGTACGTTTCTCTTGTGTCACACATTTTGTTGATGCACTATTGTTATACCCATCAAAGACAACAATGGGATAGTAATTTCTCTTGACAACAGCAACATACTTGAATACAATATCTTCATATGTTTCTCCTCTTGTCCATTTGATGCGCTGGAGTAAGGATCCACCATCAAAAACAGAACATTCTGCATCAAGGATTGGTTGTCCTTGACTGGAAGTGTATTTTGCCATGGCATCTGCAAGCTGGGGCTTGGTGGCACTTCGAGGAAGTCCAGTGCTTGTAAACAGTGATGGTGGGTATACAGACAGCTCATACTTCATGATTTCACTTAAACCTATATCAGCATTATTGGCTATTACAAGCAGCCGCTGAAACAATGCTTGAGGATCAACCTGCACTTCAACTCCTTCGGTTACTATCTTTTGACCCATTGTCTTGATCTGGTGTTTCTTCCTGAAAAATATAGTTTGCTGCATTTTGACCTTCCATCATTTTGATAATATTGTTCCCAATATCTTTGGCAAGTTGAGCATTTGATTGGGGTGCAGATAATCCTGAAATAATGATGTACAAATACTCAGTATCTGCAAATGGAGTGTGTTGCTCTAGGTACTGAAAAATCTTTATGGTATCTTCATGATCTCTTATCTTTCTGGATTCAGTCAAATCTGTATTTATTACAGAGCCAATCTTCTGACCACTCTTTACCTCATCACTTATCTGTGCAAAAATTGGCATGGCTTTTAACCATCTTGTCCGTTGAGTCTCATCCATACCTCGCCCATGTGTTAAACTTCCTGATGATTTTAGGGATTTCATAAGAACTTGCTCAATAACAAGGTCTGGTGCTAACCCAGCCCAGAATCTGTCTGATCGTCTGATGAAGAACAAACCAGACTCAATAAGTTGGTGATAGAGTTTCTCATTTGTCTTCTTCAGAGCTACCATATCCTGGAGGAATAGATGGGCTGATTTTGTGTAGTTATTGTGTCCAGATGCAGCAAAAAAGGGCAGCATTCTCTGTAATGCCATGAAGTATAACATTGGCTGGCTGGTTCACTGTCCTCTGAGTGATGACCGTAGTATATCCATCATCTCCATATACAGAATCCATAACTTTCCATTTGGGCTCTGCTGTAGTTGGTCTTTGATATCTCTGAGTCTTTCTTCAACTTCCACAATTTCTGCATCTAAAATTCTCACTTCTTCCTCTGTTGATTGAAGAACTTTGTCAAACTGCATTAATGCTCCATCTATCATATTCTGTGTGCCCTCACGCTCTGATGATTTCTTGGCCACTAATGCATTCAAAGCGGCATCAACTAAAAAGTGGCCACGTACTACTCTCTCATATGCCTTTCCAGCCAGCATTTGATTGACGGTGTTGGGTCCATAGACAAGCTCAAATAGTGTTCTCAGTCCGGTACCCTTCATGATATGCCCCATAGTGCCAAGGAAGCTCATTAAGGTATGGAATGGCCCAAGGATGAGAACAATATGTTGCAGTTGGCTTTCATGACTGATGATATGTCTTGCTTTAAGCCATAAAGGTTGATCAAACGTGATGACAGGTGATATATTGTATTTATGGCACTGGTCATTTACAAACATTAGGGTAGTGAAGATACAGCTCATGTTTGTTGGATCTAGGTCAACCATCGGTAAGAAGTGGAAGGATGCTTTTCCTAAGTGGCTACCATGGGTAGTGACCTGCATAAAACCGGACCATCCTGGCCTGTTGCATCTATGAGGAAATGAGATCTTCCATAGAGTATCAAGATGCTCTCTGATGTCATCATGAACAATGGATGATATTGCTTTGTAATTTAACATATCTCCAACTTTTCTTAGTTTTGTGTATCTTGTGATTGCAATACTTGTTGGCTTAGTCTTGAAATGTTCTGAATTCCGAATAATTGTTTGAGCTGTGGTTACTGGTGGTGTGGCTGCACACATCAGACCCATGCCATGGTAGGTGTCTTTTCCTGTAATTGTTACCGTATTATGGTCAACATTGTCAGCAATGAAATGGCAAAAGCTGTTGGCCAAATCTTTAAGCTGATCTTGATTTTGATGTATTTACCTATTTATAGTTTACAGGAATTGAGCAGCGCTCGTGTTGTCCTGTCTTAGTTACTTTACAATCAATCCATTTTACTTAGACAAGTATCGTAATGGATATTCCCAGTTCCCAGTATTTTGGATTAACATATCATAACTTATGTTGCCCTATTTCCATATTTACTTTTATCCAACCTAGTTTTGAACATGTTAATGTTCCTCGCTCTCACCACCTCCTCCTCCAAGTTGTTCCAAGTCTCTATACTCCTATATGGTTTTTCCCTCCTTGGTTGGCGTTGTGTGTGTGTAAGTGTGAGAGTCCGAGTGTAGGGGGTGAGACAGTGAAGCACGGGAACGAGATGGCTTCAGGGATGGGGTCGTTTCGGGCCATGAGTGAGCACCGTACCTCATGTGAAGGCAAGATGGCAGGTGCTCGTTGTGCTCTACGTGCTTCACATGTCTCACTCCCTAGACTGGAACAAGACCTCACGGGCTTCACTGTTCATTGTAAAGCGGTGAATGTTAAGGCTCTCGGCCTATGCCCGAGAGGAAGTAAGTTGGAATATAGAAAAAAAAAAAAAAAAAAAAAAATGGGAAGCTGAATTTCTTTGTGTCCTTACGACATCTGCCCTTCCTCAGCTTAAACTCGTGCCCTCTTGTCCTTCCATTATCCCTCACGAATAGATCTTCCCTATCTACTCGTTCCAAACTTTTTACTCCCTTGAACATCGTTATTAAGTCGCCTCGTTCCCTTCTCTCTTTCAAGGTAGGCAGTTGTAGGGTCTTAAGTCTTTCCTCATATGTCAACTCCTTCAATCTTGGGATCATCTTCGTTGCTATCCTTTGGACTTTCTCTAATTTGTTTATATGTTTTTTCAAATGTGGTGACCATATCACTGCTGCATATTCTAATCTTGGTCTTATCATAGTCATTATCAATTTTCTTAACATTTCTTCATCCAAATAGTTAAATGCCACTCTCATATTGGTTATTATTCCATATGCTCCTCCAATGATCATGTTAATATGCTTCTCCGGGGATAGATCATCTTGTATTATCACTCCAAGGTCCTTCTCATGCCGTGTTTTGCCGATTATTTCAATTCCTAATTTATACTCCCAGCTTGGCCTTATCTCACTTGTTCCCACTTCCAAAACATGACACTTTTCTGCATTGAAACTCATTTTCCAGGTTTGGCTCCATCTGTGCAACTCATCTAGGTCCTTTTGAAGATCCTGGCAACTTTCTATACAGGTGACCTTCTTCATGATCTTAGCGTCATCCGCAAACATATTCATATGACTATTCAAGTTTTCTGGCATGTCGTTTACATAAAGTAGGAACATTATCGGACCCAACACTGATCCCTGTGGTACTCCGCTCATCACACTCCTCCACTGTGAATATTCGTCTCGTATCGTGGTCCTCATTTCTCTTCCTATTAAAAAGTTTTCCATGTGCAGCACATGCTTTGAATAGCTTTACTTCATCATATGACAAACAAAATCCTCTGTTACTCAAATCATCAATGAGCTCACTGGAACCATAAGCCCAATGTAAATGCATTGCTAATGAGAATTGCATTGGTGCAATTATACTTCTTGGCCGAGCTTGTTGCATGATACATTGCACTATTGCTGCAATCTTTAAGTCATTTTTTAGTCTTCCTTCCCCTAAAAACTTCGGCAAGAAACATTCTAAGTGAAAAAGGAACAAAATCCAAGTTTTGTGGGGTATCACCTATTCCTGAAATGTTTGGGTACTCTAATTTACTTTCCTGAATACTGATGATATCTGATTTTATCAGTGCTGCTGCTGTTTTCAGTATGGCAATTTTTTTAGTTTCTTCACTAACCTCTTGTTTCTGATCTATGTAAAACTCGCTGAGAATTTTTTATGATGTTCTCCTTAACCCGTACAGCCCCAGCGACGCGTCGGCGATGTATGTAACGCACAGCCCCAGCGACGCGTCTGACACGTCACCCTAATTGCGCCGACCGTAATCTCGGGTGTAGCCACTCAAGAGGGCTCAGATTTGTATGGGAACTGTGTACGTATCCCACGCAACTGTGCCGATGGTTGAAAACTCTCAAAGTCCACGTGCGTGCGCGTGACCGCGCAATAACCTGGTTTTTTGGGGTAATTGCCTTCAATATTTTACTCTTGTAAAATAAGTTTTCGGGGGCTCTGTAGGACCATTCTTTAAGCTTTTTGAGTGGTTTTTCATGGTTTTTCCTTCATTCCTAACCCATTCGCTATTGTTTCTGGAATAAAAAAAAAAATTGAAAACCGGCCGGGTTCTGGTGAACAAACATTACAAAACTAGCCGGGGCTCCACGGGTTAATGTCACTACATTGCTATAACTTCCAACCTTCATTCCTCCACACCAAAATTTAAAAAAAACAAAATTATGAATTGTAGCCCAGCCTCGGATTCCCCAGGAGGGGGGGGGGGGGGGGGGGACCATATATGCCCCCTCACCCGACCGACCATCCCCTGACGACCCCACACAATTACCTGGACCTCGGCCTGTTACTCTTTCTATTAATTTCTGCAACATTCGCAGACTTTCCTCTAACTTTCACTCTGTTAAGCACCATCTCTCCTCCTACAAACCTGATCTTCTCTTCCTCACCGAAACTCAGGTGTCTGTAGCAACATCCAGTAACCCCTTCTCTGTATCCTCCTACTTTCTCTATCCTAGTTTCAAAGCCAAAGGCGGATGTTGTGCATATGTGCACAACAAACTCACTTGCTCTCGTGTTCCCGATTTCGACTCCTCTGAATTCTCAACTTTATGGCTCAAACTTTCCTGTCATTCTCTTACTAAATATTTCTGTGCTGTCTATCTTTCTCCTAACTCTACCAACTTTCCCAAATTCTTTGACTATCTAAACTCTACAGTGGAACACATTCTATCCATTTCTCCTTTCTCAGAAATCTCCATCTTAGGAGATTTCAACGTTCACCACCGCCATTGGCTCTCCTCTCACACTACTGATCCACCTGGTGAACAAGCCTACATCTTTTCTATCCTAAATGACCTAGAGCAGTTAGTTCAGCAACCCACCCGTATCCCGGATCGCATCGGAGATCGGCCCAACATTCTTGACCTGTTTCTAACTTCTAACCCTTCTTCTTATACTGTCGATCTTTTCTCTCCTTTGGGCTCCTCCGACCATAAACTTATCTCTGTCACCTGTCCTATCTCTCCAGTACAGCCACCCGATCCTCCTAGCCGGCGGCGCTTGTGGCACTTTGGCGCTGCCGACTGGGAGGCTCTTCGGCAGTACTTCTTTGATTTCCCATGGAATGATTTCTGCTTCCATGGCCGAGGACCCTCGGAGAGTGCTGAACGCATTACCGAGGTAATCCTATCGGGCATGGAAGCATACATTCCATTCTCTTTCTCTCAGACTAATGCTAAAAAATCTTGGTTTACTCACTCCTGTTCTACTGCTGTCCGCAATAAGGAGGAAGCATTCAAACGGTACCGACGCCTTAAAACTCAGGACTCTCATTCTTCATATGTTTCTGCCCGGAATCAAGCCAAATCTGTTCTTCGACTTGCCAAACACTCTTTCATCAATAATAAATGCACTGAACTATCCAACTCTAGCTCTTCCCAAGCTTTCTGGCATCTAGCCAAAAACCTCTCCAACAATTTCTCTTCCTCGTCTTTCCCTCCCCTTTCCCACTCTGATGGCACAACCATCACTTCTTCCTCTGACAAAGCTAAACTCTTCGCTCAAACTTTTGCTAGAAACTCCACCTTGGATGATTCCGGTGCTATTCCTCCCTCTCCGCCCTCCTCTCTCTTACTTATGCCTAATATCCTAATCTCTTCTAAAGATGTACTTTCTACCCTCTCTGGGCTTAACACTAATAAGGCGTACGGTCCGGACAGTGTTCCTCCTGTTGTTCTCAAAAACTGTGCTTCCGTGCTGACTCCCTGCCTAGGCAAACTCTTTCGTCTCTGTCTATCCTCTAACGTCTTCCCTTCATGCTGGAAGTTTGCTCACATTCAACCTGTCCCAAAGAAGGGTGACCGCTCTCAACCCTCCAACTATCGTCCAATTGCTCTTATCTCTTGTCTTTCTAAAGTTTTTGAAACTATTCTTGCTTCCAAATTTCTTAAGCATTTCTCTTCTCATAATCTGCTCTCAGATCGCCAGTATGGCTTCCTTAAGGGTCGCTCTACTGGTGATCTTCTTTCATATCTTACTAACTCTTGGTCATCCTCCTTTCGGGACTTCGGTGAGACTTTTTCTATTGCACTAGACATATCGAAAGCCTTCGATAGAGTCTGGCATAAATCTTTAATTTCTAAACTACCCTCCTTCGGTTTCTATCCCTCCATCTGTGCCTTTGTCTCTAATTTCCTTTCCGGCCGTTCCATAGCCGCGGTTGTGGACGGCCATTGTTCACTTCCTCACCCTATAAACTCCGGTGTTCCTCAGGGCTCTGTCCTATCTCCTATTCTCTTTCTAATTTTTATAAATGATCTCCTTAACTGTACCTTAATTCCCATCCATTTATACGCAGACGACTCAACCTTACACTACTCCATTAGTTTTTCAGAACGCCCCAGCCAGCAATCCCTCAACGACAAACGTAATGAAGCCATAGAACTCTTAAATTCTGATCTAAATACTATTTCCAATTGGGGCAGAGAAAACCTTGTTAACTTTAATGCTTCCAAAACCCAATTTCTCCATCTATATACCCGTCAGGATCTCCCAGCGGACTATCCCTTATTCTTCAACAATTCAAAAATCAACCCTTCATCTTCTCTCAATATTCTTGGTGTCTCTTTTTCTTCTGCTCTCATTTGGAAGGACCATATTACCAGTCTTGCTAAGGCAGCCTCCCAGAAGCTGGGTGTGCTCAACCGCCTTAGGGGGTTCTTTTCCCCTGCACAGCTTCTTGCTCTGTACAGGGGCATAGTGCGCCCTTGTATTGAGTATTGTTCACATGTGTGGGGAGGTTCCTCTAACACCGCTCTCCTAGACAAAGTTGAAAGGAAGGCCTTTCGTATCATTAACTCCCGTCCACTCACCAACTCTCTGCAATCTCTCTCTCTCCGCCGCAATGTTGCATCTCTCTCGCTATTCTATCACTACTATAATAATCAGTGTTCCTCAGAGCTATCCCAGTGCATACCACCTCCTTTACGTAGGGCACGTGGTACCCGTCTTGCAACTCAATCCCACCCCTACTCTGTGCAACTCTCCAACCCAAGAGTGAAACGTTACTCTCAAACTTTCTTCTACTCAATAGCTGAGCTCTGGAACTCTCTCCCAGAATCAGTCTTTCCCTCTTCCTATGACTTAAATTGCTTCAAACTCCGTGTGTCCAGGCATTTTGGCTCGAACGTCCCTTGATTTTGGCCCTGTCACTCTTTCAACTATGGGGGAGGCACTCGCTATAGGCAGTTATGCCTTTTGCCTCCCTCAATCGCGGGGGGGGCTGGGCCATGCAAAATCTCAGTCCTCTATCTCCCCTCCTTCCCCACTTTCCTCCTCTCCTTCAGTTATCACCTATTTTCCCTGTTATTCCCTTATTCTGAGGTATATTTTCGTGCTCCGGTTACAGGGTGTGGTCATCACTGATAGCAAGCGAATGCAAGAGAGAGAGAGAGAGTATCGATCGACTGTGTCTCAGTGGCCTTGGGGGAAATTGGCCGGAAAGCAGGTTGCCTCACCCATACATTATACAACTCGCGGGCTATATCTCCGATTTTGACCATCCAAACGCTGTTTTCACTCGTTTTATTGTTGTTTCAGGTTAATACCTTTATAATCAACCCATAATAGGCGCATATAGATACGTATTAATGCTATTAATGGTACAATGAATATTTTAGTGACGGAAACACCTCAAATACGTCAGCACAGGGGGACGTTTCCAATTACCCCCATGCGCACTTGTTAGGTTAATGGAAGACTCTCTCTCCTTGCTTGCTTGGTTGATAGTTGATGCTGCTTTTTCACCAATATACACAGTTCCATCCTTAATGTTAGCTTATAGAGCAATACCGCAGAACACACACACAGGTGTATCTTCCGGCTCGTGCTCATTCATCATGCACCTGAAAAGGAAAGTACATAAATAATTGTATTCTATTTGATATTCTGTATGCATGAAATAAGTAAATTTACAAAATAAAATGTTTGCGTTCGATATCATTAGAACTTTTTACATATTATTGTTTGAATGATTGAATTCATAATCCTGCCCAGCATAGTCCATGGGAAATAGCATTTTAAGTCAAACAAATTGCAATAGTTTGTTTATTGCATGAACATGTTAGTGACAAATGACACGTTTATGTAATAAAATAAACTATTGCAGTTAATTTGCCAAAACTTAAAAAAAAAAAAAAAAAAAAATGTTCACATTGGGTGTATTCTATATTTTACATTTGTGTCAAATAAATTAGCATTTAGAAGAATAAAAAGTATGCCAAAATAACGAAAAAATCACCCTCTAAAAGATTTATTCTATAACAATTTGCGGTGAAATAAGTAGGTTATGAAATATTTAATGAAATGTGAGTGCAAAGTTGTTTTTTCCAAGTTTTTCATAATCACGTATTCCAATTCTGGGCTTATTTGCATAAAGACTATAGGTTTTAGGGAAAATATGTATAGCACATATCTTGAGCACAATACTTTTTCCTATTTTTTTTAGTATCTATACCTCTTATCTGTATGATGCACCATTTTCGAGAAAAACGTGAAAATGTGAAAAAATGTCCCTACTGAAAGGGTTAAAATGTGAATTACGTAAATACCATATGTCCGAATTTGTCCGATTTTGGATATGGTGTTACTAGGAGTCCAACTAACATGTTCATGCAATAAAACAAACTACTGTATTGCAATTTGTTTGACTTAAAATGCTATTTCCCATGGACTATATTATCCAATGATCTTAAGACACAGCGCCCGATAGTGTGGAGGGCTATGAAGATCAGGGAAAATGTGGGGTTAAATTAATAAAAAGGTGATATAATGGCTTTTATGGTGAAAGTTGGCTTGTGTTTTGTTGTTTTTCAACTTGAGAAAACCCCAAAATGAAAAAACCCGAGCCAAGTTTTGGGAAAAGTTGGCTCGGATTTTAAGATTTTTCAGCTGCATAAAAGACAGTCATTGCAAAAAAGAAGTTGGCTCGGGTTTTCTTGTTTTTCAACATAAGAAAACTCCAAAATTAAAAAACTCGAGCCAAGTTTTGGCAAAAGTTGGCTCGGATTTAAAAACATTTCAGCTGCATAAAAGACAGTAAGTGCAAAAAAGAAGTTGGCTCGGGTTTTCTTGTTTTTCAACATAAGAAAACTCCAAAATGTAAAAACTCAAGCCAAGTTTTGGCAAAAGTTGGTTCGGATTTTAAGATTTTTCAGTAAGCTAATTATCCATTATCCAACAATTAAGCTACATTAAAGATATTAGCCTAACCTGCCAACCTTACCTTACCTAACCTAGTATTATGAGTGGGGGCTGCCGCCCCCACACCCCCGCTGGTTGGATGGTACATGAACTTACCCAGTAAGCTCATTATCCATTATCCAACAATTACTGTAAGCAACATTAAAGATTTTAGCCTAACCTACCAACCTTACCTAACCTAACCTAGTATTATGGGTGGGGGCTGCCGCCCCCACACCCCCGCTAGCCTATTTTTATTTTTTTTTATATAACCTAAGCTAGGCTATTGTGGGTGGGGTAAAACACCGATAAAAGTAGGGGTAAAAATTGAAGAGACCCCAGACAGCCTTTTTACTAGGCCTAGTTAATTTTATTTTTTTGTTTATTTTTCATTGATATAGGCCTAGGCCTACAGTGTTCTTTAATACCGAGGACCATCGCATTTTAGTATTTTCAACATTAGCCTAACCTAACCGAAAACTAACCTACGGTCTAAACCCAGCTCACGTTCCCTGTTTATGGGTGCGCGACGGTCTAAACCCAGCTCACGTTCCCTGTTTATGGGTGCGCGACGGTCTAAACCCAGCTCACGTTCCCTGTTTACGGGTACGCGACGGTCTAAACCCAGCTTACGTTCCCTGTTTATCGGTGAACAATCCAACAGTTTCTTGTATTGATAGGCCTAATCTTCAAGGACACTACATCCGCCTTATTAGAAACAATGGTAAGATCCTATGTAGCGGGAGTCACCGTATTTTGTTTGCCCATTAGGATAACTAAGGATCCTTATTTATATCCTCATATCTCTTAGTTATTTTCTTCACTTACCTCAACAATACTAACCTCGATAGCTGGGGAGGGTATGAAATATATCAGGGAAAGAGAGGGGTTGAAACACGGCGATTAACTAGAATATAGCCATCTTGATTAACCAAGCCAAGACGTTGTGTATCCTTGCTTGTGATTGGTTGTTGACTATCGTGACGTCATCAGCCAAGGCGGGCATCAGCGATGACGTCATTCCAGCCCTCGGCCAACATGTCGTCATTACACCCGCTTAATCTTACACCCGGTTAATTTTACATCAGCGGTGTACCTGTTTCACACAACGTGTAGGCTATTATAATGTCATTAGTGCACTGTGTAATTTGCGTCTTGATATTCAGTGTTTCTATTTATCAATACTAATTAGTATTCACCCCCCCCCCCCGTATTTGGCTCGTGAACGGTAAGGTTAATCTGCGAGAGCGGCAACATCCCAAGATGAACTGATATATTGGTAATTATAGGGAATAGGCTCGCACCTTTATTTTTCATGTTTTTTCCTCCAGATTTTGAGAAATGAGTGTATTCATATAATGCCAATGTTGTATACACGATGGGTTGAGGGGGGCCTTTGTTCCCCCTCACCCCCCCATGAATTATTGAAATCATCATCTATGTTGCCACACTTGCCAGCAGGGGGTAAATATTGATTATACTGCATAAAGAAGGCGTTTGTAAACAGTGAGGATGTCCGAAAGAGCTCTGAAATTGATTAGAATGGGCGTTTTTTCGGTCAATATTAAGGAGACGGACCACAGCTATTTTCAAGGATTTTATTTTTGTGGATTTGTTATTTATATGATTTATAAGGTTTCTATAATAAAATTTGTTCATGGAAATTAGGGAAAATATCAAGGAAACTGGCCAACGTTTATTTCGTGATTTTTTTTTTTGGTTTTAGCTAGTTTTCATCATTATACAGTGGTTGTCATTAATTAGAATCTCCGGAAAAAATGTTTTCCCCATTATCCAACAATCTTAAGATACGGCCCCCGATAGTGGGGAGGCTATGAAGTACAGGGAAATTGAGGGGTAATATTAGCCTAACCTAACCTAGTATATTAGGTGGGGGCTGCCGCCCCCACACCCCCGCTGGTTTGGTATTTAATTAATTAAAACATTGACGGTCGCCAAAAGAGGTAATTATAAGAGTGAGAGAACTCTATTTCTTATTGCTAATCTGGCAACCTCTGCGTCATATGAGCCTGAAGGGGTTAAGTGGGCTAAGAGTTAATCAACATGGCTAAATTGCAGATACAGTAATGTTTCAACATCACTTTTTCTTTGATATAATTCATGGCCTCTGCACCTATATGGGTTATTATTGACGAGGTAAGTGAAGGAAATAAGTCTGTATTGAGGATATACTGTACATTAAAGACTCCGTGGTAAACGTAGCCTAGGCTTGGACCCAAATAACGACGGTATAAAACCCTTACCCTTGGTGTACTGGAGAATAATGGTCTGCAGCCAAATTAACACAATGCCGCTGGAAGCTCCGTTCGTAATCCCGTTAAATAGATGTTGTAGGTGTTTTCATAAAGCAAAAACACTTCACGATTCATTGAACAACAGTTCCACCATTTCAAATATGGCCGACTGGCCCGACTCCGACAGCTTATAAACACCAAGGATAATAAATGAATCAATGTGACGTCGTAGAGGGATTGAGAAACAAAAGAGGCTCATTACATGGACTGACGTGTATTTCTACACCCGTTAAAATATCGCGAGAATTTGTGACGTCACCGTCTAGAGTCTAGACAGTGACGTACTCCCACAACAACCATTCATATGCCATCATCGCTCGTGAACGTCACACCCAGTTTATTGACCAATAGAATATCAGTATACAACTCGACTCGCCTCCACTCGTCGTCCACCAGATGAGCTGGGAAATTGTAGAAAGTGAGTCCACAGATGCCCTCTAATTATTCATTTACCAAGTATATTTTCCATTTATAGTATACTACGAAGCAACATACATAATACATATATATATATGTACAAACAACAAATATGCTATAACACTGCCCAGTTCTTGAGATATAATGCATACCGTTACGCAGGATTATACCGAAACAATTTATTAGGGGAAATAGGCACCAACAGATTCGCCATATTTTTCTCCATATAGTCCGCATGGAGGATTTTCGTTATTGACAAATTGAAAAAATACCCTTTTCACAGAATAATACACCAAAAATCTGTCAAAGATGTCTAATAGCGGGGGTGTGGGGGCGGCAGCGGCCGGACCCCCACCCATAATACTAGGATAGGTTAGGTAAGGTTGTTGTTGTTGTTGTTGTTCCCTAAGCTGCCTGGCCGAACAGCCCCGAGTCCCTGAGAAAGGCCATGGCCACGATCGGGCTTTCCCACAGAGCTCTCATTGAGTGTAGATTGTGTTGTTGGCGTAAGTGGTTGTGTGAAATGCAGTCTTCTATGATGTGTTTAATGGTATGGGGTGCTGTGTTACATCCCGGGCAGGCGTCGACAACGGAGTCATCCAGTCTCTTCTGATAGCTCAGGAGAGCTGGATGGTGTCCGCATCTCAGCCTGGCCAGGTGGACTCTGTCCTCGCGAGGAAGGGAGGATTCGGAAGGATGGATTTCGGGAGGTCGTGCATGCAGCTGTGTGTTGTCTGTGAGTGAGTGGATGGATCGGTGAGAGATATGAGTATGGATGTGCTTCTGGAAGTTGGTTCGGGGTGGGCAGGGAGGGAGAGAGGACAATAATTGTGTGTGATACCGTGTGCTGGGTGTTGTTTTGATATTTCTTGGTGTCTGTGGGTGTGTTGCCATGTAGTTTAGTGGGTGGTCTTGGTTCGTGGAGGCTGCTGCCAGGAATTGAGTGCCTCTCATGTCCAGATGGTCTTTGACTTTGAGGATTTTGGTTTCTTGATGTAGGTGATCTGTGGGTGCAGTAGCTGTGCAGCCTGTAATGATCTTCAGGGCTTTGTTTTGAATAGTCTGTAAGGTCTTATGATGTGTTTCAGCTAGGTTAGAAGCCCAGGCTGGGCTTGCGTATTCCATCACTGATCTTATGTATTGTTTATATACTGTGGTGGTAGTTTCTTTGTTGTGTCCAAATTTTGTGTGAGCAAGTGACCTGAGGGCGTTAAGTCTGGGTGTCAGTTTCTTTTTAATGTTTGTGGTGTGCTGTTTGAATGTCATATGAGTATCATATGTTACTCCTAGGATTTTGGGTGTGTGTATGTGTTAGGGTGTGTTGTTTATGGTGAGTTGAGGGATGTATTCGTGTTCTCCTGTCCAACTTGTGAGCAGGGTTGCGGTGGATTTGGCTGGGGCTAGATTAAGTCTGTTTGTAGTGCACCAGCCATGTAGTGTGTTGAGATAGGGTTGAAGGAGATCTGTTGCTCTTTTTGGGTCATGGTGTGTGCATGTGAGTGTTATGTCATCTGCATAGGAGGCTAAGTTTATTTGGGGCGTATTGGGTGTAGTTATATCGTGCATGTACAAATTGAAGAGTGCGGGCGATAGGACGGATCCTTGTGGGACTCCGTTTGGAAAGTTTCTGATTTTAGATGACTGACCGGCAAAAGATACGTGTGCACATCTGCCTGCTAGGAAGTTGGCCAGCCACCGTTTTGTGTTGTTGTGCATGTTTGTGTTGTAGATTTTGTTTGTTAGGTTGTGGCGGGGGATGGCATCGAAAGCTTTACTAATGTCGAGTGTGGCTAATAGTGATCTGTGTGGTGGTCTAGCTGAATTGATGCCGTCGAAAGCTCTTTGTGTAAGGTCTGTGAGAAGAGTGTTTGTGGAGTGCAGTGGCCTAAAGCCATGTTGTGTTGGAGCTAGGGGTAGGTCAGGTGTAATTAGTTGTAATACTAGGCGTTCCATGACTTTGGAGGGGGAGCAAAGGAGTGTGATGGGGCGGTGCGAGGAGGGTAGCGTGGGGTCTTTGTTGGGTTTGGGGAAAGTGATGATGATACCATGCTTCCAAATGTCTGGTATTGTGTTGTGTGAATAGCTGTAGTTTGATATGTTAGTGAGTGCTTGTATGCCTTGTGGTCCCAGGTGTCTGAGGTGTATGTTGCTTATGTTGTCTAGGCCACAGGCGGGTGAGTGCTTGAGATTGTTGATGATATGCTTTGTCTGGTGATTGGTGAAGGGTGTATAGTCAGGGTCTGTGGGGAATTGTCTCTTACGTCGGATGACACGTCGGTCGTCTTTGTGAGGTTTTAGGTGGCTGACATGTGAAAAGTGATTGATGAGAGTGTTTGCTTGTTGTTTACGTGAAGGAGTAGAGTCTGTTGTTGTGATTGCAGCATGTGATTGTGTTGTGTTGCTGTTGGAAAGTGTGATGCTGTTTAGTGTTTTGTATAGTTTTTTGGGGTTTGTTTTGTGATCAAGTGTTTGTAGGAAGTTATTCCAATTTAGTTTTTGTTGTTCTTGTATTTTGTTGTTAGTTTGGGTGTTGAGTGCTTGAATTTGTTGTGTGATGTCTTGTGTGTGGGGTGCTGGGGAGTGTTTCAGTATGTCGCGTTGTCTGATGAGGTTTTGAATTTCTGGTGTGAAGTTGGGGTTGTGTCTTTTTCTGTTACCTCTTGGAATGTGTTTCTTGTCAGCGTTTTGGATAGTTTTATTGAGTATGTGTACAGCATTGTTGATGTTAGTGATGGGTGTACTGTTTAGAGTTGTGAAGTGTTGTTCTGTCTCATTTGTGAATGCTTCCCAGTTAGCTCTTTTATAATTGGTGTATGTGTGTTTGTGGCTAGCTGGGGTGAGTCTGGTTTTGGTGGTTATAATGATCGGGAGGTGGTCAGAGCCTAAGGTTCTGACCACCCTCCAGGATGTTGTGGGGGCGAGTTCTGGGGAGCAAAAGGTGATGTCTGGAGATGATGGGTTATAGAGGGCTTGGTGAGGAATATGGGTATGTTGATGGATGTCGTTAAGGATGATGAGGTTATCGGTTTGGTTTTGTAGTACCAGCCCTCTGTCTGTGTCGGGGTTGTCGACAAACCAGGCCGACGTCTTGGCGTTGAAGTCACCACCCAGGATGATGTGTGGGGTGTGTGGGGTGTTTGTGATGTGTTGTAAGTGTGGTCTGTATTCATTTGGTACTGTAGGGGATGTTTGGGGAGGGATGTATGTGTTTATGATGGTTATGTTGGAGTTGTTGCCAGTGCGTATTTTAATTGACTGTATTTCTGTTGTGTTATCATTTGGGGGGAGGAGTGATTTGGTTTGTACACTGGTTACTATGTATGATATTTCTTTGTGTACCAGGGTGATGAGTCCACCGCCCCCGCCGACAGCCCGGTCTTGTCTGATGGTGGTGAAATTATGAAATGTGGGTGTTTTTTGTGTTGTGCGGAGTTTTGTTTCTTGTAAGATGGCAATGTGTATGTTGTGTTGTTTGATGAAGTGTGAGAGTTCGTGTTTCTTTGTGTTGATGCCATCTATGTTCAGTTGAAGAATGTTAATGTTATGTGCACGATGTACGTTGGGTGCTGCTGCACGAGGATGGGGTGGGGGTGGGGGTGATGGGGGGGGTGGGGGTGAGGGAGGGGCTGGGGTTGGGATGGGTAAGGTTGGGGGAGGGGATTGGGGAGCAGGAGATGGGGGTTGGAATGGATTAGGATGGGGTGTGGTGTGTTGAGTTGAGGATGTGGATGGTATGGGAAGATTAGGTGGGTTAGGGAGGAGAGGTGGACGGGTTTTAGGGGGGGGGAGTGGATGATATGGGAAGGTTAGGTGGGTTGGGGAGGAGAGGTGGACGGGTTTTAGGCGAGGGATTTGACTGGGAGAGGGAGGGGCATGAGGAACAGGTCCAGGTGTTTGTGTAGTGTTTCTTGGAGGCAAGTGTTGTGCAGGTAGGTAAGGTTGTTAGGTTAGGCTAATGTCCTTTCAAAGGGGTATAGGCTAGTAAACACTAGGATAGCTTATACCCGGTTCGGGTCAGAGGTAAGAAGAAGAAGAAGAGTCCTGATGTAGTCTCCTTGAATGCTACCCTCGTATTTCACTTAGGCCTATAGTGAATTTGCGACGGTAATTACATGTACACCAACGATTGCGAGTCACTTCGAGCGAATTCCTAATCGAGCGGATGCACAATCTAACCCAACCCTACCCTACCCAACCCAACCCAACCCAACCCAACCCAACCCAACCCAACCCAACCCAACCCAACCCAACCCAACCCAACCCAACCCAACCCAACCCAACCCAACCCAACCCAACCCAACCCAACCCAACCCAACCCAACCCAACCCAACCCAACCCAACCCAACCCAACCCAACCCAACCCAACCCAACCCAACCCAACCTAAATGTGCCTCCGCTCGAATATGAATTCGCTCGAAGTGTCCAGATACCACACCAACATAGTATCGTCCATGAAACTTCTACAACACTGATAATTATCGATGGGGCTCGTATCCGGGTTGTCTTCAATTTTAACCAAAGTAGGCCTAGGCTACCATCGGTCAAGGAAAGTACCAATTTTAATGTGCACATTAGTCTAGGCCTACGCATAGCCTATTAAAACTTTCGGGTAGATTGTAGAGTTCGGATGTAGGCTATCGCCTGCCTTGTTTAGGCCTACACTACGCGGAGCTGCGGCGGACTCTTGAGTATAGGGGCCTAGGCTAACTTTATTTTGATACCACAAATTTTTATGATATAGGCCTAGGGCTATTTGAAGATAGGCTAGACTAAATAGACTATGGAATCTATAGCCTATGGTCTAAAGATCATATTCAAATCTGTTTTTACCTTCGGCGAAACCTAATATAAAAGTATGGTAATAGGCTAAAAATGTCTTGGGAAGGATGTAGTTTCCGGGTGTACGGTTGTCATGTTGTGGGCTCGCACTTACGTTCCCGTCTATTTCGACACTATATTTTCTGCTATTTGCCCCCTGTCATTAGGCCTACTGCATGAATACTAGGTTAGGTTAGGTTGTTTGGTTAGGCTAATGTATTTTTATATCCAAAGGCATCCGCATAGTGTAAACAAGGTGGGCGGTACACCCGGTAACTACATTCTTGCCAATGTCTTTTTCGTAACAAGGTTGTCCATACGGTACTTCCAGTTATCGACAGCTCAAAGATCATATGAAAATGTGTTTTAACCTTCGGAAAACCCTAAGGTAAATTTCTATAATTGCACCTATACGAGCTAAAAAATATATTATTGTATTTTACAGGAAGGTACGACGAGGTAAGTGATGTGGTATAGGTGGCAATATGCGGAAATGGATTATAAGGGCATTCCGCTCCCTCTGACAAAAGTCTATCAATCTAGATGTGACACAGATTTTACATTGTTTCAGAGAGACATTAGCCTAACCTAGCCTAACCTAACCTAACAACCTTACCTAACCTAACCTAGCCTAACGTAAAGGGGGGGGGCCTTATAATCCATTTCCGCATATTGCCACTTATACCACATCACTTACCTCATCATACCTTCCTGTTAAATACAATAATAATTTGTTTAGCTCGTATAGGTGCAATTATAGACCTATACCTACCCTAATATAGGCTTAGCCTAAAAGTATGCTACTAAAATTTGATTTTCGTAACAAGGTTGTCAATACGGTACTTTCCTGTTATCAACGTACAATCAAAGCTGAATATTGTAGAGTAGGCCTAAACACCATAGACTTCATCGACTTTTCTTTCGCCTTCGTATTAGGGCCTAGGCCTATCGACAGCCTTTTTTTTTTTTTTTTTTTAAGGTCTAGGCTACTAAGGGATTAGGCTAGTACCCAACCAGCGGGGGTGTGGGGGCGCCGCGGCGGCAGCCCCCACCCATAATACAAGGTTAGGTTAGGTTAGGCTAATGTCTTTTCAAATCATAGCCCTCAACATCGATCGAAAATGGGGAAAATAGGTAGGCTATTCCTGAGATTTCTAATTAATTACAAACACTATATATTGATGCAAATGAACAAAAAACAATATACAAAACACTCGGAAAATTCGTGGTATTAACCCTTCCTACCCGGGTGTCATGTTAACAGGACACCACAAAAGAAGGGCAGGAGCCCGGGTGTCCTGTTAACCCTTCCTCCCCGGGCTGCCTTACTTAACCCCTTATTGGCGGCGCTCGACTTAAGTCGTGCACCAATTTGCAGCAAGTTAGGAGCATTATTAAGGCTTTTAAAGGGTTAAAATCGAGTGCAAATGGCCGGGAGCGCAGCGGGCCAGACAGCCGACTCCCAGGGCTTACCGCTTCCCATTAACTCATGTTCCCTGTGTTCTCGAGAGGCCGGCAGTGTAGCCAGTAGTGAGCATAGCTGGGAAAAATATACCGCTATACGCTAAACTCCCATGTTCGTGGCGCCACTGCAAGAGAACCACGAGTGCTACGTAGCTCGTTCTGGTCTCATTTTGAAGCTTTTAGCGCGTAGTTTTTTGCTGAATATATTTCTTTTCATGCAGATACTTGATTGATCATTCAGGAGGGCCTGAATATGCCCAAATGAGCCCAAAACACCCCGCTAGACAAGGGTTAAGGACGGAGGCTGTATCCGGGCGATTTGGCTGAAAACACAACATACGTTAACTAAGGCTAATCTCGCTTAATATACTACCTACATTAATCAAACATATGTCAAAATGGGCGCCTTACCTTGCCGCGTAGAATGGCATTGAGTAGAGCTTTCTAGCTCAACTGGTTCCGGAGTGATGGTGATGGAAGTGGAGGTAACTTTTGCCGCCTATTTACCTCGCCGCGTCCGAACACTCAACCGCGGCCCGGGCTACGACGAACGTTTTGACTCGTCGCTCTACCTTGAATTATGGCGGGAAACAATTTTTTAGTGTTTTATTGTTTATTATGCCATATATTATTGTTATTATGTTATTTCCACTCAATAAAGTTATTTTTCTGAAGTAATTTGTGTCTCTGTCACTTATACTTAGTTTTATTGTTATTATTATAGTAGTTATGATTATTTATACTGGACTATGGTAATTGATAGTGTCATTTTCACTTATTTATTGTTAGGAATATATATTTTAGTGTCACTTTCACTTGTTCATATTGTTCTGAAGGCACTTATTATTACTTATATGTGTCTCTTTCACTTAGACTTAGTTTTATAGTCATTATTATAGTAGTTATGATTATTTATACTGGACTATGGTAATTGATAGTGTAATTTTCACTTATTTATTGTTAGGAATATATATTTTAGTGTCACTTTCACTTGTTCATATTGTTCTGAAGGCACTTATTATTACTTATGTGTGTCTCTTTCACTTATACTTAGTTATATTATTATTATTATTGAGTGTCACTATCACTGTCACTTACACTTCAATAGTTTGTCATAGTGGAAATCATTGAAGCATGTGCCAGCACACAGTCCCACCTGACACTCGAGGCATTGCCAAGTGCTTTTTGTGGGTTTGCGGGGTCGTCGAGTTGTGCAGCTGCACACATAGCACCTCTTCTGCATTCTTATTCTGCTGTTAGGACCCTGGAAAGGAAGGGCGACGAGCTGGTGCTTTCTGAAGAACTCGGCACACCCTGTTCTGTCCAGCATGCCTGGTCCTTGTAGTGGCCTCCCTGGTGTACCCGCATGTTTACTCAGGAGCTCAAGTATCATCTGCTTTTGGAAGGTCCGCAGGCTCTTGTACTTCATGACTGGAGTCCTCAAACGGTAGATGTTGTACGCGTTGAGGACAGACATATCTACTGTATGCAGGCTCTTGTCACATCAGCCCACGCTTCCACCATCGTATCCACTGCATTCTTAATATGAAACCTTTTCCAAAAGGCATGCACTATCATAGCTGCTCCGTCGGCGGGTTCCTGTTGGTGTTGTGGTCGTTGTTGTTGTTGTGGTGGAGGCACGTTTGGTGCCTGCTCATTCAGTGGTGGGGGAGAGTCTGGGGCAGACAGTTCTTCGAGTGGTGGGAGAGAGTCAGGGACTGATTCATCGTCTGACATCTGTAGCAGTTCTTCTTGGGTGTCAGTGGCAGTGTCGAGCATCAGGAAAGTCTTAGTGGCATACGCACTCTTAAAGCACGCTATCACCTCCTGGTCCAGGGGCTGTAGTAGAGACGTAGTATTCGGGGGCATGAACATCACTTTTACGTTAGGGTGCCGATCAACCAACAATCGCGAATGTCTGGGTGCGTTGTCAAGCAATAACAGTGCTTTAAAAGCAATGTTTTGGCGGGCACAAAATGTTTCCAAGTCCTTCACAAAATGATTATCGAACCATTCGAGGCTCAACGCTGACGACATCCAGGCTTTCTTGTTGCTCATCCAATGCACATTCAACTTGGCCATGTCCATATTGCGATAAGGCCTTGGCCGCTTTGCTTTATGGATGATTAGAGGCTTCATCTTGCAGGTGCCGGAAGCATTGCAAGTCAACAAGATGGTTACACGTTCTTTGGCCATTTTGTAGCCCCTTGCTGCCTTCTCCTTGCAAGAAATGTAAGACCTTTTAGGCATTTTCTTCCAGTTGACTCCCGACTCATCGCAGTTAAAAATCTGATCCAAGTTGTAGCCATCGGCCACAATAACCTCACGTAAGAAAGCAGGGTATTCGTTGGCTGCAGCATTGTCGGCGCTTGCTGTCTCTCCTGTTATCCGAACACTTTTAATTTTGTTTCGTTTATTGAAGGACATCAACCACCCAGCAGATGCCTTAAAGGGTTTGGGGTTCTGCACATTGTTCATTCGAGCCACTGCTGCATAATATTTCTTAGCTTTTTCTCTGATCATCCGTCCGTCTGTCGGCACATGATTCTTGTTTTGCCTCGCCAAATTTCCTTCATCATTAGCTTCTCTGTCTTCTTTAGGATGACATTTCCCACTTATTATCCATTAGCTTCTCTGTCTTCTTTAGGATGACATTTCCCACTTTTATCGACGCCTTCATAATGTTGGCAATCTTCTCCCTGTCTTTCCAAATGGTGCGAATTGTACTCTCGTTAACTTCATGTCGTCTTGCCAACTCAGCTTGTCTCTTCCCCTTTTCTAACTCCTTCACGATGTCATATTTCTGTGCGTACGTAAAGATACGGCGCTTCTTGGGTGGCATGGCGGCGAGGTTAGGTCACAGAAAAAAAGGCACTTTGAGAACCACGGCCTGTGTTACAACACACGCGGTGGGGGGGGGGGGGGGTCGGTACGTGGTCGGTACGTGAGGCGAACAATGGTGGAACTGGGGAGGGAATAACATACCCGGACGAGCCGCAAGTGACTGTCACTGGACCAGGGAGGGAGACGGAATAGCCTCGCCCGGCCCAGGAGAGAGAAAACTGCCCAGCTGGACCCCGCGTCATTGTAAGTATTGACCGCGTTAGTAACATTTTGGATATTTGGGGTGTACCGCGTGCCACCAAATCCGCGTTTCTAAAACTCGCGTTACCGGAGGACCAACTGTACCAATAAAATGCCAGAAATGTTTGTGGCATTACCGTTGCCACACACAGTTCATTGACCAATAGAATATCAGCTTACAACACAACATCCGGCTCTGCTGGGCCTTGTTTGGTGTTTCTTGTAGTCTACTGACTGTTTACGCGGTGATTGTGCTTCATACTCAATTTACTAAGTTACGGGTAATGTAGGATTATATTAAATTCGTACCTGAACTCAAAAAATCTTTCTAACTCTATAGAAGCAATGGCTATAATTTGATTTGAGAAATTATTGCTGGTATTTTTTTTTATACAGTAATTGTTTTATATGAAAAAACATCGGTCCCGCTACTTGCGATTATATTTATTCATAAGTACTAGGCTATACTAGAGCCTTTATCAGCTTCTTTTGTTTCTACTGTATTTGGTTATTCCCTTTTAAGATAGTAATAGCCTTTTTTTCTTTCCAGATATATTTAATTGAGACTTGTTTCACTGATGAAGGTTGATTTTGTAAGAAATTGATAGCTATATCCAGCTGTTTTTTTCTTCCTTTGTTAGGTTCCCAAGAGAACTGTGGAGTACCAATGGATTCATCCATAGATTCCTTTTCATGGAAGAATTCTCTCGAGCGTAATTGTTTGCAAAATTTGTCGAGATCTAGTGAAACTTCTTGTGCATTGTTGGAAAGAGGAATAGGACAGATTTTAACCCTTCCCACCCGGGCAGCATTTTAAAATGACACCCCTTGCGAAGGGTAGGAGCCCGGGTGTCCCTTTGAAATCCGTAAGCTTGAAAGCCTATTAAGCGTGTTTTGAAAGCCGTGCGTCCGACGTATGTAAACAAAGCCTGTCTTTGCGACACCGCACCTCCGAAAACAAGAAGAAGAGTCGGAGCTTGTTATTGTGGTGTCTGCTAGAACAGATTTAGTGTTGAAAAGTGTCTGATATTGCTAACATTACATCGAAACTCTCTCCACGGAAATTGTCATCACAACTGAACCAGTTAAACCAGAGAGCTCTACTCAATGCCAGTCTACAGATACGAAACACAGCTACGTTTAGAGATGCGTGGGAATTCTCTAGCAGTTAAAATAACAAAGATACGGGTGGCCTATTAAAGACGTTTTTCGGCCAGATCGCCCGGATCTCAATACTGTCCTTAGGAAGGCGAGCCCGGGTGGGAAGGGTAAAGGCCTTTTGAAACGATAGAAATATATATCATCTTAGGTCAGTACATAGGAAGATAGGTTTACTATTTCGGTTTTTAATGCAGATTTGCTCTCTAATTGTGGTTCTTCCAGAAAAATGGCTTTGATCATTACTGTTGTAGTTAATCTGATATTTAATAACTTCACTTAATACCTGAACCATTGTTTTCATCAATAAATATTGATCATGTCAGTCATTTGACTTAAATCTATATTTTTCCTTTGGGAGCTATAATCTCTTATGTCTAAGGTAATTATAATTATTCTATTGTGAGTTGTATGTTCTATTGTATCTGGGATATGGCCATCCTTTATTTGCTGATGAGTTACAGGGTATATGTCCTGTTGTATTTGGATTTTTGGTTGGTCATTGGTTTTCTATAAGGAGCTTGATTTTGTTAATTTTGTACAGTTTATTTATTTATTTACATATATTTAATTTTTGAGAGAAAGAACTTTTGCTTTTCCCAGATATCCTCTGATTTTGTTTTCTTTGTACTGTACAGTATATTTCTTGGAGGAATATTTATGTTAGCTTTTGTCTGACTTCTGGGGTAGGTTTTTTTTTGTATGAGTGTTCATTTCCGTTTCACATACATCTAGGATTGAACTGTTCTTTATGCCCTCCTCTTCCAGTAGTTTGAGAAATACCACACTAGGAATATACATACAGGTAAGTTATATGGAAACGGTACGACCGTTACGCTGTAATGATTCTGTTTAGCATTCCTTCACTCAGCCACAGATATTGTTGACAAGACTGCAAACTTCGTAGCAAGGAATGGACCAGAGTTTGAGGCTCGTATCCGTCAGCATGAACAGAACAATCCCAAGTTCAACTTTCTTAACCCTGGCGACCCCTACCATGCCTACTATCAGCACAAGGTCAACGACTGTCGCACCGGCAAATCAGGTCAGTTGTCTCACCTAATGTAGTAGAGTTGTTAGGGAGGTGCCCGGATAGCTACCCACTTACCAGCCTTTTTATGGTTAACCCACGAAACACGGATGGCCGCCCAAATCAAGTGTTCACTGTACAGCTTGGATGTCTGCCTTGGCTCCTGGAGCTATTACAGGGCTATAAAACCACTTTAAGCCATAGTAGAGAACATTTTGACATTGAGAGCAACCCAGGACCCACGTACACATACATATGTCCAACTTGCTCAAAACCCATCACTTCGAGTCGCCACACTAAGGGTTCAGTTCTCTGCAATTCATGCAGGAACTGGACCCACTTCACCTGTACAACACTTGCCTCCAAGAAACACTACACGAACACCTGGACCTGTTCCTCATGCCCCTCCCTCTCCCAGTCAAATCCCTCGCCTAAAACCTGTCCACCTCTCCTCCCCAACCCACCTAGCCTTCCCATATCATCCACTCCCCCCCCCCCCCCCCCCCCTAAAACCCGTCCACCTCTCCTCCCTAACCCACCTAACCTTCCCATACCATCCACATCCTCAACTCAACACACCACACCCCATCCTAATCCATTCCAACCCCCATCTCCTGCTCCCCAATCCCCCCCCCCCCCCCCCCCCCTCCCCCCCCCCCCCCCACCCCCTCCTCGTGCAGCAGCACCCAACATACATCGTGCACATAACATTAACATTCTTCAATTGAACATAGATGGCATCAACACAAAGAAACACAAACTCTCACACTTCATCAAACAACACAACATACACATTGCCATCTTACAAGAAACAAAACTCCGCACAACACAAAAAACACCCACATTTCATAATTTCACCACCATCAGACAAGACCGGGCTGTCGGCGGGGGCGGTGTACTCATCACCCTGGTACACAAAGAAATATCATACATAGTAACCAGTGTACAAACCAAATCCCTCCTCCCCCCAAATGATAACACAACAGAAATACAATCAATTAAAATACGCACTGGCAACAACTCCAACATAACCATCATAAACACATACATCCCTCCCCAAACATCCCCTACAGTACCAAATTAATACAGACCACACTTACAACACATTACAAACACCCCACACACCCCACACATCATCCTGGGTGGTGACTTCAACGCCAAGACGTCGGCCTGGTTTGTCGCCAACCCCGACACAGACAGAGGGCTGGTACTACAAAACCAAACCGATAACCTCATCATCCTTAACGACATCCATCAACATACCCATACTCCTCACCAAGCCCTCTATAACCCATCATCTCCAGACATCACCTTTTGCTCCCCAGAACTCGCCCCCACAACATCCTGGAGGGTGGTCAGAACCTTAGGCTCTGACCACCTCCCGATCATTATCACCACCAAAACCAGACTCACCCCAGCTAGCCACAAACACACATACACCAATTATAAAAGAGCTAACTGGGAAGCATTCACAAATGAGACAGAACAACACTTCACAACTCTAAACAGTACACCCATCACTAACATCAACAATGCTGTACACATACTCAATAAAACTATCCAAAACGCTGACAAGAAACACATTCCAAGAGGTAACAGAAAAAGACACAACCCCAACTTCACACCAGAAATTCAAAACCTCATCAGACAACGCGACATACTGAAACACTCCCCAGCACCCCACACACAAGAAATCACACAAACAAATTCAAGCACTCAACACCCAAACTAATAACAAAATACAAGAACAACAAAAACTAAATTGGAATAACTTCCTACAAACACTTGATCACAAAACAAACCCCCAAAAACTCTACAAAACACTAAACAGCATCACACTTTCCAACAGCAACACAACACAATCACATGCTGCAATCACAACAACAGACTCTACTCCTTCATGTAAACAACAAGCAAACACTCTCATCAATCACTTCTCACATGTCAGCCACCTAAAACCTCACAAAGACGACCGACGTGTCATCCGACGTAAGAGACAATTCCCCACAGACCCTGACTATACACCCTTCCCCAATCACCAGACAAAGCATATCATCAACAATCTCAAGCACTCACCTGCCTGTGGCCTAGACAACATAAGCAACATACACCTCAGACACCTGGGACCACAAGGCATACAAGCACTCACTAACATATCAAACTACAGCTATTCACACAACACAATACCAGACATTTGGAAGCATGGTATCATCATCACATTCCCCAAACCCAACAAAGACCCCACGCTACCCTCCTCGCACCGCCCCATCACACTCCTTTGCTCCCCCTCCAAAGTCATGGAACGCCTAGTATTACAACTAATTACACCTGACCTACCCCTAGCTCCAACACAACATGGCTTTAGGCCACTGCACTCCACAAACACTCTTCTCACAGACCTTACACAAAGAGCTTTTGACGGCATCAACTCAGCTAGACCACCACACAGATCACTATTAGCCACACTCGACATTAGTAAAGCCTTCGATGCCATCCCCCGCCACAACCTAACAAACAAAATCTACAACACAAACATGCACAACAACACAAAAAGGTGGCTGGCCAACTTCCTAGCAGGCAGATGTGCACACGTATCTTTTGCCGGTCAGTCATCTAAAATCAGAAACTTTCCAAACGGAGTCCCACAAGGATCCGTCCTATCGCCCGCACTCTTCAATCTGTACATGCACGATATAACTACACCCAATACGCCCCAAATAAACTTAGCCTCCTATGCAGATGACATAACACTCACATGCACACACCATGACCCAAAAAGAGCAACATATCTCCTTCAACCCTATCTCAACACACTACATGGCTGGTGCACTACAAACAGACTTAATCTAGCCCCAGCCAAATCCACCGCAACCCTGCTCACAAGCTGGACAGGAGAACACGAATACATCCCTCAACTCACCATAACAACACACCCCTAACACATACACACACACCCAAAATCCTAGGAGTAACATATGATACTCATATGATATTCAAACAGTACACCACAAACATTAAAAAGAAACTGACACCCAGACTTAACGCCCTCAGGTCACTTGCTCACACAAAATTTGGACACAACAAAGAAACTACCACCACAGTATATAAACAATACATAAGATCAGTGATGGAATACGCAAGCCCAGCCTGGGCTTCTAACCTAGCTGAAACACATCATAAGACCTTACAGACTATTCAAAACAAAGCCCTGAAGATCATTACAGGCTGCACAGCTACTGCACCCACAGATCACCTACATCAAGAAACCAAAATCAAAAGACCATCTGTCTTCAGATGGTCTGAGTAGTTTACTCACTACGCATACTGTATTCACATTTGACTCATTATGTGTTGGAAATAGAAGATCCAACAAATACTTAGGCTCACCAAACCTCAGCACCCTAAATGTCAGTAAGCAAATTTTAAACTCTGTTCTGGCCTTGATGGGAAGCCAGTGTAGATCTATTAGATAATATGTGGTGGGTGTTCTGGGTGGAAGTGAACATTTTAGTCTACCACACCTATTGAGAACAGACTGGAGTTTCTTCAAAGTAGAATTTGGTAGGCCAATGAACAATGAATTACAGTAATCAATTCTAGATACAACAAATGAACGAATGAGGGTCAAAAGAAATTCCTTGCTCAAGAACTTCCTTATGGCATAAAGGTTACGAATGTAAAGGTGATAACTCTTCACGACACTATTTATATGATTCTTAAAGTTCAGATTTTTGTTGAATACAACGCCCAAGTTTCTCACTGATTCCAAAGGTTGGTGCTGTGATTCACCAAATTTTAGTCATCCAAAATCTTCATTTATTTCATTCATCTCAATTTACCCTTTCTGACTATAATCTCTGTGTTGTTGTCATTCAATTTGACCTTCCTTCTAGTCATCCAGATCATCAAGTCTGACAAGAGTGATGACAGTTTATTCTTTATCTCATCTATATTGTTGCTGCAATTTCAATATACAACTGTGAATCATCTGCATAGTTAGTTAGTTATGTAGAGCAGATTAACCAGACCACTGATCATCTGCATAGAAATGATACTTAACATTATGTGCATCCAGTAGGGATGAAAGACTAGAGGTATAGATAATTATCAACACAGGGCCAAGAACTGATCCCTAAGGCACCCTAAACTTTAGCCATGATGGTTTGTCGACAACCCCGACACAGACAGAGGGCTGGTACTACAAAACCAAACCGATAACCTCATCATCCTTAACGACATCCATCAACATACCCATATTCCTCACCAAGCCCTCTATAACCCATCATCTCCAGACATCACCTTTTGCTCCCCAGAACTCGCCCCCACAACATCCTGGAGGGTGGTCAGAACCTTAGGCTCTGACCACCTCCCGATCATTATCACCACCAAAACCAGACTCACCCCAGCTAGCCACAAACACACATACACCAATTATAAAAGAGCTAACTGGGAAGCATTCACAAATGAGACAGAACAACACTTCACAACTCTAAACAGTACACCCATCACTAACATCAACAATGCTGTACACATACTCAATAAAACTATCCAAAACGCTGACAAGAAACACATTCCAAGAGGTAACAGAAAAAGACACAACCCCAACTTCACACCAGAAATTCAAAACCTCATCAGACAACGTGACATACTGAAACACTCCCCAGCACCCCACACACAAGACATCACACAACAAATTCAAGCACTCAACACCCAAACTAACAACAAAATACAAGAACAACAAAAACTAAATTGGAATAACTTCCTACAAACACTTGATCACAAAACAAACCCCAAAAAACTATACAAAACACTAAACAGCATCACACTTTCCAACAGCAACACAACACAATCACATGCTGCAATCACAACAACAGACTCTACTCCTTCATGTAAACAACAAGCAAACACTCTCATCAATCACTTTTCACATGTCAGCCACCTAAAACCTCACAAAGACGACCGACGTGTCATCCGACGTAAGAGACAATTCCCCACAGACCCTGACTATACACCCTTCACCAATCACCAGACAAAGCATATCATCAACAATCTCAAGCACTCACCCGCCTGTGGCCTAGACAACATAAGCAACATACACCTCAGACACCTGGGACCACAAGGCATACAAGCACTCACTAACATATCAAACTACAGCTATTCACACAACACAATACCAGACATTTGGAAGCATGGTATCATCATCACTTTCCCCAAACCCAACAAAGACCCCACGCTACCCTCCTCGCACCGCCCCATCACACTCCTTTGCTCCCCCTCCAAAGTCATGGAACGCCTAGTATTACAACTAATTACACCTGACCTACCCCTAGCTCCAACACAACATGGCTTTAGGCCACTGCACTCCACAAACACTCTTCTCACAGACCTTACACAAAGAGCTTTCGACGGCATCAATTCAGCTAGACCACCACACAGATCACTATTAGCCACACTCGACATTAGTAAAGCCTTCGATGCCATCCCCCGCCACAACCTAACAAACAAAATCTACAACACAAACATGCACAACAACACAAAACGGTGGCTGGCCAACTTCCTAGCAGGCAGATGTGCACACGTATCTTTTGCCGGTCAGTCATCTAAAATCAGAAACTTTCCAAACGGAGTCCCACAAGGATCCGTCCTATCGCCCGCACTCTTCAATCTGTACATGCACGATATAACTACACCCAATACGCCCCAAATAAACTTAGCCTCCTATGCAGATGACATAACACTCACATGCACACACCATGACCCAAAAAGAGCAACAGATCTCCTTCAACCCTATCTCAACACACTACATGGCTGGTGCACTACAAACAGACTTAATCTAGCCCCAGCCAAATCCACCGCAACCCTGCTCACAAGTTGGACAGGAGAACACGAATACATCCCTCAACTCACCATAAACAACACACCCCTAACACATACACACACACCCAAAATCCTAGGAGTAACATATGATACTCATATGACATTCAAACAGCACACCACAAACATTAAAAAGAAACTGACACCCAGACTTAACGCCCTCAGGTCACTTGCTCACACAAAATTTGGACACAACAAAGAAACTACCACCACAGTATATAAACAATACATAAGATCAGTGATGGAATACGCAAGCCCAGCCTGGGCTTCTAACCTAGCTGAAACACATCATAAGACCTTACAGACTATTCAAAACAAAGCCCTGAAGATCATTACAGGCTGCACAGCTACTGCACCCACAGATCACCTACATCAAGAAACCAAAATCCTCAAAGTCAAAGACCATCTGGACATGAGAGGCACTCAATTCCTGGCAGCAGCCTCCACGAACCAAGACCACCCACTAAACTACATGGCAACACACCCACAGACACCAAGAAATATCAAAACAACACCCAGCACACGGTATCACACACAATTATTGTCCTCTCTCCCTCCCTGCCCACCCCGAACCAACTTCCAGAAGCACATCCATACTCATATCTCTCACCGATCCATCCACTCACTCACAGACAACACACAGCTGCATGCACGACCTCCCGAAATCCATCCTTCCGAATCCTCCCTTCCTCGCGAGGACAGAGTCCACCTGGCCAGGCTGAGATGCGGACACCATCCAGCTCTCCTGAGCTATCAGAAGAGACTGGATGACTCCGTTGTCGACGCCTGCCCGGGATGTAACACAGCACCCCATACCATTAAACACATCATAGAAGACTGCATTTCACACAACCACTTACGCCAACAACACAATCTACACTCAATGAGAGCTCTGTGGGAAAGCCCGATCGTGGCCATGGCCTTTCTCAGGGACTCGGGGCTGTTCGGCCAGGCAGCTTAGGGAACAACAACAACAACAACAACAACAACAACAACAACAACAACAACACATTGACTGCGATTGGCAATATATGACTGAAGAAGCAGGAGTCCATCTCCCTGCACATCAAAACCAGAAAGGTCTCTCAGGAGCAACTGATGGTCAACAGTATCAAACGCTGCAGAGAGATCCAACAAAACCAAAAGAGAACACCGTCCAGAACATGTATTTGAGACTAAATTATTATAAATCCTGCTGAGGCCTGTCTCCGTTGAGTGGAGCTTCTTATAAGCAGACTGAGACTGGGGAACGACACTGTTCCGCTCCAGAAAAGGCAGCAACTGGTCCAGTATTGCACGCTCGACAATCTTAGACAGAAATGACAGGTTAGACACAGGGCAATAGTTTACCAAATTATCACAATCTAGGCCCGCCCTCTTCAGTAAAGGCCGAATTATGGCATGCATCTCAGAATTCGGAAAACAATTATCCTCAAAGATACGATTGGCAATTGCAGCAATGAAAGGTGACGCAGTCTCATAAGCTGTACTTATCTTTGATACATTTATAGGGTCCAATGAACAGAATGTTTTATTGAGTTCTCTCATGTATGTCAAGGCATTTAGAGAGTTAATCATAACATTCGTAACCTTTACGCCATAAGGAAGTTCTTGAGCAAGGAATCTCTTGACCCTCATTCATTCATTTGTTATATCTTGAATTGATTACTGTAATTCATTGTTCATTGGCCTACCAAATGCTACTTTGAAGAAACTCCAGTCTGTTCTCAATAGGTGTGCTAGACTAATAAGTTAATTTGTGTTGGACACCAGCGCATGTGGGAATCCATGGAAATGAAGCTGCAGATTATGCAGCTAAGCATGCTGATATCGTTGATGATGACCTCCGGTTGCCCTACAATGATTATTTGCCTCATTAAGTCTGCTGTGTTGTCTAAATGGCAGGCTGAATGGCCTGAAAATGTCCTTGATAAGCTAAAAGATATCAAACCATCTGTAGAACCTTGGCACGAAGCTTGTTCCATAGTTCGTAGGGAGGAAACTGCATTTGCTCGCCTCTGCAGTGGCCACGCTAGACTCACACATGGTTATCTCATGGAAAGGACAAACCAGTCGGAGTGTACAGATTGTGCTGTTGTTGTTCCCTAAGCTGCCTGGCCGAACAGCCCCGAGTCCCTGAGGAAGGCCATGGCCACGATCGGGCTTTCCCACAGAGCTCTCATTGAGTGTAGATTGTGTTGTTGGCGTAAGTGGTTGTGTGAAATGCAGTCTTCTATGATGTGTTTAATGGTATGGGGTGCTCTGTTACATCCCGGGCAGGTGTCGACAACGGAGTCATCCAGTCTCTTCTGATAGCTCAGGAGAGCTGGATGGTGTCCACATCTCAGCCTGGCCAGGTGGACTCTGTCCTCGCGAGGAAGGGAGGATTCGGAAGGATGGATTTCGGGAGGCCGTGCATGCAGCTGCGTGTTGTCTGTGAGTGAGTGGATGGATCGGCGAGAGATATGAGTATGGATGTGCTTCTGGAATTTGGTTCGGGGTGGGCAGGGAGGGAGAGAGGACAATAATTGTGTGTGATACCGTGTGCTGGGTGTTATTTTAATATTTCTTGGTGTCTGTGGGTGTGTTGCCATGTAGTTTAGTGGGTGGTCTTGGTTCGTGGAGGCTGCTGCCAGGAATTGAGTGCCTCTCATGTCCAGATGGTCTTTGACTTTGAGGATTTTGGTTTCTTGATGTAGGTGATCTGTGGGTGCAGTAGCTGTGCAGCCTGTAATGATCTTCAGGGTTTTGTTTTGAATAGTCTGTAAGGTCTTATGATGTGTTTCAGCTAGGTTAGAAGCCCAGGCTGGGCTTGCGTATTCCATCACTGATCTTATGTATTGTTTATATACTGTGGTGGTAGATTCTTTGTTGTGTCCAAATTTTGTGTGAGCAAGTGACCTGAGGGCGTTTAGTCTGGGTGTCAGTTTCTTTTTAATGTTTGTGGTGTGCTGTTTGAATGTCATATGAGTATCATATGTTACTCCTAGGATTTTGGGTGTGTGTGTATGTGTTAGGGGTGTGTTATTTATGGTGAGTTGAGGGATGTATTCGTGTTCTGTCCAGCTTGTGAGCAGGGTTGCGGTGGATTTGGCTGGGGCTAGATTAAGTCTGTTTGTAGTGCACCAGCCATGTAGTGTGTTGAGATAGGGTTGAAGGAGATCTGTTGCTCTTTTTGGGTCATGGTGTGTGCATGTGAGTGTTATGTCATCTGCATAGGAGGCTAAGTTTATTTGGGGCGTATTGGGTGTAGTTATATCGTGCATGTACAGATTGAAGAGTGCGGGCGATAGGACGGATCCTTGTGGGAGTCCGTTTGGAAAGTTTCTGATTTTAGATGACTGACCGGCAAAAGATACGTGTGCACATCTGCCTGCTAGGAAGTTGGCCAGCCACCTTTTTGTGTTGTTGTGCATGTTTGTGTTGTAGATTTTGTTTGTTAGGTTGTGGCGGGGGATGGCATCGAAGGCTTTACTAATGTCGAGTGTGGCTAATAGTGATCTGTGTGGTGGTCTAGCTGAGTTGATGCCGTCAAAAGCTCTTTGTGTAAGGTCTGTGAGAAGAGTGTTTGTGGAGTGCAGTGGCCTAAAGCCATGTTGTGTTGGAGCTAGGGGTAGGTCAGGTGTAATTAGTTGTAATACTAGGCGTTCCAAGACTTTGGAGGGGGAGCAAAGGAGTGTGATGGGGCGGT
This sequence comes from Paralithodes platypus, assembly GCA_032716605.1. NCBI lineage: Eukaryota > Metazoa > Arthropoda > Malacostraca > Decapoda > Lithodidae > Paralithodes > Paralithodes platypus. The sequence continues at coordinate 46,826,141 of CM064572.1, forward strand.
GCGAGGAGGGTAGCGTGGGGTCTTTGTTGGGTTTGGGGAATGTGATGATGATACCATGCTTCCAAATGTCTGGTATTGTGTTGTGTGAATAGCTGTAGTTTGATATGTTAGTGAGTGCTTGTATGCCTTGTGGTCCCAGGTGTCTGAGGTGTATGTTGCTTATGTTGTCTAGGCCACAGGCGGGTGAGTGCTTGAGCTTGTTGATGATATGCTTTGTCTGGTGATTGGTGAAGGGTGTATAGTCAGGGTCTGTGGGGAATTGTCTCTTACGTCGGATGACACGTCGGTGTCTCATTTGTGAATGCTTCCCAGTTAGCTCTTTTATAATTGGTGTATGTGTGTTTGTGGCTAGCTGGGGTGAGTCTGGTTTTGGTGGTGATAATGATCGGGAGGTGGTCAGAGCCTAAGGTTCTGACCACCCTCCAGGATGTTGTGGGGGCGAGTTCTGGGGAGCAATAGGTGATGTCTGGAGATGATGGGTTATGGAGGGCTCGGTGAGGAATATGGGTATGTTGATGTATGTTGATGGATGTCGTTAAGGATGATGAGCTGTAAGGATCGTAAGGATGATTGTGCTGTTCTCACAGTTAGACATATCCTCATAGAATGGCTATCTTTTTTACATCAAAGGAATAGGTACAGTACTGTACTTTGGTAATATCTGCAAACCGCTTAGCCTGAGAAATCTTGGCTGAGGGCTGTTCCTTTTCTGAAGAAATAATTTTTGCTTTTTGCAAAGATGTTGGTATATTTGGCAAGATTTAGAAGTTTTAATTACTATCCATTGTCTCCCTTTTTAATTTTTGTAATCCTATTTAGTATTTAGGTTTACAGTACACCACTTTAAAAAAAAATATTGGCACAGGGTACGGATGACGCCTCCCTCGGTGGGTTACCCCTTCCCTAAACTTTCTCCATATTTATGTCAACTCCTTACCTGTAAATAATATCTACCTTTCTTGAAAGTTTTACTGCTCTTTCAGCTGCTTGGCATAGAGCCATGGTATTTTTTTTATATATAGGCTATACACTCGACCCTCGCAAATCCGGACTTCACCAATCCGGACTTTCAACAATCCGGACATAATCCGGAGTCCGGTCCGATCGTCCGGTAGTGCATACCGTAACGCATACTTGTCCGAATACTTAAAATTTTGTCCGGTAGTTGGCTCTCGCGACGGGTGACGCCACCCGTTCCCGCCTAGTCATTCAAGCTTGTTTACAACCCGCCGTGCGACTACCTGGTTATTAAGGTGTTATTATCGACTTTCATTGCCAGCCACCATGCCCCCCAAGCCTCAAAAGACTGTCAAGCGGGTAAAGGTTACTCTGAGTGTAGAACAAAAGCTAGAACTGATAAGGAAGCTTGAGAATGGTCGTACAGTGCTCCAGGTTTGTGAGGAGTATGGGTGCAAGAAGCAAACCGTCTCCGATATACGTAAGACCAAGGACAAGTTAAAGAACTATGCTGCTAAATTTTGTGTCGAAGGCAATAAATCTAAAACTGGCAAAGCAAGACCAAGGAAAAATATGACCACAGCTGATCATTCCCAGCTAGATGCAGCTGTACTGAAGTGGTTTCTTCAGGAGAGGTCTAGTGGCGTGAATGTACAGGGTGTGGAGATTATGACCGCCGCAGTGATGCTGGCCGAAAATTTAGGCCTAGCTAACTTTAAGGGTAGTGATGGTTGGTTATGGCGGTTTAGGAATCGACATGGATTGTTTAATGTTAAAACTCATGGGGAAAGTGGGAGTGCAGACAGTTCTGGGATAGAAGCTTTCCGTGCTCGTTTCCATAAGCTTGTGGAGGAAGAGAACCTAACCCTCTCTCAAGTATATAACGCCGATGAGACTGGATTTTACTGGCGTTCTATGCCCAAAAATACCCAGGTAACGAAGCATGAGGGGAAAACAAAAGGAAAGAAACTATCCAAGGAACGATTATCAGCCCTGTGTGGGGGAAATGCCAGTGGCACGCACCGTTTCAAGCTGGCGATTGTGGGAAAAAGCAAGAGGCCACATGCAATGAGGAACCTAGACATCGAAACAGAACGGCCAGCCAAGTATTACCACAGCAAGAAAGCCTGGTTCAACTGCGCTATTTTTACTACATGGTTTTTCGAATACTTCGTGCCAGCTGTCATGAGATATCAAGTGGAAGTTTTGGGCATCCCCAGAGACGAAGTGAAGGCAGTTCTATTGTTGGATAATGCCCCAGCCCACCCTAGCGCTGATATATTGGTCTCACCTGACGGGCGAATTAAAGTTGTGTACCTCCCGCCTAACACCACAGCACTTATCCAGCCCATGGACCAGGGCATTATTAGCGCCCTCAAGAGGAAATATACCAGGAAGTACCTCAATGAAGTCCTGGTGGTGCTGGAGGACGAGTCCGACTCAGTACAGGACACTCGTGGGGCACGCACACTGGCTAACATCAAAGCCTATAACATCCGCTCTGCTATTTGCAATCTTTGCTCTGCTTGGGATAGCCTACAAATTTCCACCTTAGCCAACTGTTGGAAACCATTCCTTCATGCCGATGATGATCCCAACGACTTCGAGGGGTTTGGTAATGATGCGGCTGCTGATTTCCACAACCTATTGAGGAATGCTGGGGAAAAGGATGTCACTGTGGAAGATGTTCAAGATTGGCTGGACGAGGCAGAGATAGTACCAGGGCATGAAATTTACACTCATGAACAGATCGCAGAACAGATCCAGAGCCAAGAAGCAGAAGAAGAGAGCAGTGACGAGGAAGAGGAACCAGTATACCGACACAAACTATCGTCACTGAGGGCCAGTGTGGACGACCTGATTGCCTTCACTGAATACACTCCTGAGGTAGCGTCACACTACACCCAGCTACGTTTACTCAGGGAGGCAATCATACTGAAGCAGCACCAAGTGGGTAGTCAGACGAAAATCCACTCTTTCTTTCGCCGGCCAGCCACAGCCACCCTAGCCACCACCCAGGAGCCTCAGCCGGGTCCCAGTAGTGCCACCACCCAGGAGCCTCAGCCAGGTCCCAGTAGTGCCACCACCCAGGAGCCTCAGCCGGGTCCCAGTAGTGCCCCCGACCATCGCCGGCCAGCCACCACCCAGGAGCCTCAGCCGGGTCCCAGTAGTGGATGTGGATGTGAGGTGGATGATCCGATGGTCGTGGATTCGACCTCGGATTCTGATTAACCCCCTTCAATCAACCCCTGTACATAGTGTAAATAGAAGATTTAGGATAAGGTGAGTACTGTACAGTACTGTATATTACGTAACTTTTATTTACTGCTAGGCTATTAATATTAATAATGTGTACTCACCTAATTGTACTCACCTAATTGTAGTATACAGGATTTGAGCCTAAGCTCGTGTTGTCCTGTCTCTCTCTCTACATTTATCCAATTTTGCTTTAAAAGTTTGGATATTTCTTGCTCCCACCACCTCCCCATCCAACTTATTCCAACACTCAATGCTTCTATACGGGAAGCTGAACTTTCTTACATCAGACTTACATATAACTTTCCTCAACTTACAATCATGACCCCTGGTTCTCCCCTCGTCCCTCACCACAAAATCTCCCTTGTCGATCTTCTCAAAACCTTTCACACACTTAAACATCATGATCATGTCACCTCTCTCTCTCCTCTCCCTCAGCGTTGGCAGCTTTAGCCTCTCCAATCTCTCCTCATAAGGCAGGTCTCTAAGGCTAGCTATCATCTTAGTGGCAACTCTCTGAACTCTTTCCAGTTTTTTATTATGTTTTATAAGGTGTGGAGACCACACCACTGCTGCATACTCCAGTCTTGGTCGTATTATTGTCCCTATTATTTTTGCTAACATCTCTTCATCTAAATAATTCAGAGCTATTCTCATGTTAGTCAACACTGCATAGGTTTCACCAGTTATTTTATTTATATGCTGTTCAGGTGACAAGCTGTCTGCCACAACTACCCCTAGGTCTTTTGCTTTCACAGCTTTACTAATTATTTCATCTCCTATTTTATATCCCCAAGAAGGTCTATATTTACTTTTTCCCATCTCAAGAACCTGACACTTACTCGTGTTGAATTCCATTTTCCAAGTTTGACTCCACTCATATAACTTATCTAGGTCTCTCTGTAATTCTTCACAACTACTCCTACTTGTAATATGCTTCATTAATTTTGCATCATCAGCAAACATAGATATATATGAGCCTATTCCCATTTGAAGGTCGTTGATGAAAACCAAAAACATGATTGGGGCCAACACCGATCCTTGAGGCACTCCGCTTTTTACCCTTTTCCACGAGGAGAACTTTCCTTTTATTACTGTTCGCATTTCCCTCCCAATTAAATAGTTTTCCATCCACTTTAATAATACTCCCTCAACCCGCCCCACAGTCCTGAGCTTCCACAACAATCTCTTATGAGGCACCTTATCAAATGCCTTCTTGAAATCTAAGTAAATACAATCTACCCACCCCTCCCTCCCTTGTACAATGTCAATTACCCTATCATAGTAACTCAACAAATTTGTGGGTATGTGTATGCGTGTGTGGCCCCCCCGTACACTATTTTCTGAATCCGGACTTTTCCTGAATTCGGACAAGGCCCAGTCTCTTTTAGTCCGAATTTGCGAGGGTCGACTCACAGTACTGTATATATATATTATATAAAAAAAACAAAAAAAACACTAATATTTTCACTTCCACCCAGAACATCCACCACTTATTATCTAATAGATCTACAATGGCTGCCCATCAAGGCCAGAATAGTTTAAAATTGGCTTACTGACATTTAGGGTGCTGAGGTTTGGTGAGCCTAAGTATTTGTTGGATCATCTATTTCCAACACATAATGAGTCAAATGTAAATTTGCGTAGTCGTGATGACCCATATCGCCTTTATGAGCCCAGAGTCATTGGGAATGTGCTTTTGCTGCTAGATCCTTCTCTTATGTTGCCCCATGTCTATTCAATCGACTTCCAGTGTCACTTAACCCTCTCACGACCATATGACGCAGAGGTTGCCAGATTAGCAATAAGAAATAGAGTTCTCTCCCTCTTATAATCTATCTATCTATCTATCTATTGCCGGACGCCTTACTCCCCTTACGAGGGTGGCCATACACAGAATGCCCCCAAGCGGACCTATTCCCTGTGAGAGGGACAACCCGAGCCAGTTTAGTAAAGGACTTACAGGATTGACCACTCAATTTAGGATCCGTCCGACTCCGAGGCTCTCTGTGTATCTTGTTAGCACTATTTTTCTACAGTGGTGTTCGGCTAATCCATCCACTAACCTGCCTTACCCTTAGGTAAGCAGTACGGATTTGTATCAGGTTTACTCCCCTAGACAGGTTGCCAATAATTACTCTTATAATTACCTCTCCAAAATTAGTTTTCTGACCACAGCTAACTCAAAGACAACTGCAGAGGTTAAAGTAACTAAACTAAAGGTTTCTAAATATCCCTGATGGTAACAAAGGCTTTAAAGTAGCCCTAATAGGCTCAAAAGTGCGTCAAGAAAGTGAGAGGGTTAAGCAGTTGAATTGTGTTGACGCTTTTAACCCTTCCTACCCGGTCTGCCTTAGGTAAGGACAGCTCGAAAGAAGGGCCGCTACCCGGTATGCCTTACCTAAGGCAGCAGCTTAATAGCCTAATTAAGCTTGGTCTGAACGCCGTGCGTACGACGTATGTCAACAAACCCAAGCGTTGCATCACCGCACCTCCGAAAACAAGAAGGAGAAGACTTCAATGTTATTGTTCTGACGTCAGACGAAATTAGTGTCTGAAAAGCCCCCATATTGGCAACATCTCTGCAATATTGGCTCCACTGAAATCGTCAGCACAACTGAACCAGTTGACTTACAGAGCTCTACTCAACGCCAAAATACAGATTGAAAACCGCACTACGATTATAGATGAGTGGGAAAGTTCTAGCAGTGAAAATAAACATAAATACGGTAGCCTAGGCCTAGACGTTTTTCAGCCATTTCGCCCGGGTAGGGGCGACCGTCATTGGGTAAGACAGCCCGGGTAGGAAGGGTTAAGAAACAACTGAAGTCGCACATATTTATGAGGGCTTATGACACTGGGGAGCATAGAGTTACTGATGACTATAAACTTTGATTTTTTTGTTTTTAATGGAAAAATTTAAGTTAATGTGAGCGCTCGTGAATCCACTTGGAGAATTGGCGCTTGAACAAATAAAATACCACCATATTATTATTATTATTATTAACCCCTTCATAACCGAGCTGTCTTTTTCATTGTACTGTATTATGGCTGATTATACGGTTTTATTTAGCTTAGAAAGGACATGAGGCAATTAAAGGGCTTCAAAATATCTTGAGTCACCCTTCCTTAGCTATATATAAGCCTCTTAATATTACAGTACTGTATTGAAATAGGCCTAATAGAAAAAGTCATGCTCGGTAATGAAGGGGTTAATGTATGTATGGCCTGATGTCATAGACGTAAGAGCCACTAATAAATAACAGATTTGACACCCAAAGGGGAAGAAAGGGAAACCTATTATTTAGAAGAGGTTCTGTAGTCTATGATGTTAAGTTCCCACCCTTCCATCCCCTTCCATCCATCTGCTCATCTTGACATAACATTTTAAGGACATCTAAGGCATTATCCACTATGGGGTGCACAGGCAGAACAGCAGAGGGATGGAAAGCACACTGGCTAATGAAACCATGGGATTTAAAACTTAAAAAAAAAAGTTTTATTTATATTTTTACTATCTTTCTCTTAGTGGCATTCAATTCTAATGACATTCCTTAGGAATGATTTAATTAACATCACCTAAGAGCTATGGTTATTTACGCTGACGAGTGGAGTCAGTAAGTCTGCTTACCCTAGGACAAGTGGAGTCATATATGATTATAGGCCTTACGTCATAGACTACGGAGCCACTATTACTGTAGTAATAAATATTAGGTTTTCCTTTCTTCCCCTTCGGATGTGAAACCCGTTGTCTCAATTGTTTAACAGTCCAATTATATCATTGTGTGTTACAGATTTATCATTATAGCAATTTTAATAGTGAGTGATACCTGCCTTCCACCAGGAGACAAAGATATCCCGGGATTTGCTGGTCGGGTGCCGCAGACGACTTTGTCTCAGGTGCAGCAGCAAAAGCAGCAAGAGTTGTTGAGGTCAGCTGTCCTTGAAGCTACTGCACCCAAGGAACCTCCACCAGATTATGAGTTTATTGCAGACCCCCCATCCATCTCCGCCTTTGATCTTGATGTGGTAAGTTCTAGTCATTCTTTTAGCTTTGTGCAGGAGATGAAACTTGTATCTGCTTACTTGTCTGGATTAGACAAGATAATGTTTATTATGGTGTCACTACATCAGTGTGCCACCTTGTTCAGGCAGGACACAACTAACATATCATATTCATACCGGTACATACTTTACAGTAGGGTCCCCATTTGTGCGTGTTCGAGTTGTGCGTTTCACGAGTTGTGCGAGAGCCTACCAAAAATATTCATTTAATAATTCCAAACTGTGCTAATATTGTTCGAAATGTGCAAGCGCCGGAATAAAGGTAAGCAAATCCGTGGAGAAACCCAAATGTACGAGTTTCTTCACAGCTGTGCGAGATACGTCATGCGTCACAGCCAGCTTGGGTACCAGGTGGGAGGGGGTAGTCGGCAATATTTTTTTGCCCCCGCTCTAGTGCACGTATAGCTCCGTGAGAAATTTGTATACTTTGAGCGGCTGACCATCACACTGGAACTAAAGCAGAAAGTTATCGAGTTAAAGGATGCTGAAAAAGGAAATTCAGCTGTAGCCAGGCAGTTGGTACTTACGAGTTGAATGTTAGATCAATTTATAAGAAAAACGGAGACGGGGCTGGGGCCGGGGTAGCATAGCTGCACTCGCCCTGCCGTGGGGGTTTGCCTCGGAACCCCCTAGCTTAATGTGAGTAAACAATGACTTATTATTGTTTAATTATGGCTTACTTTTATTTATATTATGTATTGTTATGAATATGTGTCAGTTAGTATTGATTTGTATAGGTAATATGAAGTTGAACCCCTAAACTCGGGACCGTCCATCCACCAAATTAATTATTTCCCATAAGATACCGTACATGTTTCGAGTTGTACGATTTCGAGTTGTGCACCCTCATTCATCCACCAAATTCATGCACAATTGGGGACCCTACTTTACATACATACATACAGTACAAGTTTAAAAAAAAAAAATCCACAGATATTGTGGTTACAGTCTCATGTCCTAAATGGCGGCTTTCCAGGCGACCCTGCCAAGGATTGCCTCTGTTGTCAAGTTCTTTATTTTGAGATCGGACCGGAGTACCTGATTCCACGTCTTTCTAGGTCTACCCCTTCGTGCAGCTCCCCCACCTTCACAGACCGTCATTTCTTCACCCAGCACTGATCGTCCATTCTCTCCACGCGTCCAAACCAATCAAGTCGGCTCGTGTGCATCACTTCACTGATACTCTTAATGCCCAGACGCCTTCTTGATTCCTTACTCGATACCCCGTCCCTGAGGTTAACCCCACATATCCATCTCGCCATTCTCTTTTCATTCCGTTCCATTCTATTGATATCCTCCGCTTTAACCGACCACGTCTCCGAGGCATAGGTCATCGCACTCCTAACACACGAGGTACAGTAACCCCTCGCTATTTCGGACCTCTAAATGTCGGAAAGTCGGAAACCCGTACTAGCCGGATCGGTGACGGCCTCCCGGACACGTACTTCCGTTTTTCGGACATTTCCGTCATCGTTCCGACAGTCTTCGACGTTGTCGGACATTATATAAGTATTCGGCAAATGTCCGTCATAACCGTCATATGTACGTCCTCTGATATCTCGTATATTTCCGAAATGTGTCGTTGTCGTTGTTGTTGTTGTTGTTCCCCAAGCTGCCTGGCCGAACAGCCCCAAGGCCAAGGCCATAACCAAGCGCCCCCACAGAACCCTCCCCGCCGACCACAATAAAGCCTGGGTGACCGAAGCCACTCAACGGCGGGGAGCTGAGGAGGGTGCGGAAATGCCCGGGAAACCAAAGCCCCACCCAGGGCCCTGTGTCCCTCAGCAATTATGAAGAGAAAGTTGAGGGGCAAGGGAAAAATGTGACGCTTTGGCTTCCAATCTTGGTAGATTGGGAGGTCAATCCACGTTAGAGACGCCGTCACTTGAGATCTAAAAAATATATAAGTAAAAGGAACAGTCAGAGTAAGCTATGGGTATGGCAGAGATTGCTCAGTTCTCACTCTGATAGACCAGCCCATCACCACCGAAATGTGTCATAACCGTCTGTCAGACACCGTTACGAAATGTGTCGTAACGGTGTCTGACAGACGGATGATGTGTCGGATGACGCGCTCACGTCATCGGACAATAAGGGTGAATATCCGACAAACCGAAGGGACGTCCCACGCCATCTTACATCCGGGGCCCAAGCGCCCTGCTCGGACCGAGCGTGGGATGCTGGGGAGGCTGGGAGCGTCGGTCCGCACCAAGCTCTGTTGTGTTACACATCAGAATTAGGGACGTCCGACGCCATCTTACATCCGGGGCCCAAGCGCCCCACTCGGACCGAGCGTGGGATGCTGGGGAGGCTGGGAGCTTCAGTCCGCACCAAGCTCTGTTGTGTTACACATCGACACGTGCCATTATTTTGTTCACCATGCCTCCCAAGGATAAGCCTAAGTGTAAGGTGACTTCTATATCACTAGAAACTAAGCTTCAGATGATAAAGGATCTGGACAGTTGGATGAAAGCGAAGCAACTTCAGGAGAAGTACAACTTAGGTCGATCAACAATCTACGACTTCATCCGGGACAAGGAGAAAGTCCGGCAGCATGGCGCAGCTGTGCTTCACGGTCCTTCTATCACCAAGATCTTTAGCAAGGCTAAGCTAGCCTATCAAGACATCGACGACGCAGTTTTGAAGTGGTACAGACAACATCGTGCTGCAACATTGGGCGGGTGCCCAACCCTGAAAGGAGTTGAAATAGGGGAGCTATCCCCCCGCCAAAGGCGGCTTTCTAGGGCCTTTCCTAGCTGATGCTGAGAGGATTGGGTTCTAGTCATGTGGTGATGGGCTGGTCTATCCGAGTGAGAACTGAGCGATCTCTGCCATACCCATAGCTTACTCTGACTGTTCCTTTTACTTATATATCTTCTAGATCTCAAGTGGCGGCGTCTTTTCCGTGGATTGACCTCCCTACTGCCAACCTAGAAGTTGGCAGATTGGGAGCCAAAGTGTCACATTTTTCCCTTACCCCTCAACTTTCCCTTCATAATTGCTGAGGGGCACAGGGCCTTGGGTGGGGTTTTGGTTTCCCGGGCGTTTCCGCACCCTCCTCAGCTCCCTGCCTTGGAGTGGCTTCGGTCACCCGGGCATTGTTAGTGGTAAGCAGGGAGGATTTTGTGGGGGCGCTCGTTTATGGCCTTGGCCTTGCTCGAGACCTTGGGGCTGTTCGGCCAGACAGCCTGGGGAACAACAACAACAACAACATCGTGCTGAGGGCGTACCAATGAGAGGCATCGAGATCCAGCATGCAGCAGAACATTTTGGACAGCACCTGCATCACCCAAACTTCAAGGCGAGCGAGGGGTGGTTGTGGAGGTTCCGAAACTGCCATGGCCTCACCAACAGAACCATTTGTGGTGAAATTTTGAGCGTCGATACTTAGGCCATAGAACCCTTCACTGAACGCTTCCAAGCCCTTATAACCGAGGAACACCTTCAACATTGGCAACTGTATAACGGCGATAAGACTGGCTTGTATTGGCGTTCTCTGCCCTCCCAACACACAAGCGTACCGAGAACTCACGTCCACACCTGACCACAAAAGTGTGAAGGACCGCATTTCAGTGCTTTGTTGTGCCAATGCCGACGCAAGCCACCGTGTGACCCCTACAATCGTCGGAAAATCGCAGAAGCCTAGAGTGATTAAGGATCTCATCGTCAACAATCAACTCCCTGTCGACTACTATGGATCAAACAAAGCTGGGTTCAACCAGCTAATCACTGAGGATTTTTTTCACAAGAGATTTGTACCTGATGTTCGGTCGTTCCAAAATGGTATACCTTATGACGAAGCTGTTGCCATCTTATTACTCGACAACGCACCTGCCCACCCATGTACCACGAAACTGGAGAGTGCCAACGGTAAAATCAAGACCATGTTCCTCCCTCCTAATACCACAAGTGTTATTCAGCCCATGGACCAAGGAATAATTGAAGCTTGCAAAAGGCATTACAAGAGGAAGTTCCTGGAGCAGTGCCTTGTCATCATTGAAGATGGGATGGAATGGAATATGAGGGTTATGTGGATACTCGCGGAAAGAAATCTCTACAAAACCTGAAGCAGTACACATTGAAAGACTGCATCTACAATTGGGCAGAGGCGTGGCGGGAAGTTTCTTTCAACACACTGAGGAATGGGTGGACCAAGGTCTTGAATATCCCGAAGGTGCAAGATCCGTGTTTCGAAGGGTTTGGAGCAGCAGACTTCAGGAATCTGTTGAACCAGGGTACCCAGGGTGTCCTCCCCGAAGAAGAAGTCGACGACTGGCTGCAAGAGGACAGAGACCTACCTGGACATGAGCATAAGACTGACGAACAAATTGCAGCAGAGGTGTTAGGGGTACCTGAGGAAGAGCCCCAGGATGAGTCAGACGAAGAGACTCAGGTGGCCAAGATATCCGTCTCGCAGGCCCTAGACTCCTTTGACACCATTCTTCAGTAACTGGCCCAAGAAGACAACCCGAAGTTGCAGTCCCTATATGAACCACTGCGTAATGGTCGATTCCATATTCAGAGGGCACACCTTGATCGCAAAAAACAGCAGAAAATCAGCTCCTTCTTTGTACCTTCTGCGCCTCCAAGACTTTGTACTTCGTCTGCTACCAGTGGGGTGTCGCTTGCTAGCACCACCTCCCTCCACAGTGTAGCATCAGTTGGTAGCACCTCCTCTCCCAAGGGTTTCCTCAGTTGCTAGCACCTCGTGGAGCACTGCAGACACTGTGCCACTCTCAGACTTGGACATGGACTTGGATGACCTAATGAGTAGTAGTAGTACAGTAGAGTCACGCATCAAACGCATTTCGATCCCACGATTACGCATCCCACGGTACTATCCAATGGCTACCTGAATTATCATCCCACGAAAAACCACACGATTCCCACGGATGTGCACCGACGCATCGTGGAAAGCATTTGTTGGCGGCCATGTTGATGACGCGCTCCCAGGCTTCCCGCTCATTGTTCCTATTGTCCCCGCTCTCTCACGTGTGCACTACTCAATGTTACCTGTTTTTTTTTATTGTGCTTACCCATCCCGCGGTCCGACCCACGAACAATGATGGCTTCCCATGGTAGTGGGGGCCCCAGTGGTCCTAGTGGGGAAAGAAAGGAGCCACCTAAGCGACCAGGAAAGGCCGAAGAAGACAAAAACAAACATCATCGGTGTGGCCAAAAACTGAGGAAGTACTGTATAGTGTAGAAGAGAAGAAAAAGATTATTCAAATGATCGAAGAAGGCTACAGAAACTGTGAGATAACAAAACGAATTAACTGTCCAGAAGGAACTGTGAGAACATTTAGAAAGAATAAGGAACAGATGAAGAAATTATTCGCTGTTGCTGAGAAATATTTTGGTGGTGAAGGTGGGGGTGCTAGTCGGGCAGTGGTGGATTACAGTGAAAAAAATCAAGTGCTAGCTATAACTGAACATTATTTGTGGGGTGACGGAGAACGAGAGTGGGGCCACGGAGGGTGGTAACTAACATCCGCCTCCCGTCTATCACCACATCCATCACAATAAGCACCTCATCAACTTTTCTAAGGTTTGTGTTTTACTTACCTTTCTTTTCATTAAAGCAACTTACTTTGGATTATTGGCATGTAAAGTGAAGGTCAATAGTCGCCCGACGATAGCCTCCAGTACTTTTGTAATTTTCCCCATTACTTTAATACTCAGCATCCCACGAATTCCGGTCCCATGGTAATATTTCGGTACCAATAAATCGTGGGATGCGAGATTATACTGTACACCTGTGCCCATGGATATACCTGAACCTGACATTGTTAGTGAGGTGGAGAAGAACAATGTGGTGGAGGAGGACAGTGTGGGTTAGGGTAAAGGTAAGGGTCCCATGAAAGGCAAGGGATATAGTCCTAAGAAGAGTGGGGGTGTGAAGAACAGTGCGATGGAGAAGGACATTGAGGTGGAGAAGAACAGTGAGGTGGAGAAAGACAGTGAGAAGGGGAGTGGGGTGGTCAAGGACAGTGAGGTGGAGAAGAACAGTGAGGTGGAGAAGAACATTGAGATGGAGAGGAACAGTGAGGTGGAGAAGAACAGTGAGGTGGAGAAGAACAGTGAGGTGGAGAAGGACAGTGAGAAGGGGAGTGAGGTGGTCAAGGACAGTGAGGTGGAGAAGGACAGTGAGATGGAGGTGGGGGGTGAAAAGGGGATGATGCAATAATTAATGCTGTGTTTGGGAGGGGGGACATCAAGACTACAGTACAGTGGGGCATCAAGACTACAGACAAGAGCAATGAAGGGGTAAGTGTAATGTGGCCTACTGTACAATACATATTGTAAAACTATAATATACTGTACATGTACTGTACTGTGTTTTCTATTACAGATTATAGGGTTCGAATAGGGTTGTCTTCGTTTTCTAGGTTGATGCGGACTTCTCTCTTGAGGTCGGATTTTTTCCGTAGTCTCCGGGTTCATCGTTGCCTCGGACATACATTGGTTAGGTCGGATTTTATCCTCTGTTAGGTCGGACACAAGCCGGACTCCGGACATTTCGGACTGGGTCTCCCCCCAATTAGTCCGAGATGGCGAGGGTTTACTGCTATACCTTCCATATAAGTTGAAGCGGGAGTCCTCTCAATGGCTCAGTGACAGAAAACAAAGAGTAGTCATAAACGGTAAGGTATCCAAATGGATCAATGTAAGTAGCGGGGTACCCCAGGGATCAGTACTATGGCCAATTCTTTTCCTAGTTTACATCAATGATATACTGTAGATGAGGGTCTTGCCTGTACAATCTCAAAGTTTGCTGACAATAAAATAATTGCAAATAGTGTACAGTACTCTCAAAAGAACAAGTTGAAGATATGCAACACAATCTAGATAAGTTTGGCAAATGAGTTTCAATGCGGATAAATGTAAAGTACTACATATCGGAAACCGAAATGAGAAAGCAAACTGTTCGATGAATGGCACCCAGCTTAAAAGTGTAGACAGAGAAACTGATTTTGGAGTAACAATATCGAGGAACCTAAAACCCAGTCAACAATGTACAGAAAGTGTTAAGAAGGGAAACAACATAATTGGCTTTATAGGCAGGTCATTTGAGCATAAATCAAAAGATGTAATCCTAACTCTTTACAATTCCTTAGTCCGCCCTCTCCTGGAATATTGCGTTCAATCCTGGTGCCCTTACTACCAAAAAGATATAGAAAAGTTTGAACGAGTTCAACGTAGAGTTGCCAAAATGATACCTATCCTAAAGAACAAACCATACGGTGGTGATGGGCTGGTCTATCAGAGTGAGAACTGAGTGATCTCTGCCATACCCATAGCTTACTCTGACTGTTCCTTTTGCTTATATATTTTCTAGATCTCAAGTGACGGCGTCTCTTCCGTGGATTGACCTCCCAATCTACCAAGATTGGAAGCCAAAGCGTTGCATTTTTCCTTTGCCCCTCAACTTTCTCTTCATAATTGCTGAAGGGCACAGGGCCCTGGGTGGGGCTTTGGTTTCCCGGGCGTTTCCTCACCCTCCTCAGCTCCCCGCCATGGAGTGGCTTCGATAACCCAGGCTTTATTGTGGTCGGCAGGGAGGGTTCTGTGGGGGCGCTCGGTTATGGCCTTGGCCTTGCTCGGGGCCTTGGGGCTGTTCGGCCAGGCAGCTTGGGGAACAGCAACAACAACAACAACAAACCAAACCGATAACCTCATCATCCTTAACGACATCCATCAACATACATCAACATACCCATATTCCTCACCAAGCCCTCTATAACCCATCATCTCCAGACATCACCTTTTGCTCCCCAGAACTCGCCCCCACAACATCCTGGAGGGTGGTCAGAACCTTAAGCTCTGACCACCTCCCGATCATTATCACCACCAAAACCAGACTCACCCCAGCTAGCCACAAACACACATACACCAATTATAAAAGAGCTAACTGGGAAGCATTCACAAATGAGACAGAACAACACTTCACAACTCTAAACAGTACACCCATCACTAACATCAACAATGCTGTACACATACTCAATAAAACTATCCAAAACGCTGACAAGAAACACATTCCAAGAGGTAACAGAAAAAGACACAACCCCAACTTCACACCAGAAATTCAAAACCTCATCAGACAACGCAACATACTGAAACACTCCCCAGCACCCCACACACAAGACATCACACAACAAATTCAAGCACTCAACACCCAAACTAACAACAAAATACAAGAACAACAAAAACTAAATTGGAATAACTTCCTACAAACACTTGATCACAAAACAAACTCCAAAAAACACTAAACAGCATTACACTTTCCAACAGCAACACAACACAATCACATGCTGCAATCACAACAACAGACTCTACTCCTTCATGTAAACAACAAGCAAACACTCTCATCAATCACTTTTCACATGTCAGCCACCTAAAATCTCACAAAGACGACCGACGTGTCATCCGACGTAAGAGACAATTCCCCACAGACCCTGACTATACACCCTTCACCAATCACCAGACAAAGCATATCATCAACAATCTCAAGCACTCACCCGCCTGTGGCCTAGACAACATAAGCAACATACACCTCAGACACCTGGGACCACAAGGCATACAAGCACTCACTAACATATCAAACTACAGCTATTCACACAACACAATACCAGACATTTGGAAGCATGGTATCATCATCACATTCCCCAAACCCAACAAAGACTCCACGCTACCCTCCTCGCACCGCCCCATCACACTCCTTTGCTCCCCCTCCAAAGTCATGGAACGCCTAGTATTATAACTAATTACACCTGACCTACCCCTAGCTCCAACACAACATGGCTTTAGGGCACTGCACTCCACAAACACTCTTCTCACAGACCTTACACAAAGAGCTTTCGACGGCATCAACTCAGCTAGACCACCACACAGATCACTATTAGCCACACTCGACATTAGTAAAGCCTTCGATGCCATCCCCCGCCACAACCTAACAAACAAAATCTACAACACAAACATGTACAACAACACAAAAAGGTGGCTGGCCAACTTCCTAGCAGGCAGATGTGCACACGTATCTTTTGCCGGTCAGTCATCTAAAATCAGAAACTTTCCAAACGGAGTCCCACAAGGATCCGTCCTATCGCCCGCACTCTTCAATCTGTACATGCACGATATAACTACACCCAATACGCCCCAAATAAACTTAGCCTCCTATGCAGATGACATAACACTCACATGCACACACCATGACCCAAAAAGAGCAACAGATCTCCTTCAACCCTATCTCAACACACTACATGGCTGGTGCACTACAAACAGACTTATTCTAGCCCCAGCCAAATCCACCGCAACCCTGCTCACAAGTTGGACAGGAGAACACGAATACATCCCTCAACTCACCATAAACAACACACCCCTAACACATACACACACACACAAAATCCTAGGAGTAACATATGATACTCATATGACATTCAAAGCAGCACACCACAAACATTAACCCGTTGAGCCCCGGCTAGTTATAATATTTTGTTCACCCCAGTCCCAAGCCATTTTCACGTCTTTTTTTTGTTTGCTAAAATGGAAGACAAGGATGAGAAATGAAAAAAAAAAAAAAATCACCTCGGATATTTTTTTTTTGGGGGGGGGGGGCCTCAAAAAAATGTGTTGAGCCAAAATGGAAGAGAATGGTGAGAAATGAAGAAAAAAATAAAAAAAAACTCACCTCGGTCATTTGGGGGGCGTGGGGGGGGGGTCGAAAGTTCGTCTCCCCCGCATGACCACCCACCCGGGAGCACTAGGGTGAAAACTGAGTATGGCATTGTACGGCATACATCCTAAGGAGTGTCTCACATAAATCTCAAGCCTCTAGCTCCCATACGACCGGAGTAATGAAGGTTCAAAGTGGCGGTGAACTAAGGGTGTAAAGTATCCCCACTAAGCCCACCACCACCAGCCGCGCGGCTGTCTTGGCCCGCTCACACCTACCGGCCCGGCTCCCACACACACTACGGTACCTCCCCCTCCTATTCTCCCGCCATTTCCTACCTTACGAGCCACGTAACTGATTTTAATATGTCGGACGCACGTGATGCGTCTCTGGGAGTTGGTGATCAAACACTGCCGACGCATCACGTGCGACGCTGGGTCTCACTGGGTTAAAAAGAAACTGACACCCAGACTTAACGCCCTCAGGTCACTTGCTCACACAAAATTTGGACACAACAAAGAAACTACCACCACAGTATATAAACAATACATAAGATCAGTGATGGAATACGCAAGCCCAGCCTGGGCTTCTAACCTAGCTGAAACACATCATAAGACCTTACAGACTATTCAAAACAAAGCCCTGAAGATCATTACAGGCTGCACAGCTACTTCACCCACAGATCACCTACATCAAGAAACCAAAATCCTCAAAGTCAAAGACCATCTGGACATGAGAGGCACTCAATTCCTGGCAGCAGCCTCCACGAACCAAGACCACCCACTAAACTACATGGCAACACACCCACAGACACCAAGAAATATCAAAACAACACCCAGCACACGGTATCACACACAATTATTGTCCTCTCTCCCTCCCTGCCCACCCCGAACCAACTTCCAAAAGCACATCACCGATCCATCCACTCACTCACAGACAACACACAGCTGCATGCACGACCTCCCGAAATCCATCCTTCCGAATCCTCCCTTCCTCGCGAGGACAGAGTCCACCTGGCCAGGCTGAGATGCGGACACCATCCAGCTCTCCTGAGCTATCAGAAGAGACTGGATGACTCCGTTGTCGACGCCTGCCCGGGATGTAACACAGCACCCCATACCATTAAACACATCATAGAAGACTGCATTTCACACAACCACTTATGCCAACAACACAATCTACACTCAATGAGAGCTCTGTGGGAAAGCCCGATCGTGGCCATGGCCTTTCTCAGGGACTTGGGGCTGTTCGGCCAGGCAGCTTAGGGAACAACAACAACAACAACAACAACAACAACAAACCATACGAGGAGCATCTTAGTGAATTGAATCTATTTCCTTTAACCCTTCCTACCCGGGCAGCCTTTCTTAATGACGGAGGTTGTATCCGGGCGATCTGGCTGAAAACACAAGAAAAGTAAACTAAGGCTAATCTCGCTTAATATACTACCTACATTAATCAAACATATGTCAAAATGGGCGCCTTACCTTGCTGCGTAGAATGGCGTTGAGTAGAGCTTTCTAGCTCAAGTAGTTCCGGAGTTATGGTGATGGAAGTGGAGGTACCTTTTGCCGCGTATTTACCTCGCCGCGTCCGAACACTCAACCGCGGCCCAGGCTACGACGAACGTTTTGACTCGTCGCTCTATGGCGGGAAGTGATGTTTTAGTGTTTTATTGTTTATTATGCTATATATTATTGTTATTATGATATTTTCACTCAATAAAGTTATTTTTCTGAAGTAATTTGTGTCTCTGTCACTTATACTTAGTTTTATTGTTATTATTAGAGTAGTTATGATTATTTATACTGGACTATGGTAATTGATAGTGTCTTTTTCACTTCTTTATTGTTAGGAATATATATTTTAGTGTCACTTTCACTTGTTCATATTGTTCTGAAGGCACTTATTATTTATGTGTGTCTCTTTCACTTAGACTTAGTTTTATAGTCTTTATTATAGTAGTTATCATTATTTATACTGGACTGGTAATTGATATGTGTCATTTTCACTTCTTTATTGTTAGGAATATATATTTTAGTGTCACTTTCACTTGTTCATATTGTTCTGAAGGCACTTATTATTACTTATGTGTCTCTTTCACTTATACTTAGTTATATTATTATTATTATTATTATTATTAATTAGTGTCACTATCACTGTCACTTACACTTCAATAGTTTGCCATTGTGTGGAAATCATTGAAGCAGGTGCCAGCACACAGTCCCACCTCACACTCGAGGCATTGCCAAGTGGTTTTTGTGGGTTTTCTTCGTCGTCGAGTTGTGCGGGTGCACACATAGCACCTCTTCTGCATTCTTATTCTGCTGTTAGGACCCTGGAAAGGAAGGGCGACGAGCTGGTGCTTTCTCAAGAAGTCGGCACACCCTATTCTGTCCATCATGCCTGGTCCTTGTAGTGGCCTCCCTGGTGTACCCGCATGTTTTACCAGGAGCTCATGTATCAGCTGTTTTTGGAAGGTCCACAGGCTCTTGTACTTGATGACTGGACTCCTCAAACGGTAGATGTTGTACGCGTTGAGGACAGACATATCTACTGTATGCAGGACAAACTTCTTGTACCACCTGCAAGATGTTCGCAGGCAGTCTATGAAGCCCATCTGCATGTCGGACTTGTCGACGAGGCGCATGTTCAGGTTATAGTCCAGAACAGCAGCTGGTTTTGTGACAGGGTTCTTCGTTTTTCGGTCCACCTTCCCTGTGGGGACCATCTCTGCTTTGTGGCATGTGGTGAGGAGGTTGACCTTGCGCTGGTCATGCCAGTGGATGGAGAGGATGGGGCCACTCTTCTTATGGAAGATGTCCGTCTTCTTAGTTTTGGTTGGGTAGGCTGGCATACCCTTCCTCTTCCCCTTCACTGTGCCGACAGTTCCGGTCTTGCGGTCATGGAGGTACTTGGCGAGGATAGGCGACGTGTAATAATTGTCGGTATAGAGGACGTGGTTGTCATGGAAGTACCTCTCCATCATTGTCTTTACCACAGCCCCGCCAAAACCAATGAGGGGGTCAATCTGGACTTCACCACCCTTGCCGCTGTAGTCTATAAAGTCGAGCACATATCCCGTCTTGCAGTCGCAGAGGACGAAGAGCTTGATGCTGAAGCGGTGTCTCTTTGACGGGATATACTGTCGGAAGTGCAGCCTACCACGGAACAGGACCAGAGACTCATCGATGCACAGCTTCTGAAATGGAATCAGGTAGGTGGAAAACCGATGACGTTTCATGTCATACAGTTGCCTGATCTTCCAGAGTGTGTCGGGTTCGTGGACATGCATGTTATTTGTCAGGTGGAAATATGAGAGGATGTCGAAGTACCTATCCCTTGACATGAATTTGCCAAATGCTGGAGTCGTTGTGAGGTCGCCAGTTATCCAGTAGTCGGCCAGAACGTGCTTCTTTATGTGTGTCATCAGCATTGTGAGTGCCAAGAACACATAATTCTGCCACAGTGAGAGCTCTCCATGCCACCATCTTGGCACTGGTCTTCCTGCCAAGAAAGTTTGAACAGATAGCCTGGTGGTTATTTGTCTCTTTGACAAGGTATTCCATGACTTCATTGTCGTAGAAGCCACAGAAAAGTTCACTGGGGGTGGCATTTGGGCCACAGGGATATGCTGCTGACACCCCAGAACCCTGTTGTACCTCGTCAAAGGCAGGAAAATTTGGCACAAAATCCGCCCCATCTGACCACACAAACATTTCAGCAGCTCGAGGACGAGGACGTGGAGTTGCAGCAGGCACACACCCTGGATGCCCTGGCACACGCCCTTGGCCATGCGGATGCCCAGGCGGACGCCCTGCACGCCCACGCCCAGGCCCAGGCCCAGGGGCAGCGGCGTCGGCAGGCTGACCACGTCCACGACCTCGCCCTTTGACTCTTCTTGTCGGGACTCCCTCTTTGTCTTCCTCTTCGTTTTCCTCTTCCTCAGGCGACGTCAGGTCATCTGGGGCAATGTTGGGGTCGTCAGCATCCTCTTCAGGAGACAACTCTGGTGAAGAATAGACCGGGTGTCGGCGGCGTGGGGCTGCAGGAGGTTGAGCAATGGGAGCCTCGGCCTCGGGAGTTGGGCTCCTTTTGCGGCTAGCCGTGGACTTTTCCGCAGGAAATAAGGACCTACGATGCGGGGCCTGTGGTGACACACTGTGGGAGGCCAATGGCGCACTTGTAGAGGCCCTTTGGTCATCCTGAGGGACAGATGAAGCTGAGGGCTGTGGGTGGCCGTCCCGGGTCAAGGCGTCGGGACAAAGGAATGCGGGTGGTTGTTGTTGTTGTTGTTGTTGTTCCCCAAGCTGCCTGGCCGAACAGCCCCAAGGCCCCGAGTAAGGCCAAGGCCATAAACGAGCGCCCCCACAGAACCCTCCCTGCCGACCACAATAAAGCCTGGGTGACCGAAGCCACTCCATGGCGGGGAGCTGAGAGGGCGCGTAAACGCCCGGGAAACCAAAGCCCCACCCAGGGCCCTGTGCCCCTCAGCAATTATGAAGAGAAAGTTGAGGGGCAAAGGAATAATGTGACGCTTTAGCTTCCAATCTTGGTAGATTGGGAGGTCAATCCACGGAAGAGACGCCGTCACTTGAGATCTAGAAAATATATAAGTAAAAGAAACAGTCAGAGTAAGCTATGGGTATGGCAGAGATCGCTCAGGTCTCACTCTGATAGACCAGCCCATCACCACTAGGTGGTTGCTAGGCCTGGGTCGGCGTCACTCTTACTATCTACGCCTTCCCTCACTTTTTCTGCCTCCCTGCGTGCTTTCTTGGCTGCACTTTTCACTAATGACTGTTTATAGAAGTATATACCCACTTTCAAGGGCGTGCGGGCAGGCAAAGGGGAAGGTCCAGGCGTAGGGCTAGGCCTAGGCCTACCTTGAGCTACGAAACTAGGCGAAGGGGTTGGCTCTAGCACACTTGGTACTTCAATAGCACCTTCCTCCACCACTTCCACATCCGGATCATCACTACTATCACCCCCCTCAAATAAATCAACATTGTCATCAGCACCAAATCCCACAAAATCGTCAATTTCGCTCCCACTTCTACTCTGAATATAGAGGTTTTTGTCCACAGAGCTTTCACCACTGCTTAAATCCGGGTTGAAAAGTTCACGTTGTATTGCACTATCACTTAGCAAACGTTTCACTTTCCTTACTTTCTTTTTCTTCTCGGTTGGCAGAGGCGTAGATGTTGCAAGCGGGGTAGCACTGGGATGCGCGGGAGATTGCACAGTATCGGACGCGTCGTAATTCATTTTTTTGCTGTAGCTCTCAATGGCGGCAACGTAGGAACTGATAAGCGTGGTAGTTGAGGCTTGGTGGCGCTACGATCGCCCCCGCAAAGTAAAATTTGCCCGCGCGAAATTTAAAGCACGCTTTAAAGCAAATGCCTTACATAAGGCATACCGGGTTCCAGCCCATCAGCCGCGCTGTCCTTACCTAAGGCAGCCCGGGTAGGAAGGGTTAATCCAACGCAGATTAAGAGGCGACTTAATTCAAGTGTTCAAAATCATCAAAGGCATCGACAATATGAACTGTAGAGTAGGTTTGGTTTGGCTGGCAGATGGGCATCACCCCCCCCAGAACTCCGGCTCCAGTCTACCCCGGGACCATTCCCAGCACCATCCCCCAAGTGATTACAAGGGGGTAGGATCCAGTGGCCTCGGTACGCCCCACCAGAACCAGCCGCAGGGACGCACCCCGTGCGCGTACACGGCACTACGACTGGCCTGATATTTTTCGCCAAATGACAGGGCAGCCTCCTGGAGCGCTACCACCAGGTTCGGGCCCCTATACTATTGGGCGGAAAGTGCCAGTCCGGGGAAACACTACGTACTGTACCCTCTGGATCCATTTCGTCCAGGTTGGGCCCAGGGCGCCAGGGCCGGGTCCAGAGGGAGCGACACCCACTGCCTGTGTGCCGCCATTAGGCAACTTGGAGCAAGTACAATGAAGCCCTGTCACAGCACTATCATATAGAGACAATGCCAGCACCAATAACAAGGCTTCATTGTATAGAGATGGCTACTTGGTCCGCAAGTCTATCACCATCCCCCCTATTAGTCGCCTTGTACGACATGCAGTAGGATGCGTGAGGCATATTCTTTTTTTCCTCCACCATTAGATGAAGGCCCCCTTACCCCCTGGGGGTGTACGGTTTTGACAACTTGTAGGAAAGGAAGGAAAAACTAATATTTATTGGTGGCTCCTGAAGTCAATGACGTAAGAGCTATGATAATATGGCCTCGTTCCGGGCTCCTGAGAGCCCGAGTTAACCTCGATTACGACGGTCGAGAACCAAGATCATCTTAGGGGATACCCCTTAATTATTCCTAAGGTACGTCATTGAGACGGAGCCACTGAAAAGTAGGAAATAAAAAATAAAAGAATTAACACAGTTTGAACACGCGCCTCAGCGCATTCCGATCTGCCTCTGTTTCCCATGAGCATGACTCATACCTCTTCCTGCCCAGGACCGACCTCTAAAGTACAGTATATCAAGTTGGGCATGTGAATGGGAAGGGGATGGTGGGAGGGCAATTGTCGTCATTGACTTCAGGAGCCACCAATAAATACTGTATTAGTTTTTCCTTCCTTCCCTACGGGTTGTCAAAACCGTAATTTATTGGTGTCTCCTTACGTCAACGACGTAAGAGCCTAGAATATGACGACCAGTGGAGGGACCTTCATATGCTCATCAAGCTAAAAAGCAAGAATCTATTAGGAAGATCAAAAAGACTAAAACTGTGACATGTGTTTAAATATAAGAGTATAGCAGTAAGAAATTATGTATCAGGCGGGTACCATTAAAGAAGCCTTATCTCAGAAAAATAGAACTACTGAGGTGTGAATACTGGTAATCGTATATCACAAAAATAAAATTAACAATAAAGTTACGCATTGCAATAATGTATAGGTATTGCTATGTAACAGATCTATTGCAGTAATAGCACTCCTGCTATCCATTCGGATTGTGTGTCCTGCCAACTTGTCATGGAACTTAACACGCCCCCTCCTTTTTCATTTAAGGTGGATGGTAGGACACAACTTCTATTACCTTCCGACACTGGTAATAAAAGCATTGAACAAATATATCCATCTACTTATTGGCCTCAGTGGGCATGTTCCAGCCCCAACGCTATGCTTGGTAATTTGTGTCTTCTCCAGATGTATCGACAAGCATATGGCTAGGGACGCCTTGTTAGAGGACCAAAGACCCGTCTGAGTTATATCCTCCACTGAAAAACTAATGGGGAAAACTCATGGTGGTGGCCCATATGTGCATATCATGGGTTTTATGCAATCAACTGAGGCTCAGCTTCCTTAATTATATCTGCAATAAAGGATGCTAACACTTTCTTTCCTGACCTTATTGAACCTTCTGGAGGAAACCACAATTGTGTCATATTCCTAGGAATAACAGACTTAGAGTAGGTATATACTGTAGTGCCTTAACAGGGCATAGAGCATGGAGTATATTTGCTCTTTTCAAGGCAGGAATAAAGAAAGGTGTAAGGATCCTGGTGCTCATATTTGCGATGAATCTGGTGCAGTAACCATATGTACGGAATCATTATTAGGGGCAAAAACATAGACAGTTAGTTGGCCTTGCCATGGCTGTCAATTCTGAAACCCTATGGACAGTAGCCAGGGTCATCAGAGACACACACTTTTTAAGTTTCTTGTCTGTATTTGGTCTCACAGGATAAGACCTAGACTGTGACAAAGTTAGGACCCTCGCGATTGACCATTGAGGAAGCAAATGACGATTTGGGGCTCTTGAGGTTAAAGCAAGCCTACATAAAATCATGTTCGTCTTTCTGGGGCAAAGATAAACCAGTAAGAGACAAGAAGGGTTGCTTTCTGCCGATACGTGGTTTATAAGTGTGTTAACTGTTAGTTTTTAAAAACCAATTAAGAAATTTAGGTGCTTCAGCAACAAAGCAACCGATGGAGACTGCTGGGTTGACTCTACACTCCAAGTTGTAAATTGTTTACAGTGTGAACTATACTGTCTTAAGTTGATGCTGTGTATTGATTAGTGAGCGTATCCGTGATTTCCTTGTCGTAGGACGGTAGCCACTTGGATTTGAGAATGTCCACATAGTAAAATTGAGCGAGGTCTGCAGGTTTCCAATTTCTTTCAAGTGGAAATAGGACAGGGGGGGTGGGGGGTTGCGGAGGTTTTTGTACCACTGAGTAAGTTGAGTGTGCCATTACATACCTGAGTAGGCCACATAGCGGTAACCCGGTCCATTTGACCCTGGAAAAACCTGAGGTGATGAATGATTCTCACATCATAATTCTATGTCCACCTGTTCCAATTCACTGTGAAGGCATCTGGGCCCCTTTCTTGTGTTATGTCATTCCGATATATGTACGACTGGAGCTTTGTTGATTTTACGAGATGTAAACAGATCGGTTTGGTGCAAAAAATGGGAGAATTAAGTGGTTGGCTGCTTTTTGTTTGAAAGCCCATTCCGCTGTGGTAATCTTTCCCTTGGACCGAGCATCCGCCCACAGGTTGGAGATCACTGGTAGATATGTTGCATGGATTAATATGGAATGTCTTTGGGCTAGAAAGCATGTCTTTTCCTGAGAGATCCTGGGGAAACCTGGCCCGGGTGGGGACCTGTTTCCTCAAGCAAATTACAGTGGTCATGTTGTCCATCCGGCATGCCTTTGACCTGGAGGTCAATGACATTGCATGAACTCTTGGAAAATTAAAGGGACTGTTAGCTCTTGGGTATTGATGTGACCCTGACTTAATGTTGTCCTTTTCCTGGGATTCTGAGGGCCTTCCGTTGACTGATAGTCCCATCCTATCAGACTCGAGGTGTCTGTGTCCACCCATAGAGTGGGAGGTGGATCTGACCAATGTGTCACTGATACCTTTACCTGAGGTTTTACCACAAACGACAGAGGGTGTAGAATTCTCTTTGGGATGAAGAGAGGGGAATTGTGAGGTGTTAGAGGGAAGGCTTTGTTGCCTGGCCAGATTAGTTCCTTCAACCTGAGGAAGCCTAGGGGCCTTGTAATTTTGAACCCAGTTTAAAGGGCCTATAGGAGATTCCCAAAGTTTCCTGGTTATAGTCTTGATATGCAATACTCTCAACAGTTTTATTTGAAGACATCTGGCATTGGTTGGACTTTGTTTTATAGTCTGAAATTGTGTATCCCAGATTAATGCTACTCATTCTGCTGATTGTGTAGGAGTGAGATTTTGATTTCTCTAAATTTACTCTGAAAACCAACTTTGTCACATGTTGCATGACTATCAAGGTTTGTTCTTGGTAATGGTGTGGGGAAGACCACAGCATCATCCAATCTTGAAGGTAAAACAGTATTTTTACACCGTCTTTGAGTAGAGGGAGGAGGGATTGTTTCAATATCTTGGTGAAAAATTCTGGGAGCTATTATCAAGCTGAAAGGAGTTCTGGTGAACATCGACGCTTTGATTCTGAATGGTATAGCTAGGACGTTTTAGTACCTCTTGCTATTGGGATGTGCCAGTAGGAGTCTTCTATAGCTAGAGTAATTATTCAGACCTTGGTTGTAGAATTAGGTTTACTTGGGAAATAGTTAATATCCAGAACTTCATATTGTGAATTAATTTGTTGAGGAGGAACCTGTCTATCGTAGGCTTTAGTTGTAGACTGTCCCTTTTTGGGGAGAGGAACATGTGTGATAGAAAAGCTGGCATGCCTTCTGGCACCTAAGTCACAACATTGTCTGTCAACATTTGGTTCATTAATGTTTTTTAACTCTAGAGATAGTTGTCCATTGTTGGACTGAGCTCTGAGGAGGGGTTAGCTTGTTTGCCAGAAACTGCCCAAACATATCCCTCTGAGGGCTTAGCAACAGAGCATGAACCTTATTCCAGGTAGTTTGGGGAATCAATCTGCATGTGAATCGAGGTGAGAAGAGAGCCGGAGTAGCAATATCTTTGGGCATATTCTTGGACAATTGGGTGAGTGGATACTGTCTAGCTCTAGTTGCCTCAAAAATTGCAATCTTGACATTACCAGTGGTCATCCGAGAATTACCACGTGAAGCTCTTCTGATAAAATGAAGTGCAGACCTGGAGATTTGTTCAGGGATAGAATCTGCTACTTGCCTCGTGGCTTGTGCTAGTTGTTGTTGTGTGATAAAATTTGACAGTAACCTATGGGTTCTTTGTCGTAGTTTAAAGTCTTTGTCAGTCCGTGCAGGGTAGGTGTATTAATCATGGGGTCAACTAGTTGGTTTACAAACTATTGTTGGAGATCTGAAAATTTTCCAGAACTGGGGAATAGAGTCGGAGTTATATATATGCATAGTGGTAAATTTTTGATTACGTCCAGCAATCGGTCTTGTGCATCTTGTATGTAGATGCCTAAGCTCGTCCGTTTTAATAATCCACTCATTTGGTTTTGGCACCAAGTCTGAATGACCTATGTCAGCATTAGTAGGTGCTACCCTGGTAATTGTTTCCAGTATCGAGATTCACCAATTAGTAGAGGGGGAGGCTTCTTGAACATTTCATGAGCAGGTTGTTTAGGCTGGACAGGTAAATGAGACAGTGGAACTGTGTCTGGTATGGCATATTGTAACATGGGTGGAGCCAGAGACATACATTGGAGATCTCGGATAGCTTTATCTAAAGACGTAAATTTCTGTTCAATTTTGTCTGTCAATTCATGCATAGATTTAAGAAAATACCTGAAGTTCACCCACCAAGCCACCAGGCGGGCTCTGAGTAGGGACTATATCAGGAAACTCTTCTTCACTTTGTTCTAATGGAGAACCATGGTACTCATTCTACTCCAACCCTCCTCGGTATGGTTACTGGTTTCCAATTCATATCACCCTACCATAGCATTGCTTATGACCAAAGGTTCTGGGGTATCCTTAGGAAGTACTTTTTTCCGTATTGCCCCAACCGTACTGTAACCAAAATGTCTGGAGCTGCCAGAGAAGGATCTAAACGAACAGGTAAGTCCGTAGAAGGCTGAACAGGTGATTAGTGTATGGGTTTATGTACTTCAGCTTCAATATTCACCTGAATCAGTTTAGGGTGCCTTAATGTGGGTGGAGCAAGCAACTGGGTTTATTCAGATTGCTGTTCAATAGTATCACCTAACTGTACTAGGGAAAGTGGAGGGGAACTGATACCCTCAGAACTTGGATCAGTCAAGGAAGTAGATGAGACAGGTAATTTATGTTTTTTGATGTAATAGGGTTAGCCGGGTGGCTGACTACATTAGACAATGTCAAAAGTCTGGGGGTATGTGGTGTAGAATGTAGGATTTTGAAATCATGACTGCGAGTCGAGTCGGGGAAGTTTGGTACAGTCAGGACCCCCAATTCGCGAGAATAGGGGTGACAGGAGGCATCGCGTATTGTGAATTCGGGTATTGTGGAACTAACTTTAAATGGGAATAATTAGATTGGGTGACATCTCTCAATTATGGCCTATTTTCGACATTTTTGGCCCTATTTTCGACATTTTTGGCTCTACAGTACAGTCTATATCTTATATATAAGAAGAACAATGAATACAAATATGAAACCTTACCTTAAAATTAGTAGTAGATAGGCTAGGACTAGGACTAGGACCGTAGGACTTCACGATTTTCTCCAGCTTCTCCCTCCCTAACCAAATCGTACGAACAGTTTACTCTGACAAGCCTATTGCACAGTTTCCTTCTCTTTTCTTGCGAAACAACAATTCCACCTTCATTTTGTGTGTTATCTTCTTATATTGGCGTGGCATGGCGAAAAAAGTGGCAGGCACTACAAACGTTTGGTCACTCCGCACGGCTATGAGCGCTTGAGCGGGACTGTGGGAGGGAGGGAGGGAGGGTAAGCGGGAGGGAAGGCAGGCGTATGCCCGTCTTCTTCTTTTTTCAGAGCTACTCCTGGGCCTCGCGAAACGTAGACGTGCTAGCGTATCAAGCGGGAATAGCGGATTTGGCCCCTTCTTAGCTCTCGATTCGTGTATTGTGGTACCACCTCGCGTAATTAATGCTTAATTAATTAATGTTATTTTCGAGGGGTAACTCGTGTATTAGGGTTTTCGCGAATTGTGGAATCGTGTATTGGGGGTCCTGACTGTACTTAGCAGGTCTCCTTTTAATTTGAGATTTGTTCACTTTCTTCTGTTTATTTACTGGAAGAATTTGAGCTGGCAGACCTATGTCTTTTCCTGCTAGATCCAGACATTTTCTTGTCAGGAGATGGAGAGGAGCTAGGGGTTCTAGAAAAGGATATTTCTAAAAAAGCTTACATACTTTGTCTTCATAATACCTGGATATTTTGTTTAAGGTACCTGAAATGTAAGACTTTACCGAACCCCACACAGATAATAACATTTGTTTGCATGTGACCGAGGGCATAAATGTTTTTTTGGTCCATGGTTATTAACAAAAATATGATTAGTGACATAGTGACTTAGTCACTTAGCCGGTGAACCGGAAAACGTTTAGTGTTTTGTAAAAATTAACTCACCTTAAAATATAAGGTGTTAGGCTCCTCCAGTGGTTATTACTTGGCCGAAAGGGATCGTTCTAATTGTTGAAGAGAATCTTCTCCGGTAATGCGGCAGCTCGCCTGTGAATAATACCAAGGAGTCAGTGTTGCATGGTGGAAATAATACCGGAATTATTAGATCTGCTTAGATTTGGCAAAATAGGATCTAGTCATGCATCGTTTATTTTAAATAAACTGCAGTTGCCTTTTATGTAAGAAATAGTCTAGTGAATTATTACCCGGTATCACTGGGTATAATTACTTGGTAATTTTTTAGTCAGGTATAGCCTTTTTAGAAAGGGAAAGAAAACTTGTACTTGTTTCCTGGAAATTAATTACAATTATGTAATTAGTGAGAATCTACTTAGTAGGTGAACCTGAAACTTCTAGAGTTTTGCCCAGTGAACTCACCTTAAAGATTACGGTTTTGAAGGGAGTAACAGGCGAGATGGTTAGGTCTACCCTGGCCTTGAATTATCACTTGGCCGGGAGGGAACGTTTTGATGATGTCCAGATTCTTCTCTGGTAACGCAGCGCATTACCTGAGCCTGTGAATCATACCAAGGAGTCAATGTTGCATAGAGAGATGTAAATAGTACTTATTAGGCCTACTTAACTTGGGCAAAATTAGGATCTAGCCTTTTATTGTTTACTTTAAATAAACTAATTAGATAGAAGTACTTATTTAAGCTCTTGTTTCTATCGTAAATCCGATAGTTATGTTAATTACTGGTACCCGGGCCTGTCTCTAATATGGTATGACATCCTTATTATAATGTGACCAAGCCTAGAGTACCTGGCAATAATTTCCATTTGATTCCATTATTGGAACCCTGGTTTGTCTTTATTAAAGTGTGACAAAGCTTAGGGTACCCGGTAAAATAATATCTGTTACTCTTACTGGTACCCGGACTTGTTCTTGTCATAGTATGACACGGCTTTGGGTAACACAGCACCCATTATGGTGGTCTCAATTTTTTCGGTACCCGGGCCTGTCATTGTGAAACTATGAACCATGTCATGGTGCCCGGCATTGTAATATCACCCGTCAATTATTGTTACCCAGGCCTGACTGTATAATGTTTAGACAAGGTCTAGAGTACCCGGGGCTTTCAAAAGAAAATATTGTAGAATAAGCCATCGTCTTAATAGTCGCCAGAGTACCCGGTAGACTGGCTTACTGGTGCCCGGGTCTTGTTATGGTATTATGCTATCTAGAGTGACCGGCAATGGTCTACTTGTATCTGGGATGTTTGGCGTGTCTCTAATATGTTAAGACATCCTTATTATAGTATGACCAAGCCTATAGTACCCGGCAATAATCCTAAACAGAGCAAAATAACAAGAGAACCCTTGCATGACATGGTCACTGTTGGTCCAGCTGATCTGTGTAAACATTCAAGGTTAAGTATGAAAACGCATACTAGTAAACGTATGAAACGCACTTAAACAGGTGCCGTTTCAAAGGCTTGATATTTGTTTTGGTAATATGATACCACCCGGGGATATTGGTACCCGGGTTTGTCATCGTCGTGACAGCCTCCAGAGTACTCGGCTATGGCCTATTAGTACCCGGGGCTGTCTTTATATTTTATATGGATTATAATACCACCCAGGAATATTGGTACCCGGGTCTGTCTTAGTTTTAACAGTTTCCAGGGTAACCGGCCGTAGCCTATTTGTACCCGGGACTGTTTTTTATACTGGTTCTGGTATTATAATATCGTCCACCAATAGGTACCCGGGTCTGTCTTTTACTGGCAGTATTGGTACCCGGACCTTGGTACCCGGGCCTTGTTGAGATAAGGTCTAGGGTACCTGGGGACTTGAGAATTCTCAACAACGCCATGGTCTTTGCACTCGTAAGGTTAGGTCTACTCGGCCACGAGTGTTAATTGGCGATCCTTTATGTAACTTTGTACATGTTTTTTTTTTTATATCTCTGTAAGTCAGAGAGATATAAACATGTTTTTTATTTTTTTTATATCTCTGTAAGTAGTGAGATATAAATATGTGTTTTTAAATTCTTATATCTTTCAATTTTTATATCTTTGTAAGTCAGTGAGATATATATATGTTTTTTATAAATTCTTATATCTTTGTAAGTCAGTGAGATATATTCAATCAAGATATTATTCCGAGTACTCTCGCTACTTGTTGTAGGCCTACTTGGTACTATTTGGAATAAATAAATACGAGTGCCTAAATAAGTACGGTAGTAAAATTAGGCTACTATAAAAAGGTTGATATTGAATTTGACATCACAATATTATGCCATCAGCTATAAATATTTTGTGGTTAACACTGAAAATAATGCCATATAACTGTCTTGAAGGCAGAAAATGTATGAAAAGGCACTCTTGATTGAATAATGTAAGGCATTAAGAATTCCACCATCACATAGAAAGCTTTGATGGTAGGTATTGAAGGTATTGCAGTTGATATGGTATGAACCATTTATTCTCTACAATGTGTGATCAATTAATGAGTAACTTAGCATTGATTGGTTATGAAAAGTAACCCCTGGCCAGAGCACAACCAAGGGGAGTACAAACAAAGAATTAAGGTTCTATGAATTTGACACTAACACAGTACAGTCGGCCCCGCAAGGGTGCGAACTAAAAGGGTGCGATTCTCCAACCGTGCGGCAGATGTCCGTGTGGTGCTTATAATCCAAGGGTGCGAAAAAAGCGCGAAAAAAGCAAAGCGTGCGTTTTTTTCGCCCAATAACCCCTGAAAAACATGAACTAAGGAAAGAATACCTGTACAGTATATGTTGTTGTTGTTGTTGTTCCCCAAGGCCCCGAGCAAGGCCAAGGCCATAACCGAGCGCCCCCACAGAACCCTCCCCACCGACCACAATAAAGCCTGGGTGACCGAAGCCACTCCATGGCGGGGAGCTGAGGAGGGTGCGGAAATGCCCGGGAAACCAAAGCCCCACCCAGGGCCCTGTGTCCCTCAGCAATTATGAAGAGAAAGTTGAGGGGTAAGGGAAAAATGTGACGCTTTGGCTTCCAATCTTGGTAGATTGGGAGGTCAATCCACGTTAGAGACGCCGTCACTTGAGATCTATAAAATATATAAGTAAAAGGAACAGTCAGAGTAAGCTGTGGGTATGGCAGAGATTGCTCAGTTCTCACTCTGATAGACCAGCCCATCACCACATGACTAGAACCCAATCCTCTCAGCATCAGCTAGGAAAGGCCCTAGAAAGCTCCCCTATTTCAACCCTTTTCGGGGTTGGGCACCCGCCCACAACAACAACAACAACAACCTGTACAGTATAGAAATGTGATTAGATATTAGATAGAATATGGGTATTACACTCACTTTGGATGGTTTATGTATGCGTGGAGGTTGGGATGTTGGTCT
Source organism: Paralithodes platypus (assembly GCA_032716605.1). NCBI lineage: Eukaryota > Metazoa > Arthropoda > Malacostraca > Decapoda > Lithodidae > Paralithodes > Paralithodes platypus. The sequence goes on from CM064572.1 coordinate 46,858,987, forward strand.
TACTGAGGGTCCGAGGCTGCCCACATGGGGGCATTTTACACCTGCTGCCCCTAACCCACCGCCCAGGGCGATCGTGTTACCCACCAAAACAAAAGTGAAAGTTCTTGATTTAGAACAGAAAAAACAGTTACTAGACATGTTGGCTAGAGGTGAGAAACAGGCAAATGTGGGTAGACATTTTGGTGTGGGCATGGGGGCAGCCTCGGACCCTCAGTAAGACCAACATCCCAACCTCCACGCATACATAAACCATCCAAAATGAGTGTAATACCCCTATTCTATCTAATATCTAATCACATTTCTATACTGTGCAGGTATTCTTTCCTTAGTTCATGTTTTTCAGGGGTTATTGGGCGAAAAAAGGGTAAGTTTGAAGAGTCCCCGGACTACATAGTGAATTTCCCATAGGTTCTTAAGCTCCAAGGGTGCGTTTTACAAGGGTGCGCGCATGTCTCGGACTAAGGTAACCGCACCCTTGTGGGGCCGACTGTACTCAACACTGAAGGAAAATAATATCAAGCTACAATGTTAATACACTTTCACAGAAAAACAGACACTGCAGCTAGAGAACCAAGGCTCGTATGATAACAACATTTAGTTGAAGCAAAGTGTCGTCCTGAATACACGATCGCCGACCAGCCTAGAAACTAAGTCCTTGCTTATTTAGGTTTACAAGTGAATACAATTAATATAAATACATTCCTAAATGCATATACAACTCAATATGCAAATAGACTCACTATGGACTAAAAACTGATGCGTTTAAGAGGGGCTATGTAAACTTAATAGGGGAGCAAGGAAAAAATGCGTTGTTTCTTAATGGGCGGCGGTCAAGAGAGGTCGCTCCTGGGCAGGAGGAGGTATGAGTCATGCTCATGGGAAGCAAAGGAAGATCGGAATGCGCTGAGGTGCGGTGTTCAAACTGTGTTAATTCTTTTCTTTTTTATTTCCTACTTTTCAGTGGCTCCGCCTCAATGACGTACCTTAGGAATGATTAAGGGGTACCCCCTAAGATGATCTTGGTTCTCGACCGTCGTAATCGAGGTTAACCCGGGCTCTGAGGAGCCCGGAACGAGGCCAGATTATCATAGGCTCTTACATCATTGACGTAAGGAGCCACCAATAAATTAGTAAGTACAGTACAGTACTCCCTCGAATTTTGCGAGAATATGGTCGACATTGCAGCCCGCAAAATTGAAAATCGCAAATTTCAAATAACTAACCTTGTGGGATTAATTGAATATGGTCGACATCTCATCATCGAGGGCCTATTTTTTGGTGATTTTCGTCCTTGTTTGTACACACATTATGACACATACACTTAATTATACATCCTACAATAAAGAAAAACACAGAAATACAGATTCAGGGCACCCAGGGCACAGGTACCACTTCAATTTTGCCCAAGGAAGTCGATTATGCGAGAGCGTGAGAACATATAGGAGCGTGGGAGAATCTATAAACAGTAAACAATGGGCCGCAGGGCGGCCCGACGTCACGACCCTCATACCCCTCCCCCCCGAAAACTAGTGCAGAAACCCCGTATCATTGGGCCCCACCCGCAAAACTCAAGTAATATCGCACATATCAAGTCCCGCAAAAATTGTCAAATCTTGGGTCCCGTTCGCAAAATCGAAATTTCGCAAATTTGAAAGACGCAAAATTCGAGGGACTACTGTACTTCACTATCAACCATTCTAATTACACGCAGGGAAACGGTTGAAAAATTATTGGTAAATCTTTTAACTCTCACAAGTCTAAGAATTTCTTCTTCAATCGAGTTGTCAACTTGTGGAATGGGCTTCCCCGAGACGTTATAGACTGCAGCACCGTTGATTCTTTTAAGCTTCACCTAGATAACAAAAATTGCCTCAAACCCGTGAATGACTGCGTTTTTAAATTAATAACTTAATTTTTCTCCCCTCAGATCCAACAAGAATTATTGCATTTACAAATTACTAATATGTTTCACTGTGTTATGTTACTAACCCAATTGTCCCCTAGTAACATCTCCTAATCCTGCCACGGACATTAGTTCCAGGGCAGTTCTTCCTTTTCCAATTTTCCTTTACCCACTCTAAACCTCTGTTTGAGCAATGTAGTGATGGTGGTGGCGACCAACAAACAATAATTATTTTTGTACATAAATAAGGGAGGTTGGAAATTATAAAATCATCACTATTACTTTACTAACACTATTATTACTACTGTACAGTATACAGTAAACCCTCGCTATCTCGGACTAATTGGGGGGAGACCCAGTCCGAGATGACCGAAAATCCGAGATGTCCGGGGTCCGGCTTGTGTCCGACCTAACAGAGGATAAAATCCGACCTAACCAATGTCCGTCCGAGACAACAATGAAATCGGAGACTACGGAAAAAATCCGACCTCAAGAGAGACGTCCGCGTCAACCTAGAAAACTAAGACAACCCTATTCGAACCCTATAATCTGCAATAGAAAACACAGTACATGTATTTTAGTTTTACAATATGTATTGTACAGTAGGCTATATTACACTTACCCCTTCATAGCTCTTGTCTGTAGTCTTGATGTCCTCCCTCCCCCCTCCCCAACACTGCATTAATTACTGCAGCATCCCCTTTTCACCCCCACCTCCATCTCACTGTCCTTCTCCACCTCACTGTCCTTCTCCACCCCACTGTCCTTCTCCACCCCACTGTCCTTCTCCACCTCACTGTCCTTCTCCACCTCACTGTCCTTCTCCACCCCACTATCCTTCTCCACCCCACTGTCCTTCTCCACCTCACTGTCCTTCTCCACCTCACTGTCCTTCTCCACCTCACTGTCCTTCTCCACCTCACTGTCCTTCTCCACCCCACTGCCCTTCTCCACCTCACTGTCCTTCTCCACCTCACTGTCCTTCTCCACCCCACTGTCCTTCTCCACCTCACTGTTCTTCTCCACCTAACTGTCCTTCTCCACCCTACTGTCCTTCTCCACCTCACTGTCCTTCTCCACCTCACTGTTGTTAAATATAGTTAAGCTAATCTGCATATGTGATATCTTCCCAAATACTTCATATATATTTTATACACGTTTACACTAATTACCTTTCTGATGCGTAGCTCGCCCTTAAGAACGTTTAACCCTCCAAGATGAACCAGCTACTCAGCGAAACAACAAACCACCATCGTAACCAAGAAGCACAAACGCCGACACACAAAAACCACAGCCCAAACAACTACAATGCCATGTAATACCAACCAAACCACATACCATATCCAACTCACTATTTACACCATCTGCTAGTCATGCCTTAACCCTTCCTACCCGGGCTACCTTAGGTAAGGACAGCTCGGCAGAAGGGCCGCTACCCGGCCGTCCTTACCTAAGACGGCAGCTTAATAGCCTAATTAAGCTTGGTCTGAAAGCCGTGCGTACGACGTATGTCAACAAACCCAAGCGTTGCGTCACCGCACCTCCGAAAACAAGAAGGAGAAGACTTCAATGTTATTGTTCTGATGTCAGACGAAATTAGTGTCTGAAAAGCCCCCATATTGGCAACATCTCTGCAATATTTGCTCTACTGAAATCGTCATCACAACTGAACCAGTTGACTTACAGAGCTCTACTCAACGCCAAAATACAGATTGAAAACCGCACTACGATTATAGATGAGTGGGAAAGTTCTAGCAGTGAAAATAAACATAAATACGGTAGCCTAGGCCTAGACGTTTTTCAGCCATTTCGCCCGGGTACGGGCGACCGTCCTTAGGTAAGACAGGCCGGGTAGGAAGGGTTAAACCACCATTACATGAAACACGCCGGACAATCGCTCCCCACTATTGCTAGCACAACCTCTCTCCGCGATCTCTACTTTCCGACTCACTTCTCCTCCCCACATCGCATACACGCCCCCACTCACGTCATCAGCTGATGACGTCATCGCATCCTCGATAATTTAATCATCAGGGTAATCTACCCTATAAATTATAGATACTCTACATGCGATTATACTATAGGTAGTATAATGATATTATACATAACATATACATTTACTTAATTACCACCCAACTCTTGATCTAACTTGCCAAGGGTAAACAACCATACCGGTCATTTGCAGGCCAACCATACAAGTCGTTTGCAGGCCAATTTGTAGCCAGCACATCAAGATTCTAACAAAATTCCCTATTATTTTTATTATTTTTATTTTTATTTTTTTTCTACTACACACAATCTAATATTGTTGCATTACGACACATAATCTAATATTGTTGCATTAGTAATGCAACAATGTCACTACTATGTTCATAAGACATCTCTATGTAATACTCTATATAGTAATTGCTCCAATGAGCATTTGAGGTGATGCCCCCTTTTTGGTAAGGCAATTTGCAAGTTGACTCCTTGTATCTACCCACTCCACACCAGTAACTTCTCTTTTAGCCAGCATATCTTTCATACAGGCAATATTAATCCTACAGTAAGGTACTTATCATCCACCTTCTTAACAGACCTTAGTGCTTCTACGAGAGACCTATTATCCACATAGCATTTTATAGGCACTTCCCCAATATCACCAATATCTTCCAGTATTTTTCCACTCTCAGCTGCTTCCAACAGAGCCATAGTTTCTGCTGCTAATGTGGACTTCACTACTCTCCTTATTTTCCTTGATTTCCACATGACAGGACATTTTCTACCCTCTGTGTCAGTTAGAAATACTATGAAACCTCCTTGAGAGCCACAATCGGTCAAGTTTGAAAATTAAGCGTCACTGTAACATTCTAGGTGCAGTCCTTCAGTCAGAGTGGGAATGAATGTATGTACTTGATCAGTCTTTACTCTCTTAACTACCTTATTAGCGTCCATCATGTCACCAACAGTACATTTCTTTATCAAGGTGCTTAAAGAACAAACATCAAACGAAATATCTGGCCTAGTCTGGGTCCCTACCCAATTGAGTTGACCCACAACTGACCTATACTTTTTTTTTTTTTTTTCTATGTGATTGAGGGAGGCAAAAGGCATAACTGCCTATAGCGAGTGCCTCCCCCATAGTTGAAAGAGTGGCAGGGCCAAAATCAAGGGACGTTCGAGCCAAAATGCCTGGACACACGGAGTTTGAAGCAATTTAAGTCATAGGAAGCGGGAAAAACTGATTCTGGGAGAGAGTTCCAGAGCTCAGCTGTTGAGTAGAAGAAAGTTTGAGAGTAACGTTTCACTCTTGGGTTGGAGAGTTGCACAGAGTAGGGGTGGGATTGAGTTGCAAGACGGGTACCACGTGCCCTACGTAAAGGAGGTGGTATGCACTGGGATAGCTCTGAGGAACACTGATTATTATAGTAGCGAGAGAATAGCGAGAGAGATGCAACATTGCGGCGGAGAGAGAGAGATTGCAGAGAGTTGGTGAGTGGACGGGAGTTAATGATACGAAAGGCCTTCCTTTCAACCTTGTCTAGGAGAGCGGTGTGAGAGGAACCTCCCACACATGTGAACAATACTCAGTACAAGGGCGCACTATGCCCCTGTACAGAGCAAGAAGCTGTGCAGGGGAAAAGAACCCCCTAAGGCGGTTGAGCACACCCAGCTTCTGGGAGGCTGCCTTAGCAAGACTGGTAATATGGTCCTTCCAAATGAGAGCAGAAGAAAAAGAGACACCAAGAATATTGAGAGAAGATGCAGGGTTGATTTTTGTATTGTTGAAGAATAAGGGATAGTCCGCTGGGAGATCCTGACGGGTAGATAGATGGAGAAATTGGGTTTTGGAAGCATTAAAGTTAACAAGGTTTTCTCTGCCCCAATTGGAAATAGTATTTAGATCAGAATTTAAGAGTTCTATGGCTTCATTACGTTTGTCGTTGAGGGATTGCTGGCTGGGGCGTTCTGAAAAACTAATGGAGTAGTGTAAGGTTGAGTCGTCTGCGTATGAATGGATGGGAATTAAGGTACAGTTAAGGAGATCATTTATAAAAATTAGAAAGAGAATAGGAGATAGGACAGAGCCCTGAGGAACACCGGAGTTTATAGGGTGAGGAAGTGAACAATGGCCGTCCACAACCGCGGCTATGGAACGGCCGGAAAGGAAATTAGAGACAAAGGCACAGATGGAGGGATAGAAACCGAAGGAGGGTAGTTTAGAAATTAAAGATTTATGCCAGACTCTATCGAAGGCTTTCGATATGTCTAGTGCAATAGAAAAAGTCTCACCGAAGTCCCGAAAGGAGAATGACCAAGAGTTAGTAAGATATGAAAGAAGATCACCAGTAGAGCGACCCTTAAGGAAGCCATACTGGCGATCTGAGAGCAGATTATGAGAAGAGAAATGCTTAAGAAATTTGGAAGCAAGAATAGTTTCAAAAACTTTAGAAAGACAAGAAATGAGAGCAATTGGACGATATTTGGAGGGTTGAAAGCGGTCATCCTTCTTTGGGACAGGTTGAATGTGAGCAAACTTCCAGCATGAAGGGAAGACGTTAGAGGATAGACAGAGACGAAAGAGTTTGCCTAGGCAGGGAGTCAGCACGGAAGCACAGTTTTTGAGAACAACAGGAGGAACACCGTCCGGAACGTACGCCTTATTAGTGTTAAGCCCAGAGAGGGTAGAAAGTACATCTTTTGAAGAGATTAGGATATTAGGCATAAGTAAGAGAGAGGAGGGCGGAGAGGGAGGAATAGCACCGGAATCATCCAAGGTGGAGTTTCTAGCAAAAGTTTGAGGGAAGAGTTTTACTTGTGAACTTCTTCCTCGTTTAGTCCTGAATCTTTTCTTTGAGCCTTTTTATGACTGATGTCCACTTGTTTCAGCGACTTTATGTAGCTTTCTTGATCTATACTAATTCCATCGGCCGTTTGCTGTATATTCAAGCCTACATACTTCAACTTCTTGGAATCAGCTGATCCCACCAGAAAATTGTTTTTCAATTTTGAAACCACACACTCTTCAAACTGATCAGTACCACCCCAACATACAGTAAGTCGTCCACATGCATACACACAATGCCTTCCAAATTATTATCTCTGGTATACATAAACATTGGTGGATCAAATCTTGACATTCTCATACCAAGCATGATCAGTTCTTCTTTTACAGTGTCATACCACACTCTTGCAGCATCACTCAGTCCATAAACCGTCTTTTTAAGTTTCCAAATTCTTCCACTGAAGAATTCCGGCGGAGGATGTAAATATACCTCACGTTTAATGCCGTTACCTTGCAGGAATGCCGATTTTATGTCTATCGGGTGACATGACCACCCTTTCATTTGTATAGTAGCTAGAGCCAACCTCAATGATTCTTTACCACATGTAGGAGATTCGGTGTTTACCTCATCCTTAAGCTCTTCCTCGAATCCGCGAGCCACCAGTCTGGCTTTCACAAACCTACCTTGTTTAGTCTCTTTCTCGGTCACAATCTACCTTGTGGAAATAATGTCCTGACCTTCCCATTCCACTTCATCATATACATCATTCTCTCTCCAACTGTCTATTTCTTTTCTCTTGGCTTCCATAGACTTTTCACCTGAACATGTAATCATTATTTCCTCCTCATCTTCTATTTCTCTAATTTCATTAATGTCCTTCACGAAATCCATCCAGGTCTCTTCTCCGTTCTCTTCATTACGATAGTTAAAGCAATTCTTAAATTTACCCGATGCTTTGCCTGCCCTGCTCAAGATCTTGACGTTAATCCTCTCATTGGAATCTGTAAGTGATACCTCATATCGCTTTCCTACCTTTGGGATAGCATTCCTTTCCTCACTACAATCCTCCACAGTTTCACCACTTACATCATCGCCATCACTGTCACCATCACTCACTTCAGCGGCCTTCTCTGTCGTCTCCTCTGTAGTCTGTAAACTGCTTCTACCTTCATTACTAGAGCTAACCACATTACTGGCTGAGTATCCTTTCACTCTGCATACATGGGCCCTTACAACATAACCTCCATGCCGCAAAATATTAACCTTACCATCCTTACCTATAACTCTTGCAGGACCTCGCCAGCTGTCCTCGCCTTCTCGTTTATAATAGACATAATTACCTATCTTCACATCTTCATCATTTGTTTTACGAATGTTATGTGACAAAGCCCTTTTAATTCTCTCGTTAGCATCAGATTTCACAAATTCCTCTCTACACTTACGCAAAGCATTCAAATTATTAGCTACAATCTGAGAGGATGTAACATTTTCCAAGGCGGGGGGGTTATCTGCTGCTATGTTAGGATGGTTAGGATTAAAACTAAACACCAACTGATTAGAGGAGAATCCATTATTGTTGTGAAGAGCATTCCTGGCAGCCACAGCCCATGCCAGTGCAGTTTCTATGTTGCATTTAGTATCGTCTTTAATCTTTAGTACGTTAGCCTTTAGCACTGCATTCAGTCTTTCACACGTCCCATTACTCCATGGACTTTCTGCGGCAGTACACATTATCTCAATGTTGAAATTCTCACCCATGCTCCTGAAATCCATATTATTAAATTCTCCTCCATTATCAGTCAACATCTTCTTGGGTGTGCCAAATATTGCTATCCAGTATCTCATAACAGCATCTATAATCACACTTGGGGTTTTATTTTTGATCACGCATGCATTACAGTATCTAGTAGCGAGATCAATCATTACAAGGAAATACTTATCCTCAAAGAATTTCAGGTCCATACTTACAATGTCATTGAAGTTCCTCGCCATTGGCATACTAACCACAGGTCTAGACGGTGTTCTCTGGAACTTACTACAAGTTTCACATGATTCTCCAACATTTCTTATTTCGTCTTCTAACTCTGCATCTATGATACCAGCTTCCTTGACCAATGTGATAAGTTTTTCCTTTGTAGGGTGGGCAAATTGCTTATGGAGTTTCAATGCTTTCTTCTTGGCATCACCTTTTCCATAGCTGTACAAGACATACCTCATGAAGTTCCTGTCCTCTCTGAAACTCTCAAATTTATTTATAGGCATAGCATAATGACCAGTGCTAGTGATTTTCAAGTTCTTAATTCTACCATACTTCCAGTCAACTTTGTCTTCAGCCAAATTCATCACCATACCCATCTTTTTCATGAAAGATTTACTAAGCAAAAGTGGTATATCCGATTCAACAACAACCGTCTCGATCATTAGCCTTTCTTTACCAATATAAGCGGGTATGCTGACTTTCCTATGGGCTTTCACTGAGTTACCATCACCAAATCGGAATGATTTATTGGTGCTATACTCCTTAACTTTACTCTTATCATTTACATCAATCATTTCATGATATTCCTCCAACCATTTAGCCCCACACACATTAACGTTACAACCTGTGTCAAGTACTGCACAACCTATTGTTTCCTTCCTCAATGTTCTGGTATCACTGTTATCCTCAAAGAAACTGTCTAGTCATACTTCCTTTTTTTCTACTTCCTTTACTTTGTCACAATTCCTCACCCAATGATCTTTCGATCCACATTCAAAACATCCACCGTCAAGCCTATTCCTCCTCCAACTTCTTCTCTGGTATTTACCATATCTACCACCCCTATTGTATCTACCATTGTTCCAGTTCCTATGATAACCACCTTGGCCACCATAATTGGTTGTCCACATGATCTCTTCTTCTGTCTTACCGTCCTTGGAAGATACAGCAGTCTCCTCAATCTTAGAACATATTTCTTTTAGTTCCTGTTCCAAAATTGTTTTTCTATTCTTCAATCATCCTTCCCATTCACCTTTGTCATATATACCGGTTCAGACTTAACCTTAACTTCCTGAGTTACTTCACTCTGAGGCCAAATTCAGAGAGTGGAGAGAGGGCATGGCGAGCAAGGGTTTAAGAGTTAATATTAACAAAACCAAGGTTATGCATTGTAGTTTGAGACGAGGCAATGTGGAAAAGAGCGGTGCATACCCATGTGCAGTGTGTGGAAAGGGAGTGGGCGTTAACTCAATTCAATGTAGCATCTGTCGATGTTGGGTACACCATGGGAGTAAGCGCTGTAGTAGAATAAAGGGGCCCCTGCCGAAGGATAAGTCAGAAATAGAGAAATTTGAGTGCGTAGTGTGCAAAGGCGAGCTTGTGTTAAGTGATGATCCTGTGGCTGTGAATTTTGGAAATGAGTCTTTGGAGCTGGTGAACAAGTTTTGTTACCTAGGAGATACCATCTCTGCCGGTGGTGGGGCCGAGGCTGCCACTGTTGCTAGAATTAGGTGTGGCTGGGGGAAGTTCAGAGAATTGATGCCAATCCTGACCATGAAAAGAATTCCTCTCCCCCTGAAGGGAAAGGTGTATGCCTCATGTGTTAGAAGTGCAATGACGTATGCCTCAGAAACATGGGCCGTTAAAGTAGAGGATGTCAACAGAATGGAGCGTAATGAGATGAGAATGGTGAGATGGATGTGTGGGGCCAGGCTACAGGATAGAATAACAAATGTTGAGCTGAGGAGACGTTTAGGTATAAAGAGTATTAGCGAGGTGATGCGTACAAGTAGACTGGGATGGTCATGTGGAGAGAATGGATGAACAAAATTGGGTGAAAAAATGCAGGTCTGTGATTGTGGAGGGAGCTGCACCAAGGGGTGGACCGAGGAAGACCTGGGATCGGACTATATGCGCCGATCTCAAATCCAAAAACTTGACAAGTGAAGCAGCCCTTAACAGGGTTGACTGGAACGCCGCCATTAGGACAAGAGACTGAAACTGCACTTATGTGTGGAACACTCAGTCTTAAAATTTTATGTATGTATGTATGTACTCCTTGTCACACTGCTTGACTCAAACATTCGTTTTAATGTTGATCGAACTTCCTTAAATGATAGGGGTTTTGTTGATGCCATAACCTGTTCCCTTTGTATTTCCGTTAATTTACAATTCTTCACCAGACGGAAAGCCAACACCTCATCTGGCAGTTCCATGCCCATTTCTGTCATTTTGTAGTACTTCATGTCAAACTCTCTCATGAAATCGCAAATTGACATGTCATCCTTCCTCACACATTCCTCAAAATTATGATATGCCATAAATTTCCTTCTCTCGGGTTCCTTCAGGAAGGCCTCATCTAATTTTGCTATCAGTAGGTCAACTCCATTCTCTTTCTTCTTATCCTCTGTTGACACCTGATTAGCCACTTCCCTGGCTTGACCAGTTAACATGAGATGAATGGCTAGCGCTTGCTTCTTTTTATTTATATCCGTTAATTCTGTCCACATCAATACATCTTCCTTCCATTGTTCATATTTGTCTAAATCAGTTAACATGGGGGGTTCTTAATTACAGAAGCCATGACGGAACTATGGACCTCTGGGTTATGGGCCCAGCACGCTTCAACTACGCTCTGCTACCAAATTTGTTAAATATAGTTAAGCTAATCTGCATATGTGATATCTTCCCAAATACTTCATATATATTTTATACACGTTTACACTAATTACCTTTCTGATGCGTAGCTCGCCCTTAAGAACGTTTAACCCTCCAAGATGAACCAGCTACTCAGCGAAACAACAAACCACCATCGTAACCAAGAAGCACAAACGCCGACACACAAAAACCACAGCCCAAACAACTACAACGCCATGTAATACCAACCAAACCACATACCATATCCAACTCACTATTTACACCATCTGCTAGTCATGCCTTAAACCACCATTACATGAAACACGCCGGACAATCACTCCCCACTATCGCTAGCACAACCTCTCTCCGCGATCTCTACTTTCCGACTCACTTCTCCTCCCCACATCGCATACACGCCCCCACTCACCTCATCAGCTGATGACGTCATCGCATCCTCGATAATTTAATCATCAGGGTAATCTACCCTACAAATTATAGATACTCTACATGCGATTATACTATAGGTAGTATAATGATATTATTATAGGTTTGACTCCTGCAAGGAGATAAAGAAAACCTAATATTTAGTAGTAGCCCCGTAATCATTGACGATATGCCTATTACATAAGGCACCCTCTTCAAACACTCATCCGCCGTAGTTTTGAATCTACCGCGCAGAGCATAACAAATTTGAGGAGCCTTCATCATGAGCGCACGCAACCTCACTCATGGTTCAGTCATTATGAAACTGGGTTCTCACTACGAAAAAACTTCGTAACAAATAAAAAAGAAAAAGAAAATAAGAATAACTATTCATAAGCTTTCCATATAATCGTGGATGTACTTGTGTGGATCTTTGCCCAGACGCTGACTCAGGCGTCATTCTTCCTTCACTGACATATCAAGTAAACCAAAATCCTTAATACATCAACGAATGGGAAGGGGATGGTCGGGAGGGCCCCAGTCGTCAATGATTACGGGGCCACTACTAAATATTAGGTTTTCTTTATCTCCTTGCAGGAGTCAAACCTATAATTTATTAGTGGCCCCTCCATCATTGACGATATGCCTGATATCTAAGACTGGAGGGGAACATTCGTAATCATATCATAACTCTAGCAAAGGCAGATAATCAAACAACCACATTGTATTCTTACTTTGTAAAAAAGATATATATTTGGCGCATAAACTTTATACAGCACAACTTATACAAAAAGGGGTACAAGCAGGAGCGTGCTTGATAAAAATGGTGTTAACTCTGAGATTCTGAGAACAGATCCGCCAGTTAACAAGGCACCCCACTTAAATTAAGTGGTGAAAAATAAAACTTATAAGTTTACATGTGCACATATAAACCCCATAAAATTAGTGGATATATCTTGCAAAATATAACCAATGCTTAAATTAGATTGTTTCTCAGCCCAAAAACTACTTACAACAACACTGTTGTTTGTATTAAAATTGTACTAGCACAATTTCCTGTAATGAATAGTACAGAGAAATTTAAATATCACAACACCCATAAACAGTATCACAGCTCTCATATTCTGGCGGGGTCTAGGGTGTCCTATGTTACACTGCCTGCACCCCCCCCCCTTTTCTTGAAATTAAACAATAAATGACTTAGTATAGACTTAGTGACCTAGACCCTTTGCCTTAAAGCTATACATGGCAAGGAAGGTTTGTCTAGAGCTACTGAGAGGTAACGAGTCAAAAACGTATGATTAGAGGCCCACAACTGTGTGGACGTAATATCTTCAACAGAAAAATTCTTAAGGAAACGTAACGAAGCTGCCCACTTGCGTAAATCGTGGGCCCTACCCACAACGCCGGGATTACTCTCTTTAATGACCTCGACCAAGAGAGAAGCCAGTCTACGTTTCATCAAGCGTTTACCCGTACTTGCTACCCATAAAGCACCGTGGTGATTTAGAGGTGCCACTCTCAAATATTTGGTTAGAGCTTGCACTGGACATAAATTATGGTGTACCTTTCCCCTTTTCAGTGCCGGCACCGTGAACTCTGAAAACACGTGTTCACGGTGCTCATTCTTGGCTATGAACCCTGGGGAAGGTGCAATGTGAATACACTCATTAAGCCTACCAAACCTGAGGCAATTAGGTGTGTTGCTCATCGCCGCCAGCACAGATACTCTGTTCCCGGTAGCCAAGGCCATAAGGAATACTGCCCGTTTTAAAAGTAATGTAAAATCTGCAGTATTTTGGTACAGACAGGAATGAAGTAAAGACAATGCCTTGTCCAGAGACCAGGTAGGCATGAGCTGACGGGGAGGTGGGCGGAGTTTAAAACATGCCCTCATAAAACCTTTTTCCTCCGCAACTGGTATGGAGAGACCGGTATGGTCCAAAAACGGTATCCTAATCGCTGTTAAGTGATTTTTTAACGTTACTACAGATAAGCGTTTTTGCTCGAACAGATAATTTAAATAATTAAAAACCAAAGCCACCGAGGGCACAGTTTGTTCTGTTCTAAGACTCCAAGAAGTAAAGGCTTGCCAATGCGATTGATACTGTCGCTTAGTAGACTGGGTATATTGATTCATGAATTTATTGGTCACGTCTCTACCATATGGTGCTAGCCATTTGGCCTCCTGAATGTCCATAATGCAAAAGTCAGCGAGGTCTTTAGGTTGCCAATTGTGTCTAAGTGGAAAAACCCCACCGGGAGTGATACCGGGTCAGGGCACCACGTCTTCAATTGCTGGTACCACAACTGCGCCGGCCACAGGGGCGCGATTAGCGAGACTACGCCCCGATAATCTTGTAGTTTGTTTACTACGTGGCACATTAGAGATGCATCTGGCGGCGGAAACAGATAAATGGAACTCCACCTGTTCCAGTCTGTCACCAGTGCATCTGGCCCGCCCGCCGGCGTTATCGTCCGGTGGGTGAGGTATAGTGGGAGTTTGTGAGTCTCCTCTGACTCAAACAAATCCACTTGTGGATGGTAAGGCTCCGCAATCATTTGGTCGAAAATGGTTTGCTTGAGCGCCCATTTTACTGTTGTGCTCTGTCTCCGAGACAGAGCGTCTGCCCAGACGTTTGCTACGCCTGGGAGATAAGATGCGTGAAGCTGAATGTCCAGCCTGTTGGCTAGAATAAAAATCTCTTCTGACACGTTTAGCAACCCCCGAGATCTCGTCGACCCTTGTTTCTGAATACAGTGAACTGCATTCAGATTGTCCATTCTGAAGGCCACCGCCTTGCCCCGTAAAGTAGAGCCGTGAGCCTGAAGGAAATATAAGGGGACTAGTAATTCTTTGACATTGATGTGGGAGATTTCTAAATGGGACCAAAGCCCTTGACCCTGGTGCCCTTGGTTTGACTGAAAGCCCCAACCTATCATTCCTGACGCATCCGTGTCTACCCATACCGTCGGTGGAGGAGAGGTCCATGACATGACCGAGTGTAATGTTTCCCTCTTCGCCCAGACCGCTAGCAAGTTGTGGATTAATTTTGGTATGGGCCATAATTTTTTCGCCGGCAATAGCGGAAAATATTTGTTTCCCTCCAATATTAAACGTTTGACTCTTAACCGGCCCAACTGTACTGTTAGTTGAATCCAGTTGAGAGAGCCGACCAGAGACTCCCAGATTCTCCGTGTCGTAGTCAGGCTGTGAAGGAACAGAAACAATTTCCTGCGAAATCTGTTGCGATTGTCCACACTCTGACTCAGAGTGAGAGTAGCTGTGTCCCAGACCAGCCGTATCCACTGAACTACAGTAGGGTCCCGCATAAAACGTGTTCGCATAAAACGAGTCTTGATTAAAACGAGCGACCTAAAATATTAATATTTAATTTTCGATCAGAACGAATGTGATCACATAAAACGAGTCCGCCGCCAAAGTGGGGCAAATCCGAGGAGTTTTCATATAGAGCGCCGAAATATCGTACAAACGTACAAAATATCGTACGCTTTCATATAGAACGCCGAAATATTGTACAAAACGTACGAAATATCGTACGCTCCTGACGGAAATTTACGCTTCCAGTGAACATTGACGATATTGGGCCACCAAAATGCTGTGTTCACATAAAACGAAATCGCATAAAACGCCCTCGTTTATCGACCATATACTCGTTTTATGTGAGACCCTACTGTACTCTTGAGGGAACAAGGTTTGACTTTACCAGGTTGACCTGGAACCCTAGAGTTTTGACATGTTTTAATGTTATGTTGACATGATTTATGCATACTTGTTCCGTCTCTGCCACCACTAGCCAGTCGTCTAGATACCACAAAATCCTGATCCCTTGCCTTAACAAGGGCATCAGGGCTTGCCGGACTAATTTTGTGAATAAGCGAGGTGCTAGATTCAATCCAAACGGCATCCTCTGAAAGACATAAGTCTGATGCTTTATTCTTAAGGCCAGAAACCTTTGAAATCTTTTGTTGACCGAGACGTGCCAATACGCGTCCGTCAGGTCTAAAGAACACATCCATCCTCCCGGCGGAAGTGTTAGCCTGATCTGGTTTACTGTTAGCATCCTGAATGACATGTTGTGAATATGTAGGTTCAGATAAGACAGGTCTACGACTGGTCTCATCTGAACACTGTCCCTTTTGGGCACTAGAAATAGTTTGGATGTGAAAACTGGGTAATTTTGAGGAACCGGGATGATGACATTCTTGGCGATCATTTCCTGGACTAGTGACTCCACCTCTAATGAAACTAAATTTGCCTTTGTCGGCTGACGTAAACGAGGTCGCCGGAGCCACTGCCAGGTGATGCCCTTGCGTGCCACCATCCTCGCCCAAGTATTTACTGGCCATGCGCGGTGGCACGTCCGGAACGACCCAGTTAGCAGACAAGGGTTCGCCGGCTGTACTACCCTCCGATCCACCCGCCGTGAGACCGGCCCTGGGAGTGAGAGAGACTTTAGTTTTTTGATGGTGGTGGTGGTGGTGGTGGTGGTGGATGCTTAGCCGACTGGCCGGCGTTGGCAGAAGACGGGCCCTGGCCCGGTCTGCTATAGTTCCGTCCTTTCTGACCTGCAAACTTACCTTGTTTATACCTGTACTGACCTTGGGGGGAAGTGGACTTAGGTACAGTCTGACCTGCCAATACGCGAGCTTTTAATACGCGATTCACCTTATACGCGAGGAGGGGGTCGAATCATACCCAAAACTTTCAAAACGCGTGATGTACCTTTAAAACGCGAATCCGGGCCCGATATAAGGGCAATTCCGGGGAGTTCAGCTAATACGCGAGGCCCCCCACCATTCCGCGCCAGTTACGTAGGCACGCAGGGCATTGTGGGATACGCCAGTCTACCCTCAGTCCACGCTCGCGCAACAGCTGTCCGACTCGTGTTGGACATTTACTGTTAATTTTAAGGTGAGTTTATTATTATTGTTATATTTTCTTATGATTTGGATGTTTATGTATACATATATGTACCTTTTGTGGCAATTGACGGAGATAAATAGGCCTAAAGTAGACAACTTCGAGTCAGTGCCGCCCATATCGATTTATTCCCATATAATACTCTATTGCTAATACGCGAATTTTCATTCCGCGCCCTCGCGTGTCGCCCATATTCTCGCGTATTGGCAGGCCAGACTGTATCTGAAAGGGCTTTGACCCACCCGGCTGAGCTTTTGCGACTGGCTTGGGTTTGGGAAAGTTAAAAGCAGGTCTCTTAGAAGGGGTGGGACTGTGCTTAAAGGCCTGAGCCATATTGAATACAGTTCTCCACACATCAGGGGACATTAAAGAGGGAGTTAGCACCGGTGACATGGCCACTTGGTTCGCAATTCTGTCAGGAAGTTTCCTCACCAGGGACATCCTAAGATCCTGTCTCGCCCGCACCGCCTCGAGCAAGGCTGTGCGTATATCCCCCAATGACTGAATTGAAGTCTGAAGGAGTAATCGCCGAGATAGTTCAACCGATCTTCTGGCTTCCGCGTCCGCGATTGCCTGAGTGGATCGTAACATAGATTTCGCCACCTGGTCTGTAACGATGTACTGGGAAAAAAGTCTATACGCCTTCCCCCTTAGCCTAAACTCCCGGTCTAGGTGAGCTGGTGAAGGCGTAGTGAAAGGGTCTTTAAGTTCGCATAGATTGATTTTGGGGGCAGCTAAAAAAGCAAACAAAGCAGATGGAACTCCGCCGGCTGAAAAGACTGGCATAGAGAACCAAGAATGGCTGTCCTGAGGGATCTGGTGCGAAGATTTCGAGGTGAAGGTGGTCGCAAAGTTCTGAGCCTCTACCTCCCATTCCACCCAAGGTCCTGGACCCAACTGCCCCACCTTCAACACTGGATTAGCGGCTGTGTCTGTGACCGTTTGTAAATCTAATTCTGGAGTGAGAGCTGACAGTGCTTTTATATCATAAAACTGTCATGCTTGGTCCAGTCAGAAAACAGTTTTGAAGCTGAGGCAGGGGGCAGTGCAGGCGTAGCTGTATACACAAAAAAGTCATGGTGATAATGGTTCGGAATGGCCTTAATATTAACATAAAGTACATTACCCGCAATATCCAAGGCTCGTAACTTTCTAGATTTATTTCCTTGGATTACCCACTCATGTGGCACTGGAAATTCTCCTGACAAAGTGGGCTGCGCCGTCTCTGGCTTAGTTGGGATCATTTGAACCCATGAGTCATCTGGACCGTTTAAAAGGGGCATAGCTACCTTTCTTAACGGTGCTCTATCCAGCGGGGGAGGATTCACATCCGTTACCACCCTTTCATTAGAAGTAGTCAGTGCCGCCGAAGCAGGCCTAGCGACTATATTAGGTGATATAGAGGGAGGGTGCGGAATCTTGGTCAAAACAATAGAAGCGATCAGAGGCCGAACACTTGCACTTGTCATGGGAGCTCCCAGGTCCACTGTAGGAGTCTCCGGCTGTTGGCCAATTTTTTTTGTTAGAGCCGTAACTAACAACCCATCTATTTCCTCATCCGTGACAAATTTGGCGGATGAAGAACTCAGAGGTGAATCATTCCTCTCTTGCGGGTCGTCTAGAACTGAACCCGACTCTTGCACTTCCATGTCAGAGATTATAGACACCTCATCCTTGTCATCTGGCCCGTCATGAGAGGGTTCCACCGAAGCCGGAACCTCGTCTTGGTGCCAAGTTAAATCAGGAATGGATGATGGGATCGCAGCGTCCCGGTGGACGTCCGTCTGTACCTGTGGCTCCTGAACCAAACATGGGCCTTCATGCCCTGGTTGGGAATAACGCCATACACCCAGGCCTTGGCCCGAACTCCCTTGGGAGTCAGATACACCATCAACCACTGAGCCCCCACTAGATTCATCTAAAGGGCGATCACTGCCTACCGAACTCTCTAACTCTAAGTATGTAATATCCATTGGCAACCTGTCCGCCGGCAACACCCCCACCACAGTCTCTGACTCCACCCCCGCCCCATCAGATTGGATACTAGATAAGTCGGGAGTAGAGGCAAAAAGTGAGGCACGAGGCTCCTTTCGTTCCTTAGAATCTTTCCTGGAAGATTTATGGCTGCGGTGTGACTTAGATTTATCACTGCTCTTAGACTTTTCCGATCTTTCACTAGAGCTGTCCTTGGGCTTTTCCTCTTTACTCCTCTTTCTTGCTGATGAAGAGGAATGACTAGGCGGCTGTTGTTGGAGGGGCGACCTGGACCTGGACCGCGCCCGTGACGTGGAGGCTGTCACCGGGGGCGTTGGTTCACGAGGTCTCTTAGAAGTTGTAGGAACCAGAGAAAGTGCTGTACCCTGCCCAGTCTCTGCCGACTTTCGTACAGTTACTCTAGCGGGACGTTTAATAGGGGGGTGCTCAATTATTAATTTATCCCAAAGAATTACATTGTCACATTGCAGCGCTTTATGAGCCACTGTGGTTGCATAACATGACAACTGCTGCCTGACCTCCCTCAAAGCGACCGCCGCGGATTTACTATTGTCCCGCAACACTTTGGCACTCAATTGAGTACAGAAGGTACAGTTCCCCGTTACCCACAAACCCCTTGAGCGATCTAAACATTTAACACATCTAATGCAAAGAGTGTGTGCAAAGATAGGGATACCCGGACAGGAGGGAGCAATACACAAGGCAAAAACAGGGTCTATATGGTAGCCATGACAGAGACTGGTGGAAAAACACGAACCCACCCCCGGTTTACTCCAGGTTCTCGAAAGTCTCGCCGGAACTCAGCCCTGGAAAAAAAGAAAAATTTCCAGGAATTAATGCTCATAAGGCTACACCAACATGTTCGAACACAAGTGTTAGACAACCCGCCGGGTAACGAGACGTAATACACAACTATCCCGGCTCGCTACGTGGAGGGTTCATGAATAAAGATTTCAGAATATCTTAACTTGTCCAAAAGATTTATGCATATCCTCTGACATAATATAAAGACCAGCATGGCTTTTTATAACTGACGCAGTCTTCCCAGTGGTGTTTGTTAAGTTCTTACTGGAAAAACCACCCTCAAAGACGCCGGCCCCCGTATTATCTCGCAGATCAAAAACTGGAAAGCCTGTCTTAATGCTAGATCTGGCTTCTCCCGAAGCGTTCTAGATCGCCGTATGTTGAATGGCGGCGATACATATCGTATCCCTCGATTGTCTGGTTAACTCCACTGAATTATGCAAATCCGTTAATCCTACCCTCCCAAGGTGCAACCGCCGGGTGTGAATTTTAACGTTAACCCCAAAATTCCTATCCCCACTTCTTTGCAAAAGATCGCCGGGGAGGAAAGACCAATCAACAAACAGCCTAGTTTTACTGGCTTTGCAAAAACCGGGAAAAACTCAACTCAACAAGTGTCCGTATGAACACTTAGTTAAATGGGTAAAGCCATCCCGCCGGGAAAAACAGTACGCCTGAACACAGGCCCAACACAGAGACGCAGTCCTGGAGAGCCTCAGGCCACTACTCGCCGGGGAAAACAAGCCTTTTTTAACCACGCGTGATTAAAACTCGGGTTTTGAATTCGGCCTCCAGACTCATCCCGAGAAGAATTCAAAACCCAGCTCAACAAAATAAAATCAGAAGTGGAAACCCTGGGGAACCCAACACCAAATATTATATGGCTAGGAAACTTTAACCTACCAAACATTAAATGGAGACAACTAGAAAACCAGTTAGTGGCAAACAACACCGGAGAAGCAAATACGAGAGAGCTTTTTGAACTTTGCGATTTTTTTAGTCTTACCCAACATATTGCTGAACCCACACGGGAAAACAATATCTTAGACCTGGTCTTCACTAACAACGACTCTCTAGTACACAGCATTAACATATCGGACACAACATACTCAGATCATAAATTAATTGAGATCAAAACAACCTTAGAGAGTGTACAGACAACTTCAGAATCGAGAACAAAAACCGGCACCTTCAGTAAATTTAACTTCAATAACAAAAACATTAGGTGGGAAGAGGTAAATCAAGAAATGGAGGAAATAGACTGGGAAGATTTAATGAATAACCTGACACCAGCAGAATGTCTAGTCTTAATTACAGAAACCATGACCCAAATCTGTAGCCACCATATGCAAGACAAACAAAACGAAGAAGCAAACAAGATCGGGAAAGGAGGAGGCTGTACAGAAGAAGAAAATTACTCGCACAAAGACGCACACATCAAAATCTACAGGATAGGCAAAAGGCCGAAATAGATAGAGAAATTGTGGAAATTGAACAAAGGCTAAGAATATCATATGAACTACAACATATGGAAGAGGAGAGGAAAGCTATTGCAGGTATAAAGGAAAATTCCAAATACTTCTTTTCATACGCCAAACAAAAGGCTAAAACAACATCAAACATCGGCCCACTGAGCAAAGGGGACGGCTCTTTAACAGGGGACAAAAAGGAAATGAGCGAACTCTTAAGCAGGCAGTATGAAATGGCATTCAGTGAGCCTGATGAAACAAAAGTCATCAGAGACCAAAATATATTTTTCATGGAAACCTCCCCCACGGAAACCCCTCAGATGCTGGATATTGATTTCGGTCCAAAAGACAGAAGAGGCCATTTCCAACATGCCATCCCACTCGGCACCAGGCCCGGACTCATGGAATTCGATCCTAATGAAGAAATGTAAGGAACACCTCTCAAAACCCCTGGCTATAATGTGGAGAAGGAGTCTAGACACTGGTGACATACCAGATAGCTTGAAAAACGCAATAATTGCCCCACTGCATAAAGGAGGGAGTAAAGCACTACCAAAAAACTACCGCCCGGTAGCTCTAACCTCTCACATCATTAAAGTTTTCGAGCGAGTCCTGCGAAGCAAAATTTCAACATTCATGGAGACAAATGAACTACACAACACCGGTCAACATGGGTTCAGAGCGGGAAGATCATGTCTCTCACAACTTTTGGAACACTATGACAAAATTCTTAAAGCGCTAGAAGAAAAGAAAAACGTGGATGTCATTTACACCGATTTTGCTAAGGCATTTGATAAATGTGACCATGGTATAATAGCCCACAAACTGAAAGCAAAAGGTATAACTGGGAAAATCGGACGGTGGATATGCAATTTCCTCGTAAACCGAAAACAATCAGTAGCAGTAAACCAAGTCACATCTGAGCCTTCGGATGTCAAAAGCTCAGTGCCCCAAGGAACAGTGCTAGCACCCCTTCTGTTCCTCATACTAATTTGCGACATAGATACCAACACCAGACACCGTACGGTGTCGTCTTTTGCTGATAACACAAAATTAAGCAAGATAGTAAACACACAAGAAGACACGGGCCGACTGCAGGAAGACATGAATGTAGTGTTCCAGTGGACCAGGGAAAACAACATGCAATTCAATGAGGAAAAATTCCAATTAATACGGTACGGAGATAATAATGGTGTTAAAGAAATTACAAATTACTTAACAGAATCTAACCACATAATAGAACGGAAAGACAGTGTGAAAGACCTTGGGGTATTAATGTCTGAAAATATGGGTTTCAAAGTACATAACCAGGTCAAAGTGGCGGCTGCGAAACGTCTTAACGGGTTGGATTCTGCGTACTTTTAAAACACGCGGTGAATTACCTATGATAACGCTCTTCAAATCTCTAGTGCTACCGCGGCTTGAATATTGTAGCGTATTAACATCCCCATACAAAGCAGGTGAAATAAATGACGTAGAGAGTGTACAAAGAAATTTCACTTCGCATATAAGTTTGATAAAACAGCTACACTATTGGGAGCGTTTAAGAGCACTGAATCTGTACTCTGACAGAACAACACTTCACAACTCTAAACAGTACACCCATCACTAACATCAACAATGCTGTACACATACTCAATAAAACTATCCAAAACGCTGACAAGAAACACATTCCAAGAGGTAACAGAAAAAGACACAACCCCAACTTCACACCAGAAATTCAAAACCTCATCAGACAACGCGACATACTGAAACACTCCCCAGCACCCCACACACAAGTCATCACACAACAAATTCAAGCACTCAACACCCAAACTAACAACAAAAGACAAGAACAACAAAAACTAAATTGGAATAACTTCCTACAAACACTTGATCACAAAACAAACCCCAAAAAACTCTACAAAACACTAAACAGCAACACACTTTCCAACAGCAACACAACACAATCACATGCAGCAATCACAACAACAGACTCTATTCCTTCATGTAAACAACAAGCAAACACTCTCATCAATCACTTTTCACATGTCAGCCACCTAAAACCTCACAAAGACGACCGACGTGTCATCCGACGTAAGAGACATTCCCCACAGACCCTGACTATACACCCTTCATCAATCATCAGACAAAGCATATCATCAACAATCTCAAGCACTCACCCGCCTGTGGCCTAGACAACATAAGCAACATCACCTCAGACACCTGGGACCACAAGGCATACAAGCACTCACTAATATATCAAACTACAGCTATTCACACAACACAATACCAGACATTTGGAAGCATGGTATCATCATCACATTCCCCAAACCCAACAAAGACCCCACGCTACCCTCCTCGCACCGCCCCATCACACTCCTTTGCTCCCCCTCCAAAGTCATGGAATGCCTAGTATTACAACTAATTACACCTGACCTACCCCTAGCTCCAACACAACATGGATTTAGGCCACTGCACTCCACAAACACTCTTCTCACAGACCTTACACAAAGAGCTTTCGACGGCATCAACTCAGCTAGACCACCACACAGATCACTATTAGCCACACTCGACATTAGTAAAGCCTTCGATGCCATCCCCCGCCACAACCTAACAAACAAAATCTACAACACAAACATGCACAACAACACAAAAAGGTGGCTGGCCAATTTCCTAGCAGGCAGATGTGCACACGTATCTTTTGCCGGTCAGTCATCTAAAATCAGAAACTTTCCAAACGGAGTCCCACAAGGATCCGTCCTATCGCCCGCACTCTTCATTCTGTACATGCACGATATAACTACACCCAATACGCCCCAAATAAACTTAGCCTCCTATGCAGATGACATAACTCTCACATGCACACACCATGACCCAAAAAGAGAAACAGATCTCCTTCAACCCTATCTCAACACACTACATGGCTGGTGCACTACAAACAGACTTAATCTAGCCCCAGCCAAATCCACCGCAACCCTGCTCACAAGTTGGACAGGAGAACACGAATACATCCCTCAACTCACCATAAACAACACACCCCTAACACATACACACACACCCAAAATCCTAGGAGTAACATATGATACTCATATGACATTCAAACAGCACACCACAAACATTAAAAAGAAACTGACACCCAGACTTCTTAACGCCCTCAGGTCACTTGCTCACACAATATTTGGACACAACAAAGAAACTACCACCACAGTATATAAACAATACATAAGATCAGTGATGGAATACGCAAGCCCAGCCTGGGCTTCTAACCTAGCTGAAACACATCATAAGACCTTACAGACTATTCAAAACAAAGCCCTGAAGATCATTACAGGCTGCACAGCTACTGCACCCACAGATCACCTACATCAAGAAACCAAAATCCTCAAAGTCAAAGACCATCTGGACATGAGAGGCACTCAATTCCTGGCAGCAGCCAGTTTTCCACAAACTTACAATATACAAATGTTTAAATCCAGTTGTTACAAACATTTTATGAATGGAGGATGCCTTTAGGCACATGGACCTTTTTGTTTTATCTGTGTTTTTCCTTCCTCCGTTCATTGTCTCTTAAAAAAAAAAAAAAAAAAAAAAATTATCAAAACAACACCCAGCACACGGTATCACACACAATTATTGTCCTCTCTCCCTCCCTGCCTACCCCGAACCAACTTCCAGAAGCACATCCATACTCATATCTCCCACCGATCCATCCACTCACTCACAGACAACACGCAGCTGCATGCACGACCTCCCGAAATCCATCCTTCCGAATCCTCCCTTCCTCGCGAGGACAGAGTCCACCTGGCCAGGCTGAGATGCGGACACCATCCAGCTCTCCTGAGCTATCAGAAGAGACTGGATGACTCCGTTGTCGACGCCTGCCCGGGATGTAACACAGCACCCCATACCATTGAACACATCATAGAAGACTGCATTTCACACAACCACTTACGCCAACAACACAATCTACACTCAATGAGAGCTCTGTGGGAAAGCCCGATCGTGGCCATGGCCTTTCTCAGGGACTCGGGGCTGTTCGGCCAGGCAGCTTAGGGAACAACAACAACAACAACAACAACCACCCGAGGTTTGAGAGTCACAGGACCCGACCTCGTATTGGTAGTCAGCTTTTGATATTGATATTGTGTTAAAACTCTTATGCATCGGGAGTTGGGTACCGTAGGCTGGTTGCACACGGTGGGTACTGTCGAGATTGTGCATACAGTGGAATCGCCAATATCGATCAATCTCATCTCGATATTTCGCATCTCGATGGTACATTCCAAATCCAACTTTTCACGAATCTCGATGACAACACGCCGATCTCGATCACCGAATACAACCGAAAACAGTTGCGCTAGGCGATGCGCCACTGTTTCGAGCGTCCTGACACCTAGCGGCCACTTGGTGTACCAGTCACACGTCCGCCATACGCTTGAAAACTTGTACAGTATTGTGAAGTCGTCTACCTGGACCTTTTTTTATCGCATTCATAATGGCTAGCAAGGCCACCGAAAGGGACAATGGAGAGGGAGTGGAAGGTGGGAATCGCGTACCTAAACCAGTTGTAGAAAAAAAGACAGTGCAAAGTGCAAAACGAGAGTATAGAAAAGGAAAAAAACTTAACAAATACACAACAGAAGACAAGGATAAAGTGATGCAACTTCTAGAAAAGGCCACAAAGTGAGTGAAATACAAAGATTAACTGGTATACCTCAGAGTACTATATCTACTATGAGGGGAAAGCAGGCGGAAATAAAGAAGTCTGTGGCACTGGCCAAGAAATTGTTTGCAGGAAATGAACTTGGCCAATGCCGCATCACCTCCATTTACAATGAATCTAATCGTATAGTGGCTGAAATGGAATACTGTACTACCTAGATAAGTGGGTTCAGCGAAGATCAAGAGAAAATGCAAGTGTGAATGGACCCCAGGTACGAGAACAGGCTAGGATTTTCTACGAGTCTGTTTGCAAGAAAAAGAAAATAAAGAAACTCCCTCCATTTAATGCCTCTGTAGGCTGGCTGCAAAAATTCAAGAAGCGGTGTGGTATTAAATATGCACACTATCAAGGAGAGTTATCTTCTGCTGACAATGAGGCTGCCGCTAATTATCCTGCAATAGCGAAGCAGATAATCGAAGAAGGAGGGTACAGCTTGCATCAAGTTTACAACGGCGACGAAACAGGCATCTATTGGAAACTTTCTCCCAAAGCTACCTTCATTTCCAAGGCGGAAAAGCAGGCACCTGGTGTAAAAATGGCCAGAGAACGCTTCAGCTTACTCTTCACCTGCAATGCATCAGGCAGCCACAAAATGAAACCTCTCGTGATACACAAATACAAGAAGCCTAGGCCCTACAGACACATGGACATGACAAAATTAGATGTTTATTGGGAGACAACAAAATCAGCCTACATGACCTCAGCACTCTCTATCCATTGGTTTGACAAATGTTTTGTTCCTGACGCTGAGAAGAAATGTGCAGATCTTAACCTGGACTTCAAGGTGATTTTATTCCTAGATAATGCACCTGGCCATGCTAAATTCCTGGTAGGCCGCAACCCCCATGTCCAGGTCGTATTTCTGCCACCTAACACCACCTCCAAATTACAGCCACTGGACCAAGAACTAATTGCCAACATAAAGCTACTCTACTACAAGTACCTCCATGACAAAATGCGGCATGAAACCGACACTAATGAGGAGCTGATGGAGATTGAAAATGCTGCCAGTGACAGTGAAAGTGAAAGCGAATCTCCCACCACCCCTACCCATGACACCGCTGCCACCCAGGACACCTCTGCCACCCAGGACACCGCCGACACCCAAAATGAAGCAGTGGAAATTGTCACGGTGAAGGCATTTTGGAAGAGGTTCAACATTCGCCAAGCAGTGGATTTCATTGTCAAAGCATGGAATAAAATAACAGATGCAACCATCAGTCATGCCTGGAAAAATCTGTTAGTACCGGTACCCAATGACAACCAACCCAACCTGCCAAATCCTGCACAGATTCAACGGCAGGCAGACTTGCTGGCTGACACCCTTGCCTCAATTAACACTGTCCCTACTCCTGGCTTTCGTGATGTGAGAGAGGCTGATGTGATGCAAGAGTTGGTGGGGGAAAAAGTGGATGCAAGCGAGGCAGTGGTAAATTTGATAAGAGAAGACGTGATGGAGGACGAACCAGAAATGCCAGCCACCCAGCCACAGCCTCGCTCCCTCAGTGTCCAGCAATTATCAGAGGCACTTGGGTTCATAACGAAGGCCAAGGATATTGTTGAGGGTAACCTGGAGAGTTCTTCAATCATCAATGAGGCATTTGATGAGCTCAACAAGCAACTAATGACGGTCTACACCACGAAGGTGAACGAACAAAAGCAGTCCACGATCACACAGTTTTTCAAGATGAAGCAACAAGTCGCCAATGTCATCGAAACTATCACCGAAGAAGAGGGACCTGTAGACCTTGATGACTTGGACACTGAACTGCCAGAGGATCAATTTGAAGGATTCAACAGAGCAGTCGACGGTGCCGGTACTAGTGGTGACAGGGTGAGGGAAGCAATTGCAAGAATTGATGACCGTGACTGTGAGCCGGGTGCGGAGACGCAGTAACCTAACTGCGTTCGCCTCGGAACAAACAATCAACCACACAAACCTCTTTATCAATAAATATAAGGTAAAAATAAAACTTTCATTATTAATTTTATCTATTTTAACATATTATATATATTGCATGTGATTGTGGGGGGCAAATGTGAAAATTGACAGATTTGATGTAGGTTAGTCGGCAAGTGGCTGGAACCGATTGTATTTTTCCCCATAAGAAGTTAACTTCGCATCTCGATATTTCGAATCTCGATCGGTATTTGTGGGAACCAATTATGATCGAGATTGGAGATCCCACTGTAGCCTAGTTGCTCGAAGTACAGTTGCTACTCTTTTTGCTTTCGCATGTTTGCTAGTACTGTACTTTGTGAGCCAGTTTAACCCTCCAGCCCAGGCTACGCATTACATAAATATTCCCCGAAACCCGGGTGTTTTGGCCGAAAAACGTCTAGGCTAGGCTACCGTATCTTTGTTATTCTGACTGCTTCCGCATTCCCGCTCATCTCCAAGCGTAGCTGTGTTATTTACCTGTAGAACGGCGTTAAGTAGAGCTCTCTAAGTCAACTGGTTCAGTTGTGATGATGATTTCATTGGAGATAACTTACGGCAATAACAGCCACTTTACACTACTTTTCGATACTTAACAACAACATAGAGGCACACACGAACAAGCGACGCTCTCCTTCTTGTGGCCGGAGATGCGGGGCGTCGGTCCAGCCGGCTGTTGTTTACATGCGTCGGACCGACGCCTCGCACACCAAGCTCACAGGCTTTCAACCACTGGGCGTTAAAGAGCCCTTCCGGGCAGCTCGTGTATGCTTTTTTATGGGCGTTCAAGAGCCCTTCCGGGAACAGAGGGTTAATTATCCCCCCAGCATTGCCATCTCGGTGTTGGGTTTTTGTCTTTTTATAGCTTAAAATGTAAAACTTGCAAACTAAACAAACCAAAATTGGGACAAGGACAATATATAGTCAAATTAAATTATCAAAATCGCTATGTGGAAACAACGCTTACTAAAATTAAAATTATTAAATAAAAGAACACAATCCACCACATAGGGTGTACATTACTACATGAGCAAGTTAATCTGTTTCCCAAGCAAACTAATCGCACATATAACAACGCACTATCGTCACGTTAAAGGAATTTGTCAAGTTTGGGAAGTCCGGGACGTTCTGGTAAATTTTACTAAACTCTGCATGAATAAAGAAACTACATGTTAAATGTCAAAATATTATTTAAAATCAAATTTGCAACATGACAAGACATTAACAATAGTACAAAATACAAATATTGATAAAATATCTATACTATTACAAAATAATATATAAAATACAGTACATACATACATACATAAAATTTTAAGACTGAGTGTTCCACACATAAGTGCAGTTTCAGTCTCTTGTCCTAATGGCGGCGTTCCAGGCAACCCTGTTAAGGGCTGCTTCACTTGTCAAGTTCTTGGATTTGAGATCGGCGCGTATAGTCCGATCCCAGGTCTTCCTCGGTCCACCCCTTGGTGCAGCTCCCTCCACAATCACAGACCTGCATTTTTCACCCAATTTTGTTCATCCATTCTCTCCACATGTCCATACCATCCCAGTCTACTTGTACGCATCACCTCGCTAATACTCTTTATACCTAAACGTCTCCTCAGCTCAACATTTGTTATTCTATCTGTAGCCTGGCCCCACACATCCATCTCACCATTCTCATCTCATTACGCTCCATTCTGTTGACATCCTCTACTTTAACGGCCCATGTTTCTGAGGCATACGTCATTGCACTTCTAACACATGAGGCATACACCTTTCCCTTCAGGGGGAGAGGCATTCTTTTCATGGTCAGGATTGGCATCAATTCTCTGAACTTCCCCCAGCCACACCTAATTCTAGCAACAGTGGCAGCCTCGGCCCCACCACCGGCAGAGATGGTATCTCCTAGGTAACAAAACTTGTTCACCAGCTCCAAAGACTCATTTCCAAAATTCACAGCCACAGGATCATCACTTAACACAAGCTCGCCTTTGCACACTACGCACTCAAATTTCTCTATTTCTGACTTATCCTTCGGCAGGGGCCCCTTTATTCTACTACAGCGCTTACTCCCATGGTGTACCCAACATCGACAGATGCTACATTGAATTGAGTTAACGCCCACTCCCTTTCCACACACTGCACATGGGTATGCACCGCTCTTTTCCACATTGCCTCGTCTCAAACTACAATGCATAACCTTGGTTTTGTTAATATTAACTCTTAAACCCTTGCTCGCCATGCCCTCTCTCCACTCTCTGAATTTGGCCTCAGCATCCTGCATACTGTCAGCTATTAGGACTAAATCGTCTGCATAAAACAGTTCCAACGGGAGTCCGCCTCTAAAAACTCTAGACAGCGCCTCCAAGACCATAATAAAGAGGAGGGGGCTTAACACTGAACCCTGATGGACTCCAACACGGACTGCGAACTCATCACTCAGTACACCCTTCACCCTCACCGAACTTCGCGAATCCTCATACATCTTCATTATCACACGCACCAGCCACTCTTCCACACCAAGTTTCCTCATAGCCCACTGTACAACATCTCTAGGTACCCTATCAAAGGCCTTCTCCAGGTCCACAAACACAAAGTAAAGATCCCTGCCTTTTAGTAAGTATCTTTCCTGTATCTGCCTGACTATGAAGATAGCATCGGTTGTACCACGTCCTGGCGTACAGCACTCACTAACGATAGTGCTATCGGGTAGGTACCTGTAAGCATAGCATGCCTCAAGTGACCCCTATCAATAACTACCCTACAAATAACCTACATTTATCGCACAAATAAACTAAGGAAATCGCAAAAGCAAGCAATTTATACTATCGACAATGAATACATATAATATAAAGACAAATAATTGCAAAATATGAAGTAACAACAGATTTAAACAAAGAGTACTCCTTTAACAAGAACAATCAATTTAAAAAATAATCAATATTAATATTAACCCTTGTCTAGCGGGGTGTTTTGGGCTCATTTGGGCATATTCAGGCCCTCTTGCATGATAAATCATGCATCTGCATGAAAACAAAATTATTTATAAAAAACTAAGCGCTAAAAGCTTCAAAATGAGACCAGAACGAGCTACGTAGCACTCGTGGTTCTCGTGCAGTGATGCCACGAACATGGGAGTTTAGCATATATCGGTATATTTTTCCCAGCTATGCTCACTACTGGCTACACTGCCGGCCTCTCGAGAACACAGGGAACATGAGTTAATGGGCGGCGGTAAGCCCTGGGAGTCGGCTGTCTGGCCCGCTGTGCTCCCGGCCATTTGCACTCTATTTTAACTCTTTAAAAGCCTTAATAATGCTCCTAACTTGCTGCAAATTGGTGCACGACTTAAGTCGAGCGCCGCCAATAAGGGGTTAATAATAGAAAAAGAAAAAGATAAACAATAAATACAGACAAAAAATAATAAATACAGACAAAAAGTAAGCAGAGTATACAAGAAACTTGTATAGTTAAAAATGCTTGATTAAAATTATTGATGTCAAATTTTAGAATACAGTCACAATAATTGACCCTAAAAAGATTAAATTTATGGAACAATTTACTTGCCTCAAAACCTCTGTCTACTAAGAGTCTGTATAGTAACCTAGCTCTAGCCCAAAAGTCATCTACTTTAGTGCAAATTTTACAAAATCTTATTAACTGGGAATAAAAACAATTATAAGTTATTTTACTATCGATATTACTACTAGGGAAAGGAAAGTTTATTACGTTAAAATTAAAATTTAGTACGCTATGGTAGTTTTCCACTTTAGATAACATTGAAAGGGGAAGCAGGGCAGTGGAGCACCTCAAGCCCTGAGAAGAGTCTGGAAGCGTTTGTTTGCTCTTCTCTGTTGCGTTCGTTGGGTTGCTTGTATAGGAGACAAGGTGCTGGTGTGGATCATTCTTTCTTATTGTCCCGTCTCTGAGCAGCTGAGGTCCAGATCCGTAACAATATATATATATATAGTAGAAAAATAATGCTAACAAGATACATAGAGGGCCTCGGAGTTGGACGGATCCTAAATTGAGTGGTCTATCCTGTAAGTCCTTCAGTAAACTGGCTCGGGTTGTCCCTCTTACAGGGAATAGGTCCGCTTGGGGGCCTTCTGTGTGTGGCCACCCTCATTATAATATAATTATAATAATAATAAAACTATTTGTCAACAGCCTACTGGGCAAAAGCCCTCATAAGGCTGGGTTAAGGGGAGTAAGGCTTCCGGCAATAGATAGATATACTGTATATATATATCCCAAGATATATTTTGACATTATTGCTAATAACTTATAGAAATTTGATAATGGTGTAATACATATAATACTAAATATTTCAGGTGCGACTGACAGCCCAGTTTGTGGCGCGCAATGGTCGCCAGTTCCTGACAACATTGATGAACCGTGAGCAGCGCAACAACCAGTTTGACTTCCTGCGCCCCCAACACTCACTCTTCCAGTACTTCACCCGCCTCCTGGAACAATACACCAAGGTCCTCATCCCTCCCAAGGACCTCATGAAACGTCTGAAGGATGAGGCTCAAAGTGCTCATGCTGTCATCAAACAGGTCAGAAACTAACTAATTTTTGCATAAAAGATAGACATGCTACTATCCCATTACAGTCTTAGTGTCATATTACTTGCTAATGTGGGTTTGACACCCGAAGGATAAGACGAAGGAAAACATAATATTTAGTAGTGGTTCTCTCCGTCAATGACGTGAGAGCCTTATCAATTATAAGGGCTCCCCGGGTCTTAGGGAACCCGGAGAAATGCTTAACACAACCCGATTAATAGACAAATAACATCCCAGGGGATACCCCTTACATAATTCCTAGGGAACGTCATCGAATCGGATACCACTAAGAAAAAATACAATAATAATAGAATAAGGTTGTTCGAATCTGGCGCCGACATAAAGGCAGCCTTCCCATGCACAGTCGCTCAGCACCAACTGGTGCTTACATTCGTTCTCTTTTCGGGTTGCGACTGTGCCAGCCAGACGTATATTTTAGTGTCCCTTGTTTTTGTCTCTTGCCTCTCCATCGAGTTCCGTCTGCTTGCACTTGTTGTGAGTTGATGTTAGATACAGTGCACTCCCGTTATCCGCGATCCTTGCTATCCGCGGACACCCCTAAATATGCCATTACTCGTTATCGGCGATTATCCGCGAAAATGTATGCGTTATCCGCGGATTTTCACTCGATCGAGGAAGAAAGCAGTGCTGCCATTAACCAAGAAAGGCGAAATATAAAAACATAAGAATATGGGAGACTGCCAAAAGCCGATTGTCCCACACAAGGCAGATACAGTAGGGTCCCGCATAAAACGTGTTCAGATAAAACGAGTCTTGATTAAAACGAGCGACCTAAAATATTAATATTTAATTTTCGATAAGAACGAATGTGATCACATAAAATGAGTCCGCTGCCAAAGTGGGGCAAATCCGAGGAGTTTTCATATAGAGCGCCGAAATATCGTACAAAACGTACAAAATATCGTACGGTTTCATATAGAGCGCCGAAATATCGTACGAAATATCGTACGCTCCTGACGGAAATTTACGCTTCCAGTGAACATTGACGATATTAGGCCACCAAAATGCCGTGTTCACATAAAACGAAATCGCATAGAACGCCCTCGTTTATCAACCAATTTCTCGTTTTATGTGAGACCCTACTGTACCTGTAACACAAGGCAGATCCCTGTAACACAAGGCAGATCCCTCTCACACAAGGCATATCACTTGTGTCAGTGTTGGATAAGGGAGAAAAACTTAGTTCTACTGAACTCACATGTCATTTTCTTTTCCTTCTCATATTCATCTGGCTTAATGTGTTCTACGTGGTTCTAAGAATGGTTCATTGGTTGAGGATAAAGTGAAGAAAATCATGTTTAACCCTCCAGCCCCGGCTACGCATTACATAAATATTCCCCGAAACCCGGGTGTTTTGGCCGAAAAACGTCTAGGCTAGGCTACCGTATATTTGTTATTCTGACTACTTCCCGCATTCCCACGCATCCCCAAGCATAGCTGTGTTATTTACCTGTAGAATGGCGTTAAGTAGAGCTCTCTAAGTCAACTGGTTGAGTTGTGATGATGATTTCATTGGAGATAACTTTATGGCAAAAACAGCCACTTTACACTACTTTTCGATACTTAACAACAACATAGAGGCACACACGAACAAGCGACGCTCTCCTTCTTGTGGCCGGAGATGCGGGGCGTCGGTCCAGCCGGCTGTTG
Organism: Paralithodes platypus; assembly: GCA_032716605.1. Taxonomy (NCBI): domain Eukaryota; kingdom Metazoa; phylum Arthropoda; class Malacostraca; order Decapoda; family Lithodidae; genus Paralithodes; species Paralithodes platypus. Next base: position 46,892,781 of record CM064572.1, read on the forward strand.
TTCATGCGTCGGACCGACGCCTCGCACACCAAGCTCACAGGCTTTGACCTCATGGGTGACCCCAGTGAGACCCAGCGTCGCACGTGATGCGTCGGCAGTGTTTGATCACCAACTCCCAGCGACGCATCACGTGCGTCCGACATATAAAAAACACTTACGTGGCTCGTAAGGTAGGAAATGGCGGGAGAATAGGAGGGGGAGGTACCGTAGTGTGTGTGGGAGCCGGGCCAGTAGGTGTGAGCGGGCCGAGACAGCCGCGCACCTGGTGGTGGTGGGCTTAGTGGGGATACTTTACACCCTTAGTTCACCGCCACTTTGAACCTTCATTACTCCGGTCGTATGGGAGCTAGAGGCTTGAGATTTATGTGAGACACTCCTTAGGATGTATGCCGTACAATGCCATACTCAGTTTTTACCCTAGTGCTCCCGGGCGGGTGGTCATGCGGGGGAGACGAACTATTGAAACCCCCCCGCCCCCCAAATGACCGAAATGATTTTTTTTTTATTTTTTTCTTCATTTCTCACCATTCTCTTCCATTTTGGCTCAACAAATTTTATTGAGGCTCGGCCCCCCCTCCAAAAAAATGTCCGAGGTGATTTTTTTTTTTTTTTTTTCATTTCTCATCCTTGTCTTCCATTTTAGCAAACAAACAAAAGAAGTGAAAATGGCTTGGGACTGGGGTGAACAAAATATTATAACTAGCCGGGGCTCAACGGGTTAAGAGCCCTTCTGGGCAGCTCGTGTATGCTTTTTTATGGGCGTTCAAGAGCCCTTCCGGGAACAGAGGGTTAATAAGTTTTTTTAGATAAAAATTCAGATAATCTTGATTAATGTGTTATAAGTGGTTCTTAAAGGGGTTCTAAGAATGGTTCATAGGGGAGGGGATGATGATATGGCACAAGTGACACCTGGATTTACCTTTGGAATGTACTTGATGTCCACTGCTTTGGACTGTACCTGGAGCTTAGTGGAACAGTCATTGAGGATCAAAGTGAGTATCCTTTAATCATTGGGTACATATTAATGTCATTAGGTAGGTTAAAATAGTGTATTTGAGGGTCCAAGATGGGTGAGCTTGGTACGACAAGTCTATTTCCCATTGAAACCTATGTTAAACACTGCCCACGTATCCGCGGAAAATACGTGGTACGACTTAGGCGCGGATACGGGGAGTGCACTGTATTAACAGTGCAACGCGAGTGCAAAAAGCAGGTAATTCGGTACTTGAGAGAGGAGGAGGGAGCTGAGATTTGTGTCAGTAGGTTCGCCGCGGTGGTCTGGAGCAGTCATACGCTCGCTAGTCTCCTGCCACCACTTGTCTCTCTCTCTCAGCCACATTACGTGCTGAAATTGCCAACTCGACTTATGTTGCTCGCCGCTAAATAAGGGTTAACATAGGAGGTAGCTAGGCATGTGTATTAAAGTGAACGAGACGTCTTTTCCAGGGCACACATGAAGCTGTCGACCATAATACTCTTAAAATGTTGTCCACCCTTTGTAATTATAATGTAAAACTTGCAAAATAAACAAACCAAAACTTGGATGCACACAGTAAAAAGACAAAAAAATTATCAAAATCGCTATGTGGAAACAACGCTTAACCCTTCCTGCTCGGGTGTCATTTTAAAATGACACCCCTTGCGAAGGGCAGGAGCCCGGGTGTCCTTTTAAACTCTGTAAGCTTGAAAGCCTATTAACCCCTCCAATCCCAGAGACAACTATAGTCGTCAGTAAATAAGTAACTCCCCAGTCCCAGCGACGGATATAGTCATCAGTAATGTACTTTCCTTGTAACTGCCTGTACAAGGCTGTACCAGTTACCACGACCGTGTGAGCACTGCTCCTGTTATGGCAACACTTCTCAGCTTATATGAGACCCACTGAAGGGTGGGAGGGCCAGTGTTGCCTCATCTCTGGAGGTGGGAAGGTGGTCTCTCCTAACATTTTGGCCAATTGCTTAGGACTGCTGGGGATTTTTATTACTGTATCCTACGGTACAGTACGGGTTAGGCGTGGTTTGAAAGCCTTGCGGCGAAACGTTTGTAAACAAAGCCGGTCGGAGTTCAAAAACAAAAAGAAGTCAGATCTTTGTTGTTGTTATTTGGTAGAACGAAAATTAGTGTTTATAACTGTCCAATATTGCTAAAACCGCATCAAAACTCTCTCCACGTAAATCGTCATCACAACTGAACCAGTTGACCTAGAGAGCTCTACTCAATGCCAATTTACAGATACAAAACAGTGTGAATTCTCTAGCAGTTAAAATAACAAAAATAAGCCTAGGCCTATTACGGCTTTTTTTGGCCAGATCGTCCGGATAGGCGTGCTGTCATTTAGAAGGCCAGCCCCGGGGTGGGGGTTAACCCTTCCAACCCGGGCTGCCTTACAAAAGGACGGAGCTCGTATCCGGGCGATCTGGCTGAAAAACAACAAAAGTAAACTAAGGCTAATCTCGCTTAACCCTACAGACCCGGTTGGGCTCTGAGAAACCCATAACAAACACGGCCTGCGCAACCTGGACGGGCTCTGAGGCTCCGAGTGCTTGCGTACGTGCTTTCGAATGGCGCGCGTAAATTTTTGGTATCGTATTTACCTAATTGTATTTACCTAATTGTAGTTTACAGGAGTTGAGCTAAGCTCGTGTTGTCCCGTCTCTCAGTCTACTTTTTATCCAATTTTTTCTTGAAAATATGGATATTCCTTGCCCCTACCACCTCCTCCTCCAGCCCATTCCATTTGTCAATACATCTATAGGGGAAGCTAAACTTCCTGATATCATTCTTGCAGGTAGGTCTTTTTACTTTGTAGCTGTGGCCTCTAGTTATTCCTGTATCCATAATTAATATATCCTCTCTATCCAGCCTCTCCAGCCCCCAGGTGCATTTGTACATCATTATCATGTCTCCCCTCTCTCTCCTCTCTTTTAGACTCGGTAGATTTAATTTGTCTAGGCCTCCCTTCATATGGCAGTTCTCTGAGACTTGGAACCAATCTAGTAACTGCTCTCTGGATTCTTTCTAACTTGTGAATATGCTTCTTTAGATGCAGGGACCACACCACTGCTGCATACTCCAATCTTGGTCTAATCATACTCTTCATAATTTTCGCTACCATGGTCTCATCCAAGTAGTTCAGAGCAACTTTCATATTCCCGGCCATTGCATACATTCCGCTAAAGAGCTTGTTAATATGTTTCTCTGGCGACAAATTATCTTGTATAATCAACCCTAAATCCTTTTCTTTTTCGGCCTTGCTAATTATATTATCTCCCATCCTGTACTCCCAATTTGGTCTATTCACACTTCTTCCCATATTTAACACATGGCATTTACTTATATTAAATTTCATTTTCCACTTGGTGCTCCATTCGTATATTTTATCTAAATCCCCTTGCAGCTCCTCACAACTACTTTTATTTGTTATTTGTCCCATAATTTTTACGTCATCTGCAAACATTGACATGTAGGGTTTATGCCTATCGGCAGGTCATTCACGTACATAAGGAACATGAGAGGTGCCAACACAGATCCCTGCGGCACACCACTCTCAACTTTCCGCCACGATGAGTAAGTTCCTCTAATGTTGGTCCTCATTTCCCTATCTGTTAAATAGCTCTCCATCCATTTCAGCAAACTCCCCCTGACACATCCTAGCATCTCAAGCTTAGATAACAATCTCTTATGTGGTACCTTATCGAATGCTTTGGAAAGGTCTAAGTAGACGCACTCCACCCATCCGCCTCTTTCTTGGAGTACATCTATCACCTTACTGTAATAACATAGCAAACTGGTAACACAAGATGTCCCTTCTCTGAATCCAAATTGCTTTGGGGTTATTATCTTCTTTCTCTCCAACATTTTCATCCATCTCTTCCTAATTAGCTTTTCACAAATCTTGCATACAATACTAGTAAGTGAAACTGGTCTATAGTTTAGAGGGTCCTCAGGGTTTCCATTCTTGTATATCGGAATGATATTAGCTCTTTTCCATTCAACAGGAACCTGTCCTTTATCTAAGGAAGCTTGAATTATGTCCCTCACTGGCTCCACTAATTGCTCTGCACACTCCTTTAAAACCCAGGCAGACACTTCATCCGGTCCCATAGCTTTCCTTACTTCAAGTCCTCTCATCGCAGATAACAGCTCATCTCTAGTTATTTCAATCTTACTAAGACCACTCTCCAGTACTCCCGCCTGTGGTTCGTCAAAACCTTCCTCTCTAGTAAAAACTGACCCCAATTTGTTATTCATTACCTCGTACATGTCCGATACATTTTCATACGTCCTAGCATCAACTCTTAATTTAGTAATTTGTTTCTTTACCTTCAACTTACTGTTTATATATTTATAAAATAATCTAGGATCACTTTCACATTTATTTACTATGTTCTTCTCATAGTTCATTTTAACTTGCCTAATTATGTTAACATATCTATTCCTCTTCTGTTTATATTTATTCCGATTACTCTCAGTGTTCCTTCTTCTTAATCTAGCCCAAGCTGCATCATGCCTACCCAAAGCTCTTTTGCATTTCAAATTAAACCAATCTTTCTGCTTAGTAAAATTTCCAGTTTTATATCTTGGGACAAACAGATTGGTTCCTACTCTATAAATTTCGAGGAATCTACTATATTTACCTTGTACGTCCTGTTCCTTCAAAATAAGATCCCAATCTACTCCCTCTAAATATCTTTTCAAGGATACATAATCAGCTTTACTATAATTTAATCTGTCATTTATGTAGCTATTGTCTAATCTATTGGCATTACTCGAGGTCAACTTCCATTTTAGTTGTTGTTGTTCCCCAAGCTGCCTGGCCGAACAGCCCCAAGGCCCCGAGCAAGGCCAAGGCCATAACTGAGCGCCCCTACAGAACCCTCCCTGCCGACCACAATAAAGCCTGGGTGACCGAAGCCACTCCATGGCGGGGAGCTGAGGAGGGTGCGGAAACGCCCGGGAAAATAGGTGATCACTTTTACCTACAGGACATAGATAGTTTATATCACTAATTTCGTGAGGATCCTTTGTAAAAATCAGATCGAGTTTAGAAGGTTCGTTATTACCCCTCATTCTTGTATTTTCCTTCACATGTTGTGCAAGTACATTTTCCGTAACCAACTCCACTAGCCGACTTCCCCAAGATCTCTGATTTGGCCCTGCATCTCCCGATTCCCAATCAACTTCATTACAGTTGAAATCTCCTACCAAGATCAATCGATTCTTCCTTAAAAGCAATCTTCTCAACGACTGAATCATATCCTCGACCATCTCCTCAAACTCCAACTCCCTCCATGCTCTGGTCTTTGGTGGCATGTAAGCTACTGCTATGTCTAGCTTTTTTCCTTCTATATCATTGAGTTCAACTGCCATTATTTCTGCCTTGTCATTATTTAACTCCACTTGCTTTGCTGTCATAGGGTTCTTAACTAATACTGGGGGGTAGGTGGCGCCACCAGACGTTAACTACGCCACAACAACAGTATCTACCCCGACGCCATCATGGATAGTACGCCAAATAGTGATTCTGCTGTGTCCGATACCGTGCTCCCTACAACGCCCGCCCAAGCTCGTCGCGTCTTACGCAGACGCCACCGCCTAAATGTGTTATCTCCCGAAGGTATTGAGCAGACATTACGAATATATGAGCGTGCTGATAAAGTGCATAAGATTGACGATGAAGACAGTGATAAATCGGCTAATTATCAGTCGAGTGATTATGGCGATGAGTGACAAAGACGCTCAATTCGTGGGATTTGTGAGTGAACATGAGAGTGATGAAGGTGATGTAGCAGCTTTCGCAGAAGCTATTTTAGCTGAAGACAGTGAAGTGGGGAAAGTGAGTGAGTAGGAGAGTTCAAGGTCACTCTCCAAGTTTCAGTTGAGTGACACGACTCCAAGCCCTTCGCCAGCTAAATCGTCTTTCAAGCTACGCTTCTATAAGAAGCAGATACTTGAAAATGCGGCCGCGGCAGCCAGGGAAGAAGCCAAAAGACTTGGTGAGGATGAGGCTGTGAGTGAGGGTGAGCGTGGTGACTCATCTCACCCGCCATTGTCTCCCTTATCTCCCCAAGCCACCCAAGATGACCCGGGCGCCCCACATTCTTCCCTACCACCCCCACCACTGCCAAGGGTTGAGGACCCCCCCACTTTTGGCCTATTTGCCTCCTAGGTCCCCCGACAGGAGACATACTGCTACCGAAAATGGGAAAAGGCAGGATATATGTAAAAAAAGGACAGAAAACTAGGCGGGCTTTGTTCGAGGCTCCCGCGGTGTCCACTCCTGCCGGCCCCAGCCATACGCCCCCGCAACTTTCCCCATGGTCCTCCCCACCTCTCCAGCCGTCAACATATGTTCCTGACGAAGTCTTTGAGCTCGCATCACCAATACCTGGGCCTAGTGACAGTGAAGCATTGCTTTCTGCCACTCGTCGCAGGCCAAGGAGCCCAGGGCCTCGGGTGGATATAGCCTCACCTGCCACTCCTTCCCCACCTCGCCCACCCGCAAGCCGCCCACGCATCACTCGTTCCCCGCCAGATTATGTGGGGGCCACTGACGATGAAGGGCACCTCTCAGAAGACTCTGGCCATGATTATGTAGCTCCACCGTCAGGGCAAGCTGACCACTCTGACGACGACTACATGGACGACCCTCAACCCATCCGCTTCGCCCGGGGGCGTCGTGCTGTGGCCCGCCCTGGCCGCCGCCGCCCTGCCCGCCCTAGGGCGCGCGCCTCCCGAGTTGGCGTGGGCGTGCTGGGCCACCAGCTGGAGCTCCTCGTCAGCATCGCCAAGACCCATTTTACATTTTCCAGTGGCAAGATGTGGCTGAGGGGAAGATTACAACCCTGATGTGCCAGCTTTTGATGAGGTACAGGAGGGTTCAGGCATTACCCCCAATTTTCCCGCAGGCCCCAATGCTCCACCACATGAACTTTTTGAGGCCTTTTTTGATGAAGAGGTGGTAGGGTATGTCATCAAGGAGACAAATAAGCAGCACCAATTCCAGGTCTCACTTTTTTGACAAGGTGACCAAGGGCAGTGAGAGCAGTGGACTGACGTGACTCATCACGAGTTCATGGTGTTCCTGGCACTCACCATGCTAATGCCTCATGTCAAGAAGCATAGGTTGCCTGACTATTGGATAACCAATGATCTCATATCCACCCCTGCCTTCGGGAAATATATGTCTCGCGACCGGTACCTTGACATCCTTGCAGCGCTCCATCTTGTCACCAACACCGACGTCCACCGCCCAGACAAGCTGTGGAAGATTAGGACGTTGTACGAGATGATGCGAGAACGCTTCAGCTCCTACTTCAAGCCCTTCTGCAAGGTCGTCATTGATGAGTCTCTTGTGCTGTTTCGGGGAAAGCTCAGCTTCCGGCAGTACATCCCCTCCAAAAGACATCGCTTTGGCATCAAATTCTTTGTGCTGTGCGACTGCTGAACTGGCTATGTCCTGGACTTCCTGGTCTACAGCGGGAAGGAAGGGGACGTGCTTGTGGACCCCCTCATTGGCTTTGGCGGAGCAGTGGTGCAAGCCATGATGGACCGCTATTTCCACAAGAATCACGTCCTCTTCACAGACAATTATTACACGTCCCCCACTCTCTCAAAGTACCTGCATGAGCGTAAGACGGGGACTGTAGGCACAGTATGAGCAGGATGAGCTCTCCAAACCACTGACATTACTATTCAATAAATCCTTGCAGTCTGGAACTATGCCTGATCAGTGGAAGATAGCCAACGTAACACCGATATTCAAAAAAGGCAGCAAATCCCTACCCAGTAACTATCGTCCAATTAGCTTAACCTCAGTTGTATGTAAAATGCTAGAAACGGTCATAAGAGACAGACTCGTAAATCACTTAGAGGAAAATAACATACTTAAAGATACTCAACACGGCTTTCGTAAAAAACGTTCCTGTTTAGCAAACCTCTTGGACTTCTTCCACGATATCCTCAACCTCTACGCTGAGAGTAAAGCTGTAGATATTATATACCTTGATTTTCAAAAGGCCTTTGACAAAGTTCCCCACAAACGTTTACTGCTAAAACTAAAAGCGCATGGAATACAAGACGGTGTGTTGAAATGGATAGAAAATTGGCTCAGCGACAGAAAGCAAAGAGTAGTCATAAACGGTAAGGCATCTAAATGGACCAATGTAAGTAGCGGGGTACCCCAGGGATCGGTACTAGGACCAATTCTCTTTCTAATTTACATGAACGACATAGATGAGGGTCTCGCCTGTACAATCTCAAAATTTGCTGACGATACAAAAATTGCAAATAGCGTACTCTCAAAAGATCAAGTTGATGATATGCAACACAATCTAGATAAATTGTCACATTGGGCCCAAATTTGGCAAATGAGTTTCAATGCGGATAAATGTAAAGTACTACATATTGGATACCTAAATGAGAAAACAAACTATTCGATGAATGGCACTCAGCTTAAGAATGTAAACAGAGAAACCGATCTGGGAGTAACAATATCGAGTAACCTAAAACCGAGTCAACAATGTTCAGAAGTTGTTAAGAAGGCAAACAAAATAATTGGCTTTATAGGCAGATCATTTTAGCATAAATCCAAAGACGTAATCCTAACCCTTTACAATTCCTTAGTCCGCCCTCTTCTGGAATACTGCGTTCAATGCTGGTGCCCTTATTACCAAAAGACATAAACAAGCTAGAACGAGTTCAACGTAGAGTTACCAAAATGATACCTAGCCTAAAGAACAAACCATACGAAGAGCGTCTTAGAGAATTAAATCTATTTCCTTTAACCCAGCGCAGATTAAGAGGTGACTTAATTCAAGTGTTCAAAATCATCAAAGGCATCGACAATATGAACTGTAGTAAGTACTTCACTATCGACCAATCTAATTACACGCGGGGAAACGGTTGCAAAATTATTGGTAAATCTTTTAACTCACACGAATCTAAGAATTTCTTCTTCAATTGAGTTGTCAACTTGTGGAATGGGCTTCCCCGAGACGTTATAGACTGCAGCACACCGTTGATTCATTTAAATTCCGCCTAGACAAATATCTCGCATCAAACCCGCGACTGACTGCGTTTGTAAATGAATAACTTTATTTTATCCTCCCCTCAGTTACTAACCCATATGTCCCCTACTAACTTCCTAGTCCTGCCACATTAGTGGCAGGGCAGTAGTTCCCTTTCCAATGTTCCCTTACCCACTCTAAACCACTGTTTGGACACTTGATCCTCAGTGTTTTGGAGGACAAGCAGCCTAGAAGAGTCACTAGATCTGTTGTTGCTTGATTTCCTTTGTACTCCTTTGTACTTTGTACAGTACGAGGGAGAAGGAAGGGCATGCCACCTTTCCCTCCAAAGACCAAAAAAGGCGATGTGTTCAGGAAGAAGTCGGGGCCCATTCTGGCTATCCACTGGCACGACCAGCGGAAGGTCAACCTCCTTACCACCGTCCACAAGGGGGAAATGGTGGAGACTGGCAAGGTGGATCGCCGCATCCAGGCCATGGTGACCAAGCCCGTTGCTGTCATGGACTACAGCATCAACATGAGGCTGGTGGACAAGTCCGACATGCAGATAGGCTTCATTGGCTGTCTGCGTACCTCGTGCAGATGGTACAAAAAGTTCTTTCTGCACATGCTGGACATGTCCATTCTGCATGCCTACAATATATACAAGCTTCGGAATGTGAACACACCCATGAAGTTCAATAGTCTGCGAAGGTTCCAAAAGCAGGTGTTGAAGGAGCTCCTGGAGAAGTATGCTACGCCACATAGGGCAGTGCCACATGCTGGGCCCGCCGCTATTGACCGCTTGCGCTGTGCATATTACATGAATATGCACAGGCTCATTTCCCTGCCTCTGACACAAGCAGGAAGAAAGCAGCAGAAGCAGTGTTATGTCTGCTACAACACCAAGCTGAGGGCGAGGTCAGAGAAAAAGTCCACCATGGAGTGTTTGGAGTGCAAGGTGGCACTCTGTCCTGAAGGGTGCTTCTTTGATTACCACTCCAAGCAGGAGTTCTAATAATCATAGTGAAAGTGCCAAGACAGTGACAATATGTACAGTACAGTATATATATATAGGCAAAAAGTGGAAGTAAAACATTTTATTGTAACACAAAAGTCATGTACTGTATTATGAGAAAATTTATACAAATACAATTACACCATAATAATATGTGAAAGTGACACATGTACCGGTATATAATAAGTGACATTCATATGATTAGAACCTATAGAAATATATAAATCAGTGAAAAAAGACACAATAAATTGTATATAAAACGTTTACAAAGCATATAACTAAGTGAAAGTGACACAAGACCTAATATTTGATGGCCAAAGTATAATAAACACCCGTGATAACGAATAATCAGTGCCTAATATAACAATAACCTACCTCAACTACTCCTTCATGTAAACAACAAGCAAACACTCTCATCAATCACTTCTCACATGTCAGCCACCTAAAACCTCACAAACACGACCGACGTGTCATCCGACGTAAGAGACAATTCCCCACAGACCCTGACTATACACCCTTCACCAATCACCAGACAAAGCATATCATCAACAATCTCAAGCACTCACCCGCCTGTGGCCTAGACAACATAAGCAACATACACCTCAGACACCTGGGACCACAAGGCATACAAGCACTCACTAACATATCAAACTACAGCTATTCACACAACACAATACCAGCCCCTCCTCAGCTCCCCGCCATGGAGTGGCTTCGGTCACCCAGGCTTTATTGTGGTAGGCAGGGAAGGTTCTGTGGGGGCGCTCGGTTATGGCCTTGGCCTTGCTCGGGGCCTTGGGGCTGTTCGGCCAGGCAGCTTGGGGAACAACAACAACAACAACAACACAATACCAGACATTTGGAAGCATGGTATCATCATCACATTCCCCAAACCCAACAAAGACCCCACGCTACCCTCCTCGCACCGCCGCATCACACTCCTTCGCTCCCCCTCCAAAGTCATGGAACGCCTAGTATTACTGTAAAGGTTCTAATTTAAGGATTCCCACACTATTCACACAATGGAGGCCAAAGGTAAACACAAACGAAAATTATATCTATCTATCTATCTATTGCCTGACGCCGTGATCCCCGAAGGGGTGGCCACGAACGAACCGCCCCCATGCACCTCTGTCCCCAGTCAGTCGACGCCCCTCCCCCCAACCAGCACCACCTTCGTTCATGTACTTCCTCACTCCATCCTTCCACCTCATATTCGGTCTACCTCTCCCCCTCTGTCCCTCCACCTCGCTCTCATACACCCTCTTAGTCATTCTCTCGCTTTCCATACGTTCCATATGGCCGAACCATCTCAAGTTGTTCCTTTTCACACTTTCCAGCACATCTACCTCCACACCACACCTCCTTCTTACTTCCTCATTAGTCTGTCTATCCCTCCATGTAACTCCGCACGCACTCCTTAAGTAATTCATTTCCACTGCTCTCACTCTTGGTCTGAGTCTCTCAACCAACGTCCATGCTTCGCTTCCGTAAGTCAGTGTCGGGATTACCACACTGTCATGCAAGGACTTCTTCACTTCCATACTGACCACCCTATTTCTTGTTACTGCTTTTAGCGTTCCTACAACCCTCTTCCCCTGTTGTACCCTCTCCCGCACCTCTTCATCCATAGTCCCATCTTTACTCAACACACTGCCCAGATACTTAAAAGAGTTGACGATCTCCATAGCCTGACCGTTCAGCTTCACCTCACACTCTGTGACTTCACCCCTTTCGAAGACCATAACCTTGCTCTTCCCCGTATTTACCTTCAAATTCCGTTTTTCGCACACTGTTCCAAACTCATTTACTAGACCCTGCAACTCCCATTCATTATCACTCATCAGAACTGTATCATCCGCAAACAGCAGTATAGGTAGCTTCCACTCAATTCCCTCCCTTTTCAGCGATACACCAACATCCACTGCTCTTGATAGTATTTCTTTCATAACTCCATCCATATATACAGTAAACAACCACGGGGACATCACACACCCCTGTTTCAAACCAACATTCAGGTCAAAGAACTCGCTCTGCTCACTCTCCACACGTACTGCCGCCTTTGCACCCTCATACATGCTCTTCACTGCTTTCAGCAACTTGCCCTCTACTCCGTATATTCTAAGTACTTTCCACAAACCTTCTCTATCCACTCTGTCATAGGCCTTCTCCAAGTCCATAAAGGCAACATGCACCTTTTGTTTCTTCTCCAGATACTTCTCCACAACACAATTCAGGGTAAAAATCTGATCTACACATCCTCTTCCCTTCCTAAAACCTCCCTGCTCGTCGCCTATCCATTTCTCCGTTCTCACTCTCACTCTCTCAATCACTACCCTACTGTATACCTTCCCTACTACGCTTAGAAGACATATTCCTCGGTGGTTAGCACACACTCCTCTTTCCCCTTTGCCCTTATATAGGGCATTTATTTATAAAAAGAACAAATAGTTCATAAAGATAATTTAATTCCCAGAGACACTTCCCAGGTCACAATCCCATAACTTCTAATTATGTAAAAAATTGTAAAGTTACTCCCCAGTGATATAGAGGTTGAAGCTAGGTGGCGCAATTGCTAGGGGACCACAGGATTGCCACGGAACGTCAAGGCGGTGGAGCCCCTGGACACACATAGAACAGGGAAGGGGACAACCTGGGAAGCCTCTTGATAGTGGGATGGTTGGATGCCTCTAGTCCGGCCCTTGACGAGAGTAGGATCCCTTATCAAAGAAAGGGAAAGTTATTAATAACACATAGAATCAGACTATTACCCGCATCCCCAAAATAAAGACTAAACAAAAATAAAGAAAATAATTATGTGCTTCACAGAACAGTACACGCTATATTTAATTATCTATCTATATTTATACTTAACTATACTGAAATAACGTTATATACTCTCTAAAGAAAAAGGAATGCACAGAAAACCTTATGTAAGCACTTTAAAAGCACCAAAGAAAATCACATAAATACTTAGAATGATAATTACCCACAAGTATTAGTTATAATTAATAAAGCCCCGCTAATACAGAACATTGCTGAAAGCTTATATAAAATAACCAAAGAAAATCACATAAATACTTAGAATGATACTTACACACAAGTATTAGAGTTCAATTAATAAAACCCCGCTAATATAGAACATTATTTAAAGCTTATATAATTTGTCCTTGTCTTTACTATGATACGTAAGAAAAGAGGTTAAGTAATTACCTTAGTTCCGATAGCCGTCGTATAGTAGAGTGACGAAACCTCTTCACTTGCCCCCTTATATAAGGTTCTAGTGAAGCCTCAGACAAGTAATGAGATAGCGAAAATAATATATTCGACTCCTATGAGACTACAAAAGGCACAACTAATACTTTTATAAATGAAACACCTAAACTCAAATGATACGAAACAGCACCAAAGAAATTAGCTTTACTTTAATGAAACAACAGGACAGCAAAAGATAGGAATGAAGCTTTAAATGAAGCAACAACTGAAAAGATATAAGATACCAAGGGGAGGTACAGCCGTAACATAGAAACAGAACACTAGATGGAGCTAGGTACATTCACATCTGCTGATAAATTATTATTATGCCCTTACAATTACAACTAATTACACCCGACCTACCCCTCGCTCCAACACAACATGGCTTTAGGCCACTGCACTCCACAAACACTTCTTACAGACCTTTGTTACGACTGAGGTTTAAATATATCAGGGCTCTTATTCATTGGACTAGTAATGGCATAAATGCTACAACGGAAAGCGCTAGATCCAACCTCTGATGTATACAGTACTCCCTCGAATTTTGCGAGAATATGGTCGACATTGCGGCCCGCAAAATTCAAAATCGCAAATTTCAAATAACTAACCTTCTGGGATTAATTGAATATGGTCGACATCTCATCATCGAGGTCCTATTTTTTGTGATTTTCGTCCTTGTTTGTACACATTATGACACATACACTTAATTATACATCCTACAATAAAGAAAAACACAGAAATACAGATTCAGGGTGTTAAACGAAAGATTTTTTGTTTGTTTGTATCCTTTATTTTTATTTTGCAAAGAAAATACTTGTGGTTTATAGTTCAGGGGACCCAGGGGTTTATAGTTCAGGGGACCCAGGGGTTTATAGTTCAGGCGACCTAGGGGTTTATAGTTCAGGGGACCCAGGGCACAGGTAACACTTCAATTTTGCCCAAGGAAGTCGATTATGCGAGAGCGTGAGAACGTATAGGAGTGTGGGAGAATCTATAAACAGTAAACAATGGGCCGCAGGGGGGCCCGACGTCACGACCCTCCCCCCCGAAAACTAGTGCGGAAACCCCGTATCATTTGGCGCCACCCGCAAAACTCAAGTAATATCGCACATATCAAGTTCCGCAAAAAAGGTCAAATCTTGGGTCCCGTTCGCAAAATCGAAATTTCGCAAATTTGGAGGGACTACTGTATTCCCAGTGAACAAAGAACACAAATACTCTTCAGAGTTCTATATGCAATAATAGGTTATTATACTCTCAATAAATGTGCGTCTACTCTAGGCTTAATGTTATGTGAAAACAGCCTATTACTACCTATAACCGAAGGTGCTTGGTTATGGTATGCAAAGTAAGGTGGTAAGGGAAGTTACAGCTTACGTTACTTTAATCAATAAATGTCAGGCACTCCTGCATGAAAGAAAGTGCACTAAAGTCCTTCAACACCAACAAGGAATCTTCTTTAAATGTTAGATGCTATCAAGATGCTCGAATCGGAAATGGAACCCAAAAAGGCAGGCAGCGGAACAATGCTCGTGCAGGCTATGCACACAAAAAGGCAGGATATATAATGCAGTCGGAGCCAAGAATATCCTAAACGCTACAACACTAATAATAATCGCCACGACAATGCAGTATTCCTATCAACAAAAAGAGCCTAAGTCATTTGTGTCTCAATACATCAAACTAGGCTGCGAAATGCTTGTGTAATCATAAACGGGTATGCATAAAAAGAGTAATTGGTTTAATATACTTAATGTCTACTGTGACTGATAAAGTCTAGCTAGAGTCAATGATACGAGATACTGGTGCGCATGGCATGCCGCATAGCCTAGTGCAAATCTCAAGTCTGTGCATCAAGTATTACATTAGTGTGAAGGGTAGCTCTCTTGAGAAACCTTAATACCGAAGTATTAAGCGTTCTCCTGGCGTACCTCAAAGACAAACAACGAGCTTAGAACAGTGCAGAATGGTATAGGCAAAAAGCCCTCATTCGTGCATGCTCTACTCTCAATGGCACACAGACTAGAATTTACCCAATCAACTCCAGTTCTCAGGTATGTCGTGCAGCTTTTAACTAAAGCCAGCACCCATCGGAAACAATACCTTATAGTATCAGATTCCTAGTCTAGCATTATCTAATCCAGCAGAACACTAATAATTACAGGAAGCAGTACTGAACAATATGAATGCCAACCAATGCTTCGTGATCAACTTATCTTAACAACTAACATACACGGGTTATATCAGACCTTAACGCACAATACAACTGGCCAGCATTAAGCTGATTATGCAGAGTTAACCAGAGGGGGTATAATATTAATAAAAGGTGGTGAAAGATATGGAAAATGAGAGAGATAGGCAGAGGAAAAGGTTCTCAGGTGCGGAGAGGGGGGATGCGTTCTAGAAACCAGATCTGAGGGAGAGAGTGGCGAGAGAGCTGTATATATACTAGCACTAGCTCGAGCCGCGTAGAAAAAGCGGTAACAATTCCCTCAGCCAATGACAAAGAAGCCAGCCAAACATGACGTCACCAAGCATGGTAAAAAACTCCTCCAAGAGGCCAGCCAGCTGTGACGTCATCAAGCATGGCCAAAAACACTGCGCGCCTCCTCTCACTCTGTTCTACTCTCTCTCTCTCAAATCCTGTCATTACTACTTGATGATAAAACATATACTTTGCAATTAAATATATAAAGCCTTGACATGGGCGAAAACAAAGAGCCTTTCTGGACTGCCCATGACACAAGCTTTCATATGAAATAAAGCACACAATAATACATCAACTGTAGCCACATCCACTGCCCTGGCGATCCTAGCGAGTCACTGTAGGAGCCATGCGGTTCTAACGGAGTGGTTAACGTCACACCCCCCCCAAGATTTTTCTCAGAGGCCCAAAGCTCAAAAAAAATCTGATGGTTAGAACCCATGCTATATCTCTACTTCCCATCACCCAGCGGCAGTAAAATATCTGGCACAGTTCTTCAACAAAACATTTTACAAAAATATAACCCTCCCCAACACAATAGGTTAAATCATATGTAGTTATGCTCCTCAAGAGCGAGCTTCTCTAGCCCAGCATTCTGAGAGGAGTGCAACTCAGAATTACTGCTATAACATACTGAAAAAATTCAACTATCAAAGAAAGAGTTTTTATTTGATTTTTATGTTTTTAATTTGTTTATTTCGGCTGCACTATAGGGGCAAGCCTAGTTTTTTCTTCTATACCAAACGCTCAACTCCTGCTTTACGACCCAATACGCTGGGCTACAACCGCGAGCCAACAAGCACCAAGCGCAAAATACTATTCAAACTAAAGCAGGAGGCTACCCGTGTGTCAATCTACCCAGGATCATATACCCTTGAAAGACAATCTGCAACCACGTTGTCACAACCGGCAATATGGCGTATGTCCAGGTTATATACCAATAACCTTAGTGACCACCTGGTCAGCCTCATATTCCAATTGTGAAACTGGTCCAAGAACTTGAGAGGGTGATGATCTGTGTAAACTACAACGACCGGACCATAGGCTGGAACATAGACCTCGAAATGCCCCAGCGCAAGCACAACCGCCCGCAGCTCCTCCTCGACAACAGAGCAGCTCCCGTGGGCCGAATTGTACTTCTCCGAGCAGAAACTAACAGGATGCTCCAGCCCATCATCGTCCTTTTTCACAAGGACGGCACCAGCCCCCACACCACTATCATCCGTTGCTAGTTGGAAAGGTAGGCTAAAGTCAGGGGCCCTGAGGACCGGGTGAGTGCACAACAGGTGTTTTACTACTCCAAACGCCTTCTCACACTCAGGCGCCCATTTGAATTTCTTATCCTTCCAGTTATCCTCCACCTGAGCTTGACTGTCCCGTTCTCCTTCTCCACCTTGACTGCTAAACGTCATCACAGGCACAGTGAGAGGCTCAGGGGGGTGCCTCACATACTCCTTCCTGAGATTAACGTGACATAACTGATTGCGCTTCCGTCTGTCTGGAGTGGCTACCAAGTAATCCAGGTCCGATAGCCTCTCAACCACCCTATAAGGACCAGTGTACTTCGCGGATAAGGGATAACCTACAAGGGGCGGTAGAATCAACACCTCCTGACCCACGTGAAACTCCCTGAGTTTAACCTTGAGGTCGTACCTGTCCTTCATGAGGGCCTGAGAGCTAGTCAAATTACGGCCAGCCAACTCCAGACTGCGCAACATCCGTTCTCGACTGTCGAGGACACACTTGAGCATAGAACAAGGTTTTTCTGCGCCCTCCCATATTTCTTCAACCATATGGAGAGGCCCTCTGACACGGTGTCCAAAGACGAGCTCATTAGGGCTGAATCCCAAACTTTCCCCAGGTACCTCCCGTGCAGCAAATAAAACATATGGCAGGCCAAGATCCCAACCTTTCCCACTCTCAAAGCAACAACAACGAAGCACAGATTTTAAGGCTGAGTGCCATCGCTCTAACACACCCTGGCTCTCCGGATGATACGCAGATGACACAACCGTAACAATCCCATGCTGCTGCACTGCTTGAACAAAGAGGTTAGAAGTGAAGTTGGATCCTTGGTCTGACTGAATCCCCTGCGGGTAACCATACCGGGAAAAATACACTAGCATGCTTCGGACCACCGTCTTCGCTGACCCATTTCTCATAGGGTACGCGTCAGGATACCTTGTTGCTACATCTCCCGACTGTGCATCACTGTCCTCCTCCAACTCGACAGCACCGGTACCACATTCAAGAACCTCCGGGTCTTCTAATTGCAATTTACGAATGTCCGAAGGAGCAAGCCTATCTAAGTGTTTGCGAAACAACTCATGCCCCCCTCCTACATTGAAGTTAGCCTCCCATTGCTCTCTCTCTGTGTATCGTTGCTGTCTCTTCGTCTTTTTAAGCCCATCCTCTGCCTTCTCAGTAACAGTTAATGGGTCTTCTCCAGACTCTAAAATCGGTCCTAATAATGAGTCCCCGAGAATGTCCGTTGATTCTAAACTCTCAACCGCATCAACTTTCAACCCCTTCTCGGTACCTTTCCTCCGCTTGTCTAAAGACTGTTGACCAGAATGCGACTCCCTGGATGCAAGAGATCTAGTGACAACACACGCCATAGGTTGCACCTGACACTTCTCAACCCACTCCTGCTCCTCCCTACTCATGTCGGCCGGCTTCTCGGCAACGACCAAGGGTGGAGCCTCAGAAGTAGGCCCCGCAAAGTCGTTGCCGAGAAGGAGGTCGACGCCCCCAACAGGCAACTTCTCCACAATTCCTACATCCAGGTCACAAGTCACACCATCAACTTCCATTTTCCCGCGCCGTATTTACAGGTTTACCAGTGAAATTTCTCAACAGTGTTTGCGATGCCCCAGTGTCACGCAAAATTCTCACCTCATGTCTTCTACCCCCCCACTCCACACAACCGAGTCCCCTGTGGTCACTAAAGTCATCACGGACAGGGAATAAGCCTTCCGGATCCTTCTGCACTGGCAGTGTATTTACCTCGGAAGAATTGCCTCTAACAAACTCCGATGTCCTCGTGAACACTCCAATGCCGTGAGCAAAAGACACGGCTGCCGGAGGAGGTCGACTAGGGCACTCATTTGCCTTATGACCCTCCTGGTGGCACTTAAAACACATCAATTTCGGTTTTGGCTTATACTGTGATGTAAAAAGCCCCTGACTTTTCTCATACGGCGTGGTTTTAGGTTTGGATTCAGTTTTAGTGTCATTGCTCTTTTGTTTAAATGTGTCATTGCTATGGGGAGGGGGAGGATAACGGTCCCTAGCACTTGCATCGTACTTCTGTGAGGACCCGCAACCCCGAATGAACGACAGCCGTCGATCAGCCATTTCTGCTGCTTCGACTAGAGTTCTTGGGTTTTTCTCCTTTAACCCGTCCAGCCCCAGCGACGCGTCTGACGCGTCGGCGATGTATGTAACGCACAGCCCCAGAGACGCGCCTGACGCGTCACCCTAATTGCGCCGACCGTAACCTCAGGTGTAGCCACTCAAGAGGGCTCAGATTTGTATGGGAACTGTATACGTATCCCACGCAACCGTGCCGATGGTTGAAAACTCTCAAAGTCCACGTGCGTGCGCGCGAGCGCGCAATAACCTGTTTTTTTGGGATAATTGCCTTCAATTTTTTACTCTTGTAAAATCCGTTTTCGGGGGCTCTGTAGGACCATTTTTTAAGCTTTTTGAGCGTTTTTTCGTGGTTTTTCCTTCATTCCTAACCCATTCGCTATTGTTTCTGGAATAAAACCATTTTTTGAAAACCGGCCGGGTTCTGGTGCGCAAACATTACAAAACTAGCCGGGGCTCCACGGGTTAAGTTCAAAGTTAGATCACCGCCCGTGCTCTTAAAGAACTGCTCCAACATCATTAACTGCTTAATTCCATCAAATGTTGTTACCTTCTCAGATCGGAGCCAGTTCCCCATAGCATCGGACAAGTCCCGGGCGTTTTCCAAAAAGGTGCTATCTCTTCCCTTAGTTACACCCCGGAACTTCAAACGGTACGTTTCTGGTTGCAGTTCGTAAGCCCTCAGGACAGCCTCCTTGAGATCCTCATACACAATACATGACTCCAAAGGTAACGCATCGTAGGCTTTAAGACCCTTGCCTATTAATCTAGAGGATACAAGTGCTGCCCATTTATTCTCTGGCCACTGGTGTTCCTGGCACTTCTTCTCAAAGCGTGCGAAAAATTCTGTTACACCACTCTCATCAAACACCGGAACCAGTTTCAATAAGTGCGAGAGAGATTGATCATGAGCACGGTTACCAGCCCCAAGTCGCTGTCCCGTTGTCTCTACTCGCGACTTCTCTACGTCCATGTCGGCACAGTACCTAGTCGACTCTAAATCAGCTTGGATTTTTGCTAGCTCTATTTGCTGCTGAAGCTCACCTGCCCTTTGTTGCTGTTGAATCTCAGATGCCCTGATAGCCTTTCTCTCTTCGATCTTAGCTGATTCTATTTGCTGCTGATGCTGAAGCTTAGCTAATTTGAGCTTAAACAATAATTCTGGAGTTAACCCTTGAGGAGGTGAAGGTGCTACAATGTTTGAAATTACCGGTGGTCCCCCCAGGGGCAACCCACCCTGCCAGTCACCACCCGACTGTGGAAGCGTACCCGGGGTCGGCAAACCACTGGGATGGCTGGGAGTCGAGTGTAGGGGAAGCATGGCCGAAGGGCTCTGAGCACTCAACCCATCTCGCTCACCAGTCACCCTGCCCAGTACACACGTTATCAAGTTATCCCTGGTCATGCTGCTAGTACCCGCATGACCGATAGCTGTGGCCAGGCATTGAAGACCGTACCGATCCATACCCTCCAACCTCTCGGCAGTAACAGGCCATTGCAAAAATATCCTAGCATCCTCCTCACAGTTCACCTGATTAACCCTTTCATCATACTGCTGTTCCTCAGTTTCGACATTACGTACTGTGTCTCCATTCTCCTCTGATCCGGTATAAGACATGATGCTCACAAAAATTTCTCACCTCAATATTCAGAAAAGAAGCACCCCAAACTCTTATACCTCAATATACACACAAAAATTCTCGGAAATACTCAAGGGCTATACTGTACTATGTTGCAAACAAAAAATATTCTTGCTGATCCCCGCAAAATATTCCCCAAAACAACAAATGTTCCCTGCTAATAAATGTAGGTTCACCAAATCCTAGGTAAGGTCGCCATTTGTTACGACTGAGGTTTAAATATATCAGGGCTCTTATTCATTGGACTAGTAATGGCATAAATGCTACAACGGAAAGCGCTAGATCCAACCTCTGATGTATATTCCCAGTGAACAAAGAACACAAATACTCTTCAGAGTTCTATATGCAATAATAGGTTATTAAACTCATAATAAATGTGTGTCTACTCTAGGCTTAATGTTATGTGAAAACAGCCTATTACTACCTATAACCGAAGGTGCTTGGTTATGGTATGCAAAGTAAGGTGGTAAGGAAAGTTACAGCTTACGTTACTTTAATCAATAAATGTCAGGCACTCCTGCATGAAAGAAAGTGCACTAAAGTCCTTCAACACCAACAAGGAATCTTCTTTAAATGTTAGATGCTATCAAGATGCTCGAATCGGAAATGGAACCCAAAAAGGCAGGCAGCGGAACAATGCTCGTGCAGGCTATGCACACAAAAAGGCAGGATATATAATGCAGTCGGAGCCAAGAATATCCTAAACGCTACAACACTAATAATAATCGCCACGACAATGCAGTATTCCTATCAACAAAAAGAGCCTAAGTCGTTTGTGTCTCAATACATCAAACTAGGCTGCGAAATGCTTGTGTAATCATAAACGGGTATGCATAAAAAGAGTAATTGGTTTAATATACTTAATGTCTACTGTGACTGATAAAGTCTAGCTAGAGTCAATGATACGAGATACTGGTGCGCACGGCATGCCGCATAGCCTAGTGCAAATCTCAAGTCTGTGTGTCAAGTACAGTAGGGTCCCGCATAAAACGTGTTCGCATAAAACGAGTCTCGATTAAAACGACCGACCTAAAATATTAATATTTAATTTTCGATCAGAACGAATGTGATCACATAAAACGAGTCCGCCGCCAAAGTGGGGCAAATACAAGGAGTTTTCATATAGAGCGCCGAAATATCGTACAAAACGTACAAAATATCGTACGCTTTCATATAAAACGCCGAAATATCGTACAAAACGTACGAAATATCGTTCGCTTTGTACGAAAATTTTCGCTTACAGTGAACATTGACGATATTGCGCCACCAAAATGCTGTGTTCACATAAAACGAATTCGCATAAAACGCCCTCGTTTATCGACCATAAACTCGTTTTATGTGAGACCCTACTGTATTACGTTAGAGTGAAGGGTAGCTCTCTTGAGAAACCTTAATACCGAAGTATTAAGCGTTCTCCTGGCGTACCTCAAAGACAAACAACGAGCTTAGAACAGTGCAGAATGGTATAGGCAAAAAGCCCTCATTCGTGCATGCTCTACTCTCAATGGCACACAGACTAGAATTTACCCAATCAACTCCAGTTCTTAGGTATGTCGTGCAGCTTTTAACTAAAGCCAGCACCCATCGGAAACAATACCTTATAGTATCAGACTCCTAGTCTAGCATTATTGTGTTCTTTTATTTAATAATTTTCATTTTAGTAAACGTTGTTTCCACATAGCGATTTTGATAATTTAATTTGACTTTATATTGTCCCAATTTTGGTTTGTTTAGTTTGCAAGTTTTACATTTTAAATTATCTAATCCAGCAGAACACTAATAATTACAGGAAGCAGTACTGAACAATATGAATGCCAACCAATGCTTCGTGATCAACTTATCTTAATAACTAACATACATGGGTTATATCAGACCTTAATGCACAATACAACTGGCCAGCATGAAGCTGATTATGCAGAGTTAACCAGAGGGGGTATAATATTAATAAAAGGTGGTGAAAGATATGGAAAATGAGAGGGATACATTGGGAGGTTTGACGTACCTCCCAACCTACCAAATAGGAAAACCTACTATTTGGTAGTAGTCTTGGAAAATCCAACGTCAAGGCTATTAACCTAATTGCAATGACGACTTGTCTATTTTGACTGCTATGTCGTCATTCCAACCGCGGTTAAAAAGAAAACGTCTAGAGTCTACTCCTTATCTTGCTCTAGGAGACGTTGTACATTAACCAAAACTACCACCGAAGGTGAAAAAAGTATAGAAGAGAAGAAAAAGGGGTTTACCTTAGTTACCGCTCAAGGCCCATCCCGTGTTCCGTCATGCGCCGATCCCTGTCGAACGTGCGCATGAGCGACCCTCTCTTGTTATCACATCTCACGTCAGCAGAAGAACGCGGATGGGCAGGGGTCCGGCGTGAGGGAGGGTATTATGTACGTTGGATTTTCCAAGACTACTACCAAATAGTAGGTTTTCCTATTTGGTAGGTTGGGAGGTACGTCAAACCTCCCAATTTGTTAGTAGTCTTGGCAAATCCAACGTCAAGGCTGCATAACAAATAGGAGGAGGACATCCAAGCCCAACCTACCAAAAAAACCAATGCATAAGACAAAATTATGAATGACAAAGAAACACAATTTAAACAAGAGAGTTTAATAAAAGAGTGAAAAACTGAGGAGTAGCTAAAAAGAGCAGTTTTAACACGTGCCCGTCATTCATAGTAATGCAAAACCATAGACTTGTCTTAAACCAAAAAGTACTGTACACAAAATCCCTTTTCTTCCAAAATGAACAAAAACACTGATCACAAAAACAAAACACAATTATCAATGAGGCAAAAACACTTATGTACTGTATACATATAACATAACCCCAAACTTGTAATCCAGTGTTGCAAACCCGTACTTCCCTCCCCCCCTTTTCGAAAGAAAACAAAGGAAAAGAAAAGTGACGAGGGGGGAAGACCAGGCAACTTCGCGAGAGCCCTAGGAAACACGACTCCCGAGAGCTATCACAGGCCGAGGGGGTCTAACAATGGACATGGAGAGGTAGGAGGAGACGAAGGTATGGACAGAAGACCACAAACCCGCCGAGGCGACGTCAGGCAACGAACGAGTCTGCAGGAACCGTAAGGAGGCAGCAAAGGATCGCACATCGTGCGCAGAACCCCGACAAGCAGGGTTACTGGCACGAATGACCCGACAAATGTGGCGTCCTATCTGTACCTTCGAGAGCCTCCTACCAGTCCGAGGAGACACCCACACAGCAGTACCCGAAGTCGGAGCCACAGACTCAACATAGGAGTGCAAGGCCTGCACCGGGCACAACACATGGTGAGTATGCCCACGCTTTAAAGCCTGGATGGTGAAAGGCTTGAAAACGTGGGTCTCTCTCTCATTCTTGGCAACAAAATGAGGGGAGGGGGCTAACGTGACGACATTCAAGGACGGGGAGAATCGCATGCATTCCTGGGACCGCGACATGGCAGCTAGTTCAGACACCCTATCCCCAGTGGCCAGAGCGACAAGGAAGAGTGTACGCTCGAGCAACTGAACCGGTGTAGTGTCCCGTGTATATGTGTGTGAAGCCAGAAGGTCCAGAGCACGCCCCAGATCCCACTGAGGAGGGATCTGGCGCGGAGGCGGTCGCTCCCTGAAGGCAGCCTTCATGAAGGAATCCAGCTCCTTCGGTGGAACGACCAGCCCAGTGACGGACTCAAAGACCTCCCGGATGGCAGACAAGTGGTTACGTATAGTGTTGACTTGAGAGCGACGTGTACGGAAGAGGTGAAACAAGTAGTGTAGGACGAGGGAAGGAGAGCTAACAGTCTGGTGAGTGTCCTGTATCCACCTAGTAAAAGACCTCCAGTGGGACTCGTAAGTCCCCCAAGTCGAAGACGTCCATGAACGCTTCAGGAAGTCAGTCAGGTCCCGTCCGTGGACTGGGAGCCACCGTGCCTCACGAACATCCACGATGCGAAGGCCAACGAGGTCCGCAGGTCGCCAACCTGGCTCAAGTGGAAGTTTGAGAGAGGGAGAGGGACCGGACTCGGGCACCACCGCTTCAACTGGGAGTACCAAGCCTGGGCTGGCCACAGAGGCGCTATTAGCCAGACTCTGCCGCGGTACAGCCGCAGCCGCGCGAGGACTTTGCACATCAACAGTGCGTCTGGTGGCGGAAATATGTATATCGACTGCCACCTGTTCCAGTCTTCCATGAAAGCGTCCGGACCCCCCTCCGGAGTGCGAGTCCGGAGGGACAGGTACTGAGGCAACTTGCGCGTCTCCTTCGATGCGAACAAGTCGACCTCCGGAACACCCCAGGAAGCTGCGAGGTCGTCGAATACAGTCTGTTTCATTGCCCATTCTACAAGAACGCCCCGTCCTCGCGACAGGGCGTCCGCCCACAGGTTGGCAGTCCCGGGCAGGTAGGAGGCGTGCAGGGAGATGTTGTGTCGGTTCGCGAGGAAGAACAACTTCTCTGAGATCCCCAACAGAGTCAAAGACCTGGAGGACCCCTGCTTTTGGATACAGTGGACAGCTGTCTGATTGTCCATCCTGAAGGCCACCGACTTTCCCCGAAGGGCCAGCGCGTGGTCCCTCAGGAAGAACAAGGGAACCAACAGTTCGAGGGCATTGATGTGTAGGTGTGTGTGTCCCACCCATCTGCCGTGATGTTGATGTCCCAGGTTGGATTGGTAACCCCACCCTACCTCGCTCGACGCATCTGTATCTACCCAGATCGTCGGCGGGGGGGCGGTCCAGGGCACAGCCGCAGAGAGCGTGCCCCGAGCAACCCAGTGTCCTAAGTGTCTGTGAATGGTACGCGGGATCGGCATGAGCCGATCCATAGGGGCCAACGGAAACACCTTGTTGCCCATGAGTATTAGGCGGCGCAGCCTGAGCCTCCCTAAGGGAATGGTCAGAGCGGCCCAATTCAGCGAACCCACTAACGAGTCCCAGATCCTCCTCGTGAGGGAGACCGAGTGCAACACGGCGAAGACCTTCCTGCGAAGTTTCACCGCGTTTGGCTGACTCTGGGTCACTGTAGCGTTGGTCAGATCCCATTCGAGACCTACCCACGTCACGACACGCGACGGGGTCAGGCGCGACTTGGGAATATTGATTTTGAACCCTAACTGTGTGATGTGTTGAACTACTGTGAGGGTGTCGTGGACGCACTGTTCTAGGGGGTCTGAAACTATCAACCAGTCGTCCAAGTAAAACAGGATCTGGAGGCCGCCCCTGAGGAGAGGATCCAGAGCCTGCTTTACCAGTTTCGAGAAGATCCGCGGCGCGATGTTGAGACCGAAGGGAAGTCTGTCGAACACGAACACACGATCGGAAGTCTGAACGGCCAAGAATCGCTGGAAACGAGGATGGATCGGAACGTGCCAATACGCATCCTTGAGGTCCAGCGACACTACCCACGACAGAGGTCGCAGGGCCAGTCGTACCTGGTGCACCGTCAGCATCCGAAACCGTGTGTTCACGATGTGCCCGTTGAGGGCCGACAGATCCACCACCGGTCGCATCGCGTCGCAGTCCTTCTTTGGTACCAGAAAAACACGGGAGAGGAAAACCGGTAGACCGGCTTTCACCTCCTTGACGATTCCCTGCTCGTGCATGGATGTAATCACGTCGGCCACCTCCGAAGAGACAGGCCGGCTTCGTTGACAAGAGCTGAGTGGGGGTCTGGACTTCCATCTCCAGGTTAGACCCCTCCGTGCAATCTTCCGCCCCCACGTCCCTCGTGGCCACCGAAGGGCGCAAGGGCGAAAATAACCTGTGGGAGCCCCCGAGATGAGGTGAGCGACCCTTTCTGCGAGGCGAGAAGGAGAACAAGGAGGAGACCGACCTGGAGAACCTACACATTTTTTGACGTGGAGGGTCCCCCGGTACGGTCCCTGCGGTCATAAGAGCCACGTTGACCACCCCTACCCCCCCCACCTCGCCGAAAAGGGCGGGTCACCCCATCCCCTGTCCGTCGTGTGTCAGACCCCGTCGAAGTGCGGCCGGAAGTGGAAGGCTGGCCAGCCCCTTCTCGGCGGGGATGAAAGGGAGCAGGAGCAGAAGTGCGAGGCGGAACCGACGCTCTGGCCGGCAACGTCCCTTTCCTGCGCCCTTTCTTGGCGGCAGCAGTGGCGGCAGCACCCCGAAGGGGACCGGCAGAAGGACGGGACTGCGAAGACCCTGGTCGCGACACAGCGCGTCTTTGCGTGTCGTAAGCAGGGTCCGCTGACAGAGAAGCGTAGCGTTCCCAAGCATCCTGCGCAAAAAGCCCCGATGTATATAGCTCAGAGTATAATAGACCCTGACGAATATCCAAAGGGGCCTTCCGGCAGAACGAGGACCTTATCGTCTGGCGTTGTCGAGTTGCCTCGCACAAAACCGCCTTCAGCTCGGGAACCAAAGACACCGCGAGCTGAAGGTGGATCCGCCGAACGTGGTCCAAGCCCTCGCGAAGATTGCCAGGTGCAGTCGCCTCGATAAGTCGCAGGTGGTGAACAGACGTCTGGAGGGAACCTAGAAGACAAGACAATAAGTTCGCCACCCTCTGCCGCAAGGTAAAATCCCTGTCGACAGAGGACTTATCTGGGTGGGAGAAGAACGGGTTAGCAATAGCACAAATTTCAAGTTTGGGAGCGCTAATCCAGGACCAGAACTTGCCATCCAATCCGCCGACAGATACCAGAGGAGGCAAAAGCAGTGACGACTCTGGGGGAGGGACTGAAATAGATCTGTCGACGGAACGGTTGGCAAAGTCTAAGGCCTCAGCAAACCAGGCCTCCAATGGGAGAGGGTTATCGAGCACGACGGCCAAGCCAGGCTTACCGTCGTCGCACAAACCCGTCCCATAGGAGGACAGTCCCGTTAACACAGCCAGGGACTGAACATCCTGAAGGATGTCCTGGCGGCTGAAGTCTGACCAGAGCTTAGTCCGAGGAGCAGACGGGGGCTTGGGCTTCACCGAGAAGTACTGAAGGTCAGTCCTTGTCGGGTACGCCCGCACCTCCACGTCGGCCACCTGACCATCCACCCTGATCGCCCTGAACTGCATTTTATCATTTATTTGGACCGACCAGTCCAAAGGTAGGGCCCTCTCACCTGACGGGAAGTCGGTAGCACGCTCCGGGTGGGAGGCCTGCACCCCCTTCCAAACAGCCAAGGAGCCATAGAGGAGCGGCATAGTCCGCGACGGGACCTTGGCCTTTTGGATGGGGGGCAAGCGCGGACCCTGCCCTAGCAGACGGAGGACCCCCGCATGTGAGACAGTAGGGGCAACCACCTGAGCCAGGGCAGGAGCAGTACTAGCCGACGACCGGGCAGGCGGAGAAGCAGGGCGAGAAGGAATGTGGTCCACCGCAGAGGGGAGGGGGACCAAAGCAGGGGCAGGTTGGGTGAGGCGCTGAGGTTGTGTCACCGCCAAGAAGCGCGATAAGAGGGATTCTTGCATCGCCTCCAAGCGCGCGTCGAAGTGTGACACAACCCACCCCTGCATAGCCGAAAATCGATCCGAGAGAGGCGACCCCCCCGAAGATAGTTCGGCCCGCAGGGGCGAGCGTGAGCGAGAGCGAGACCCATGACACGAAACAGCAGCGTCGCGGCCCAAAGAAGGCGAGCGACGACGGCCGTGACGGTCCTGAGGGTCTCGTTCCCGATCACTAACGCCCGAGGGGGAAACATCACCATCCCCCTCTTCCAGCGACACGTCAGCCCCCGAGAAAGGGGACCCCGAAACCTCGCTATACTCTACCGAGTCAAGCGGCGGGGTACCCTCACGGGGAGCCGGCAAGCGAAGATCAGGAATAGAAGAAGGAAGAGGAGCAGGATGACGGGAGGGGGAAGGCTGGCCGGGTGAAAGGAGGTCAGAAGCAGCCGCGGGGGGAAACAGAGCAAGGATCCCCGGGGCTGAGAGAACAGGGCGGCCCGACACCGAGGCGGAGGAGGGAGGAACCTCCACCTTGGGACGAGACCTAGAAGGAAGAAGAGGCACCGAAGCAGGAGAAGTAGGAGGAGAAGCAACTACATCCTGGCGGACCCTCCTGGACAGAGTAGAAGGAGGGAGCAGAGGGCCAGCTACAGCATGAACATCCGCGCGTAGAGGACAAATGAAGAGGACGTCTTTTGTGCAGGGGAAGCGGGCGGAAGGTAGTAGAGCCCCTATCCGGAGAGGCCAGGGGAGGGCGTACAGGGGCAGAGACGCTAACCCCGGCCTCAGGGCGAGAACCATGACGAGGGCGAACGGCGGAGTCAAGGTGAGCAGGAGGACGAGGAGGGGCAGTAGAGGACGAGCGACGAGGAGAGCGAGAGCGTGGACGGAGCTGGGGATCCACCCGACGATGCGACGACCGACCACGGGACCCAGGGAGGAGGGCCCGAGCAGGGAGAGGGCCAGGTAAACGGCCCCCAGACGGGTCAGGGATGCCCAGGGCGACGCGGATCCGGTCGTCAACAAAGGCCGGGGAACGGTGGCCCACAGTCCTGATGTGGTGGGAGACCACCGCCCACACAGACTGAAGGGATGCAGAGGCCACCGCCGCGTCAGAGGAACCAGGGTGATGGTCCACCACATCCACCAGGTCCATACACGGGGCCACACAAAGCCGGGAGGTAGGCCGTAGAGGACACACATTGCGAATGCCGCAAGCAGGACCTGTGGCAGTCCAAGCACGGGGAGCCACAGCCCTGGCGAAAGCAAGGCATCCCACCTGCAATGGAAGAACACACACCATAAGCAGCACGTTGACGGAGTAAGTGAAGATAATGTCCAATAAAAACCAGGGAATGAGCACGGGTAAACAGGAACACACATGCAAACTGGAAGTCGTACTCACTCTAAACCGGGAGCACCGATGGAGGTGAGGAGGGCGGGTGAGGCGGAAGAGCACAAGCAGAAACCTGCAAAGATGGAGAAAGTGTTAACCACCACTCAACACCTCACATGCAGGGTCCATAACACCAGGCAAGTGCATACACCAATATAGTACCAGGCAACAAGATGACACAAAAAAGGGTCACCGGGAAAGCCAACTATAACCGCAAATTTGCGGGCCAATGGAGGCATAACCGTACCGACACAACCCTCCCGCCTCACCGCGAGACCCCCCAGCGATCTCCGCAAATTTGCGGGGAGCCGAATCGTCCGTGGACCGAATCGAGCACTCCGCAAATTTGCGGGACCGGCCGAGATGGTCCGGCGCCGAAAAAGCGAGAGGAGCGTCTAGGTAATACCAACACAGGCCCAGAAAAAAGCGTCAACTCCTTATGACTCCAAGCGACGATGGCCATCAAGCTGAGCAGTGTCTTCCTTGAATATCCTGACTCAACCGGTCAAGGGAGAGGCAAGGAAGACACACCAGGGGAGAGGAGGCACATCCCCCAGGAACCACCCCACCCACAGAGATAGAGCAAAGCCCATGAGGAGAAGTGGCAGGAAGGGTGGTTCGGCACAAACAGGGGCCCCCGTAGGGTACCCCAGGATTGGGCAAAAGGGAATGAAAGGATGGAGGTGAAAACAGTAAGGGAACACAAAAACCAGTAAATGAAACTGGCGAGAAAAAGGGTGGCCTAGCCGTGAGGAGAGAATGTGTCAGGGGCGAAAAACCCTGTGGTGTGAGGGAGAGGCCCCCGTAGGGTACCCCTGGATATCACGAACCACCAAGCGCCCAGGCCCTTGAGACACAGTGAAGGCTCGTAAGGGGGGACTCGGGAATAACGCTAATAATGCGGCCGACACAAACCCTACAAACAGCACCGCCACCACGGAATCTCAGATTGTGAACCAACTGTACACCTAGGCTATGAAAATATGAAAACTCATAGGGCATAGCAATTCCTGAATGAGAAACAAGCTAGGCTAAAATAAGCTAAACTATGCCCAGACTAACAGGAAAAAAGAATATGAAAAGAGAAAGGAATGAAAAACACATACGAGGAACGCCAGGCGCCCCCGTACCTTCGGTAGCTATTTCCACACGCGTCTCCATTAAACACACTGAGGAGCCCATTTACGTGTGTCCTAGATCACGTAACATCTGTCTAACAAAAAGAAGGCCAGAAAAGCCGAAACGAACCTAAAACAGGGTGAATTGAAGGAGCACAACAAAAGCGGACTCAACAATGGCGACGCGTGAAAAAATGATAACAAGAGAGGGTCGCTCATGCGCACGTTCGACAGGGATCGGCGCATGACGGAACACGGGATGGGCCTTGAGCGGTAACTAAGGTAAACCCCTTTTTCTTCTCTTCTATACTTTTTTCACCTTCGGTGGTAGTTTTGGTTAATGTACAACGTCTCCTAGAGCAAGATAAGGAGTAGACTCTAGACGTTTTCTTTTTAACCGCGGTTGGAATGACGACATAGCAGTCAAAATAGACAAGTCGTCATTGCAATTAGGTTAATAGCCTTGACGTTGGATTTGCCAAGACTACTAACAAATACATACATACATACAATTTTAAGACTGAGTGTTCCACACATCAGTGCAGTTTCAGTCTCTTGTCCTAATGGCGGCGTTCCAGGCAACCCTGTTAAGGGCTGCTTGACTTGTCAAGTTCTTGGATTTGAGATCGGCGCGTATAGTCCGATCCCAGGTCCACCCCTTGGTGCAGCTCCCTCCACAATCACAGACCTGCATTTTTTCACCCAATTTTGTTCATCCATTCTCTCCACATGTCCATACCATCCCAGTCTACTTGTACGCATCACCTCGCTAATACTCTTTATACCTAAACGTCTCCTCAGCTCAACATTTGTTATTCTATCCTGTAGCCTGGCCCCACACATCCATCTCACCATTCTCATCTCATTACGCTCCATTCTGTTGACATCCTCTACTTTAACGGCCCATGTTTCTGAGGCATACGTCATTGCACTTCTAACACATACACCTTTCCCTTCAGGGGGAGAGGCATTCTTTTCATGGTCAGGATTGGCATCAATTCTCTGAACTTCCCCCAGCCACACCTAATTCTAGCAACAGTGGCAGCCTCGGCCCCACCACCGGCAGAGATGGTATCTCCTAGGTAACAAAACTTGTTCACCAGCTCCAAAGACTCATTTCCAAAATTCACAGCCACAGGATCATCACTTAACACAAGTTCGCCTTTGCACACTACGCACTCAAATTTCTCTATTTCTGACTTATCCTTCGGCAGGGGCCCCTTTATTCTACTACAACGCTTACTCCCATGGTGTACCCAACATCGACAGATGCTACATTGAATTGAGTTAACGCCCACTCCCTTTCCACACACTGCACATGGGTATGCACCGCTCTTTTCCACATTGCCTCGTCTCATTCTACAATGCATAACCTTGGTTTTGTTAATATTGACTCTTAAACCCTTGCTCGCCATGCCCTCTCTCCACTCTCTGAATTTGGCCTCAGCATCCTGCATACTGTCAGCTATTAGGACTAAATCGTCTGCATAAAACAGTTCCAACGGGAGTCCGCCTCTAAAAACTCTAGACAGCGCCTCCAAGACCATAATAAAGAGGAGGGGGCTTAACACTGAACCCTGATGGACTCCAACACGGACTGCGAACTCATCACTCAGTACACCCTTCACCCTCACCGAACTTCGCGAATCCTCATACATCTTCATTATCACACGCACCAGCCACTCTTCCACACCAAGTTTCCTCATAGCCCACTGCACAACATCTCTAGGTACCCTATCAAAGGCCTTCTCCAGGTCCACAAACACAAAGTAAAGATCCCTGCCTTTTAGTAAGTATCTTTCCTGTATCTGCCTGACTATGAAGATGGCATCGGTTGTACCACGTCCTGGCATAAAACCAAACTGCATATCATCAAAGAGATGCTTTGCCTGATCAAACCCTCAAGGACTCTCACAGACCTTCATGATTTGGTCAAGCATTTTCAGGCCCCTATAATTTCCTCTATCTAGCGCATCCCCTTTTCCTTTGTATATATTTACTATTACACTTTTGAGCCAATCCTCTGGGATTTTCTCATCTTTAATAATGGTGTTTATCAACTCAGTGACTAAGTTTACACCAATCTCCCCTGAGGCTTTTATCATCTCAGCGACAATGTCGGAGCAACCTGGAGCTTTACCGTCCTTCATTTTATTGATTGCGTCGCTCACTACAGCTGGTGCTATCAAAGGAGGGGGCCCAGATATTGGTTTTTCGATACTAAGCTGTTCCTTATCCCATTCAAACTCTACATTTAGCAATTGTTCATAGTGTACCTTCCATGCTTCTCTGATTTCATTTTCTGCATACACAATCTTCCCATTATCATCTCTAACACACTGTTCACCTATAATATCCCTACTGTCATTTTTAAGTCGCCTAGCTAGGTTGAAGATCCCATTGGGATTGTCATTGTTACACACTTGTTCGAGGACCAGGTCCTTAATGCGATTTTTAGCATTGTAAATAACTCTTTTGGCAGTTCGTTTAGCTGCCTGGTATTCCTCCCTGCTGCCTCCTTTCTTCCATGCTTTGAAGAATCTCCTTTTCTCTTTCACAGCATGTTCTACCTCATCGTTCCACCACCAAGAGGTCTTATTCCTGGGGTGATAGGGAGATAGGCAGAGGAAAAGGTTCTCGGGTGCGGAGAGGGGGACAGATATCAAAGGGATAAGAGGGATGCGTTCTAGAAACCAGATCTGAGGGAGAGAGTGGCGAGAGAGCTGTATATACAGTATACTAGCACTAGCTCGAGCCGCGTAGAAAAAGCGGTAACAATTCCCTCAGCCAATGACAAAGAAGCCAGCCAAACATGACGTCACGAAGCATGGTAAAAAACTCCTCCAAGAGGCCAGCCAGCTGTGACGTCATCAAGCATGGCAAAAAACACTGCGCGCCTCCTCTCACTCTGTTCTACTCTTTCTCTCTCTCTCTCTCAAATCCTATCATTACTACTTAATGATAAAACATATACTTTGCAATTAAATATATAAAGCCTTGACATGGGCGAAAACAAAGAGCCTTTCTGGACTGCCCATGACACAAGCTTTCATATGAAATAAAGCACACAATAATACATCAACTGTAGCCACATCCACTGCCCTGGCGATCCTAGCGAGTCACTGTAGGACAAGCCATGCGGTTCTAACTGAGTGGTTAACGTCACACCTTACACAAAGAGCTTTTGATGGCATCAACTCAGCTAGACCACCACACAGATCACTATTAGCCACACTCGACATTAGTAAAGCCTTCGATACCATCCCCCGCCACAACCTAACAAACAAAATCTACAACACAACATGCACAACAACACAAAAAGGTGGCTGGCCAACTTCCTAGCAGGCAGATGTGCGCACGTATCTTTTGCCGGTCAGTCATCTAAAATCAGAAACTTTCCAAACGGTGTCCCACAAGGATCCGTCCTATCGCCCGCACTCTTCAATCTGTACATTGTTACGTATCTTGATCCTCAAGTGGTTAACTTGATGAATCTAGATAGCACAGAGATATATATTAAGGTATCAGTCAGCTGAAGGCAAAACAAAAGTAAAATCTAATAAAATTATTTTCTGTTGTTGCTTCCTTTCCTTTTGGATCTTAGGACTTAGTATCCTTTATTGACTGATACTCTTTTAATTATGAAAAATACTGAAACTAATTAAAGTCATGTAGTATTTATAAAGAATTATTATTTAACCGAAGCTTAGTAGGCTATGGTTATGAACCGAAGAAGTTATATCTAAAGAAGGACTATTAATTCTATAAAAAGTCTTGAAAGATAAATATTAAAGTAAGAATATTTCTGTCTCTTACCCTTTTTGAAATGAATAGATAGTTTTCTTATATGTCCTTTTATTTATATTTAATGTAATTATTCTTGGTTCTTGTCTTACGTTAATAGTATTAGATTATTATTATCATCAGGATTAATATCAAAGTCACAGAAAAAGTTAGATATATATTTAATAATTAGTTAAATGTATTTCTTAACCACGTAACATTGAGGTTTGATTATGAGTAAATTAATTTACAGGATCGCTTCATAGATTCGATTCAGGTCTCACTCAAATAATATGAAAAGCAAAAATAATATTTTGAAGCTAAAAGAATTTTCTTCAGCTTAGGAAATCACTAGAAGTAATATTAACACAGCCATGTTAGTCTAAGGCGATATTTTGATAGAACTAAACTTAAAGATGCCCTTAAATTCCTCCTTTTCAATGCTTATGTTAGATTCGGGCCGTACATTTTCAAACAAATATTAGGAATTCCTATGGGTGGAAATGCTAGCCCTTTAATTGCAGACTTATTCTTGCTTGCTTTAGAATTTAAATATATAAAAGACTTAGTTGACAGTAGCAAGAAAAATAAAATCCCAGAAAAAGTAGCACTTGCTAAATTGTTAAGTTGTTGTTGTTGTTGTTGTTGTTGTTGTTGTTCCCCAAGCTGCCTGGCCGAACAGCCCCAAGGCCCCGAGCAATTCCAAGGCCATAACCGAGCGCCCCCACAGAACCCTCCCTGCCGACCACAATAAAACCTGGGTGACCGAAGCCACTCCATGGCGGGGAGCTGAGGAGGGTGCGGAAACGCCCGGGAAACCAAAGCCCCACCCAGGGCCCTGTGCCCCTCAGCAATTATGAAGAGAAAGTTGAGGGGCAAGGGGAAAATGTGACGCTTTGGCTTCCAATCTTGGTAGATTGGGAGGTCAATCCACGGAAAAGACGCCGTCACTTGAGATCTAGAAAATATATAAGTTAAAGGAACAGTCAGAGTAAGCTATGGGTATGGCAGAGATCGCTCAGTTCTCACTCTGATAGACCAGCCCATCACCACATGAATTGTTAAGTAATAATAGTAGATATATTGATGATATTCTCGTTTACAATTTTTTAAATTTTAATCAAGTTGCTAAACTTATTTACCCTAATTCTATTCCCCTCACACAATGTAACGTAAATTATAAAGTTGAAAATTTTCTTGATATAAATATAGATTGTTAATGAACAG
Organism: Paralithodes platypus; assembly: GCA_032716605.1. Taxonomy (NCBI): domain Eukaryota; kingdom Metazoa; phylum Arthropoda; class Malacostraca; order Decapoda; family Lithodidae; genus Paralithodes; species Paralithodes platypus. Next base: position 46,928,472 of record CM064572.1, read on the forward strand.
TGCATACTTAAAGTATATCACAAAGTTGATGATTTTAATTTTAACGTAATAAACTTTCCTTTCCCTAGTAGTAATATCGATAGTAAAATAACTTATAATTGTTTTTATTCCCAATTAATAAGATTTTGTAAAATCTGCACTAAAGTAGATGACTTTTGGGCTAGAGCTAGGTTACTATACAGACTCTTAGTGGACAGAGGTTTTGAGGCAAGTATTTTGTTCCATAAATTTAATCTTTTTAGGGTCAATTATTGTGACTGTATTCTAAAATTTGACATCAATAATTTTAATCAAGCATTTTTAACTTGAAGTTTCTTGTATAACCTCTGCTTACTTTTTGTCTGTATTTATTGTTTTTTGTCTGTATTTATTGTTTATCTTTTTCTTTTTATTATTAATATTAATATTGATGATTTTTTAAATTTATTGTTCTTGTTAAAAGAGTACTCTTTGTTTAAATCTGTTGTTACTTCATATTTTGCAATTATTTGTCTATATTATATGTATTCATTGTCGATAGTATCAATTGCTTACTTTTGCGATTTCCTTAGTTTATTTGTGCTATAAATGTAGGTTATTGTAGGGTAGTTATTGATAGGGGTCACTTGAGGCATGCTATGCTTACAGGTACCTACCCGATAGCACTATCGTTAGTGAGTGCTGTACTGTATTTTATATATTATTTTGTAATAATAGATATCTTATCAATATTTGTATTTTGTACTATTGTTAATGTCTTGTCATGTTGCAAATTTGATTTTAAATAATATTTTGACATTTAACATGTAGTTTCTTTATTCATGCAGAGTTTAGTAAAATTTGCCAGAACGTCCCGGACTTCCCAAACTTGACTACTTCCTTTAACGTGACGATAGTGCGTTGTTATATGTGCGATTAGTTTGCTTGGGAAACAGATTAACTTGCTATGTAGTAATGTACCTGTACACCCTATGTGGTGGATTGTGTTTTTTTATTTAATAATTTTCATTTTAGTAAGCGTTGTTTCCACATAGCGATTTTGATAATTTAATTTGACTTTATATTGTCCTTGTCCCAATTTTGGTTTGTTTAGTTTGCAAGTTTTACATTTTAATGAAACAATAGCATCACCGTACTAAGCACCGTTAAGCAATGTAAGCTTAATTAAAAGAAAATGAAAGAACTCGTAAGTATTAATCTAAAACAATAGTATTACTTTCATCATAACCCAATTACTTAAAGAGTTGCTTTAGTCCACAAGTTAGGCAACTAAAATAGTTAAGTACATAAATAGTAGCGTTAACGTTAATTCCCAATCAAATAGTTAAGTACACAATAATAGCGTTAACGTCCCAATCACATATCTCACTAACCAACATAACGTAAGTGTTTACACGGAACACACTTAACACACACATATATAATCTGACTGACAGTCACAATCCATTATAATACTTCACCCCGTCTTCCTCCAGCTGCAAGTTCACCTTCCCCAACTCCAAATGAGACTGATTTGAATGCCCACAACTCGGGTCTTATATACTAAACAATGATGGTGTAGGAACGAATCAGGAGGCGAGTGATGGTGCGCGCTCCTATCATAGCTCCTCGAGTTGCATAACAGGTGCCTGGTCCAATCACAGCTCCTGGCGTCTATCATACGTCATAGCGTCGGGTCATCGAAGTAGTTTGCAGGGTCCCCTATGACGCACGCAGGTGTGAAGGCTTGTTTGCTGGTATGCGGGCGAGCTGGTTTCCCACTCGCTAGCCTGCTTCGCCGCTTGGGTAGTTTGAAACTCCTTCAACTCTAATTCTAACTCTTAAATTAACATACAGGGCTCCGTATGTCAGAACATGCACGATATAACTACACCCAATACGCCCCAAATAAACTTAGCCTCCTATGCAGATGACATAACACTCACATGCACACACCATGACCCAAAAAGAGCAACAGATCTCCTTCAACCCTATCTCAACACACTACATGGCTGGTGCACTACAAACAGACTTAATCTAGCCCCAGCCAAATCCACCGCAACCCTGCTCACAAGCTGGACAGGAGAACACGAATACATACCTCAACTCACCATAAACGACACACCCCTAACACATACACACACACCCAAAATCCTAGGAGTAACATATGATACTCATATGACATTCAAACAGCACACCACAAACATTAAAAAGAAACTGACACCCAGACTTAACGCCCTCAGGTCTCTTGCTCACACAAAATTTGGACACAACAAAGAAACTACCACCACAGTATATACACAATACATAAGATCAGTGATGGAATACGCAAGCCCAGCCTGGGCTTCTAACCTAGCTGAAACACATCATAAGACCTTACAGACTATTCAAAACAAAGCCCTGAAGATCATTACAGGCTGCACAGCTACTGCACCCACAGATCACCTACATCAAGAAACCAAAATCCTCAAAGTCAAAGACCATCTGGACATGAGAGGCACTCAATTCCTGGCAGCAGCCTCCACGAACCAAGACCACCCACTAAACTACATGGCAACACACCCACAGACACCAAGAAATATCAAAACAACACCCAGCACACGGTATCACACACAATTATTGTCCTCTCTCCCTCCCTGCCCACCCCGAACCAACTTCCAGAAGCACATCCATACTCCTATCTCTCGCCGATCCATCCACTCACTCACAGACAACACGCAGCTGCATGCACGACCTCCCGAAATCCATCCTTCCGAATCCTCCCTCCCTTGCGAGGACAGAGTCTACCTGGCCAGGCTGAGATGCGGACACCATCCAGCTCTCCTGAGCTATCAGAAGAGACTGGATGACTCCGTTGTCGACGCCTGCCCGGGATGTAACACAGCACCCCATACCATTAAACACATCATAAAAGACTGCATTTCACACAACCACTTGCACCAACAACACAATCTACACTCAGTGAGAGCTCTGTGGGAGGGCCCGATCGTGGCCATGGCCTTCCTCAGGGACTCGGGGCTGTTCGGCCAGGCAGCTTAGGGAACAACAACAACAACCTCACTTACTAATAAAATGTACAGTATCGAGTGAAAATGAGCATTATTAGTGACACTCTCTAAAGCATATTTACCAAAGTGAAAGTGACACAAGGCATAATATTTGATGGCCAAAGTATAATAAACACCTGTGATAACGAATAATCAGTGCCTAATATAACAATAACCTACCTCAATTACTAATAAATCGTACAGTATCGAGTGAAAATGAGCATTATCAGTGACAGTGACACTCTCTAAAGCATATTTACCAAAGTGAAAGTGACACAAGACATAATATTTGATGGCCAAAGTATAATAAACACCTGTGATAACGAATAATCAGTGCCTAATATAACAATAACCTACCTTAACCCTCCAGACCCGGAACGGCTCTTGAACGCCCATAAAAAAAACACCCGAGCTACCCGGAAGGGCTCTTAACCCGTTGAGCCCCGGCTAGTTATAATATTTTGTTCACCCCAGTCCCAAGCCATTTTCACTTCTTATTTTTGTTTGCTAAAATGGAAGACAAGGATGAGAAATGAAAAACAAAAAAACAAAAAAAAATCACCTCGGATTTTTTTTTGGGGGGGGGGGCTCAAAAAATTTGTTGAGCCAAAATGGAAGAGAATGGTGAGAAATGAAGAAAAAAAAAAAAAAAAACTCACCTTGGTCATTTGGGGGGGGGGGGGGGGTCGAAAGTTCGTCTCCCCCCGCATGACCACCCGCCCGGGAGCACTAGGGTAAAAACTGAGTATGGCATTGTACGGCATACATCCTAAGGAGTGTCTCACATAAATCTCAAGCCTCTAGCTCCCATACGACCGGAGTAATGAAGGTTCAATGTGGCGGTGAACTAAGGGTGTAAAGTATCCCCACTAAGCCTACCACCACCAGCCGCGCGGCTGTCTTGGCCCGCTCACACCTACCGGCCCGGCTCCCACACACACTACGGTACCTCCCCCTCCTATTCTCCCGCCATTTCCTACCTTACGAGCCACGTAACTGATTTTAATATGTCGGACGCACGTGATGCGTCGCTGAGAGTTGGTGATCAAACACTGCCGACGCATCACGTGCGACGCTGGGTCTCACTGGGTTAAAGACCCATGAGCTCAAAGCCTGTAAGCTTGGTGTGCGAGGCGTCAGTCCGACGCATGTAAACAACAGCCGGCTGGACCGACGCCCCGCATCTCCGGCCACAAGAAGGAGTGCGTCGCTTGTTCGTGTGTGCCTGTATGTTATTGTTAAGTATCGAAAAGTAGTGTAAAGTCTCTGTTTTTGCCATAAAGTTATCCAATGAAATCATCATCACAACTGAACCAGTTGACTTAGAGAGCTCTACTTAACCCCATTCTACAGGTGCGAAACACATCTACGCTTGGGGATGCGCGGGAATGCGGAAGCAGTCAGAATAACAAAGATACGGTAGCCTAGGCGTAGAAGTTTTTCGGCCAAAACACCCGGGTTTCGGTATGGGGCTGGATACATAGCCGGGGCTGGAGGTTTAATTACTAATAAAACTTATAGTATCGAGTGAAAATGAGCATTATCAGTGACAGTGAGACACTCTAAAGCATATTTACCAAAGTGAAAGTGACACAAGACATAATATTTGATGACCAAAGTATAATAAACACCTGTGATAACGAATACTCAGTGCCTAATATAACAATAACCTACCGCAATTACTAATAATGCGTACGGTATCAAGTGAAAATGAGCAATATTAGTGACAGTGATACCCTAATACACATACAGTACTTTATATAATTGGCCTCAAAATAACTATAAAAATATCAAATAAACATCACATTCTCAATATCAATCACTAAAATCGTCTAAGGGAGATAAACACTCTGGCGCGACGAGTGGCTTGGTGCGTGGTAGCCGTGGCCAGGGCGACGCATCCGAACGCGGGAAGAATTTGCCGCCGAAAATCACTCGTCTTCCCGCGCTCACCATTATGCAACCACTGGGGCTAGAGACCTCTACTCAACGGCATTCTGCAGAGGAAGGTTTGTGGAACATTTTACTTTTTTATTCATAACATTACATGCCATATTTATTGAATTACAGATGAGTTAACATAGCCCAAAAATCGTAAAACCCCCCGGTACCACAGTACAGTCGCGAGCTATAGGGCCCTGGTCTGGGGGGTTAATATACTACCTACATTAACCCTCCAGCCCCGGCTATGTATTATATATATATTCCCCGAAATCCGGGGGTTTTGGCCAAAAAACGTCTACGCCTAGACTACCGCATCATTGTTATTTGGCTTGCTTCCGCATTCCCGCGCATCCCCAAGCATAGATGTGTTTCGTACCTGTAGAATGGCGTTAAGTAGAGCTCTCTTAAGTCAACTGGTTCAGTTGTGATGAAGATTTCATTGGAGATAACTTTATGGCAAAAACAGCCACTTTACACTACTTTTCGATACTTAACAATAACATACAGGCACACATGAACAAGCGACGCACTCCTTCTTGTGGCCGGAGATGCGGGGCGTCGGTCCAGCCAGCTGTTGTTTACATGCGTCGGACGTACGCCTCGCACACCAAGCTTACAGGCTTTGAGCTCATGGGTCTTTAAGAGCCCTTCCGGGTAGTTCGGGTGTGTTTTTTATGGGCGTTCAAGAGCCCTTCCGGGTCTGGAGGGTTAATGAAAGAGATGTCAAAATGTGCGCCTTACCTTGCCGCGTAGAATGGCGTTGAGTAGAGCTCCTTAGCTCAGCTGGTTCCGGAGTTATGGCGATGGAAGTGGAGGTAACTTTTGCCGCATATTTACCTCGGCGCGTCCGAACACTCAACCGCGGCCCCGGCTACGACGCCCAGTTGCACTCGTCGCTCCACCCGCAATTATGCCGGGAAGCGATTTGATAGTGTTTTATTGTTTATTATGCCATTTTATATAGTTATTATGTTATTTTCACTCAATAAAGTTATTTTCATGAAGTTATTTGTGTCTCTTGTCACTTATTACTTAGTTTTATTATTATTACAGTAAAAGTCCGTTAATCCGACGACCGATGATTCGAATCTCCCAATAGTCCGAATTTTTCAATTTGAGGCCAAATCCGAATTCACCCGATGGTCCGAATTTCAAGAAGTCCCAAAGTCCCCTTTTTGAGGCATTAGTCTACTCAAATGACACATAATGGAGCACACACATATCATATGTTCATGAATTCACTTTAAAAGTTTACCATTGTCATTGTAGCCTATTACCTACTTCAAAACATTCAGATTAATGGTCAAAGGAAGCTACTGATATAAACGTAAACACCTTCTTCTTCTTCTTCTTCTTCTTCTTCCACATCGTCTGCTAGAGAGTTTGTTTTGCTCTTGAACGCATCCTTGGGACACTCCGATGCGCTACTGGCTTGCACCGCATTTTCTGCAAGCGCATTCAGTCTTGAGCTTGAAAACGCACCTTTGGACGTATTAGTCTTGAGCTTGAAAACGCACCTTTGGACGTTCCGATACGCTACTATTTATAGTTCAGTGATCGGAGCGTCCCAAGGGTGCTTCCAAGACAACAAGACAAGGGTGCTTTCAATACAATATAATATAACAGAGCATGTCACAAAATGAAAATCACAAAATGAAAATTACAAGAACCTCTCAGGGAAGTGCCGTTGTTAAGGCATTATACTTCCCGAACCACATCTGATCTTCAAGAGCAAGACAAACTCGCTAGTAGACGGAAGAAGAAGAAGACGTTTATATCAGCAGATTCCTTTGACCATTAATCTGAATGTTTTGAAGTAGGTAATAGGCTACTCTAAGAGTGAGGGTCTGAGTCTGGAGGGTGAGACGGTGAAGCACTTGAGCGAAGCAACCAGCCGCTTCAGAGATGGAGCTGCTTCGAGCCATGATGGATGCTTCGCATGTCTCACTCCCCAGACTGGAACAAGACCTCATGGGCTTTACCGTGTTGAGCGGTGGAATGTACAGGCTCTCAGCCTATGCCCGAGAGGGAGTAGTTGGAATATAGAAAAAAAAAAAAAAAAAAAAAAAAAAAAAAAAAAAAAAATGACTGGTAAACTTTTGAAGTGATTTCATGAACATATGATATGTGTGTGTGCACCATTGTGTCATTTGGGTGGCCTAAAGTCTCAATGTTTTCGTTATACACAGGTTCATAGGGGTAAAGTCCGATAATCCGAAAACTCCACTAATCCGAACGAGGGCCGGTCCGCTGCCCTTCGGATTAACGGAAGTTTACTGTATTATGATTATAGTGTCACTTTCACTGGACTTTGATAATTTATGGTGTCATTTTCACTTTTATGTATTGTTAGGTAAGCTAATAATATATACAGTGTCACTTTCAGTTGTTCATATTGTTATGAAGGCACTTATTATTAACTGTGTGTCTCTTTCACTTATACTTAGTTTTATTATTATTATAGTGTCACTTTCACTAGACTAGGCTTATTGATAGTGTCATTTTCACTTATTTATTGTTCGAAATATATATTTTAGTGTCACTTTCACTTGTTCATATTGTTATGAAGGCACTTATTATTACTTATGTGTGTCCTTTTCACTTATACTTAGTTATATTATTATTCTTAGCCTACATTTGAGTTTCACTTTCACTGTTGTCACTTTCACTTCAAAAGTTTATTATAGTGTGGAAGTTGTTGAAGCAGTTGCCAGCACACAGTCCCACTTGACACTCGAGGCATTCCCAAGTGGTTTTTGTGACTTTGCGGGGTCTTCGAGTTGTGTGGCTGCAGACATGGCACCTCTTCTGGGTTCTGGCTCTATTACCTGGAGCCATCCAGACCATCCAGCTCTCCTGAGCTATCAGAAGAGACTGGATGACTCCGTTGTCGACGCCTGCCCGGGATGTAACACAGCACCCCATACCATTAAACACATCATAGAAGACTGCATTTCACTCAACCACTTACGCCAACAACACAATCTACACTCAATGAGAGCTCTGTGGGAAAGCCCGATCGTGGCCATGGCCTTCCTCAGGGACTCGGGGCTGTTCGGCCAGGCAGCTTAGGGAACAACAACAATAACAACAACTACCTGGAACCTGGAGAGGAAGGGCGTTGAGCTGGTGTTTTCTGAAAAATTCAGCACACCCCGTTCTGTCCAGCTGGCCTGGTCCTTGTAGTGGCCTCCCTGGTGTACCCGCATGTTTAGCCAGGAGCTCAAGTATCACCTGTTTGTGGAACTTCCGCAGGGACTTGTACTTCTTGGCTCCTGGAGTCCTTAGACGGTAGATGTTGTAGGCATTGAGGACCGACATATCTACCGTATGCAGGATAAACTTGTACCACCTGCAAGATGTTCGCAGGCAGTCGATGAAGCCCATCTGCATGTCGGACTTGTCGATGAGGCGCATGTTGATGTAGTCCAGGACAGCAGCTGGTTTCTGGACGGGGTTCTTGGTTCTTCGGTCCACCTTCCCTGTGGCGACCATCTGGGCTTTGTGGCATGTGGTGAGGAGGTTGACCTTCCGCTGGTCATGCCAGTGGATGGAGAGGATGGGGCCACTCTTCTTGTGGAAGATGTCCGTCTTCTTCGTCTTGGTTGGGTAGCCTGGCATGCCCTTCCTCTTGGCCTTGACTGTGCCGACAGTTCCGGTCTTGCGGTCATGGAGGTACTTGGTCAGGATAGGTGACGTGTAGTAGTTATCGGTGTAGAGGATGTGGTTCTTATGGAAGTGCCTCTCCATCATCTTCTTTACTACAGCACCGCCAAAACCAATGTGCGGGTCAGTCTCAATTTCTCCACCCCTGCCGCTGTAGACCACAAAGTCCAGCACATACCCCGTCAAACAGTCGCAGAAGACGAAGAGCTTGATGCCGAAGCGGTGTCTCTTGGACGGGATATACTGTCGGAAGTGCAGCCTACCACGGAACAAGACCAGAGACTCGTCGAGGCACATCTTCTGGAAAGGAATCAGGTAGGTGGTGAACCGATGACGTATCATGTCATACAGCTTCCTGATCTTCCATAGTGTGTCGGTAAGGTGGACATGCATGTTGTTGGTCAGGTGGAGATAGGAGAGGATGTCAAAGTACCTGTCCCTGGACATGTACTTGCCAAATGCTGGAGTAGTTATGAGGTCGCCAGTGATCCAGTAGTCTGCCAGAACGTGCTTCCTTATTTGTGTCATCAGCATTGTGAGTGCCAAGAACACATATAGTTCTGCCACAGTGACAGCTCTCCATGCCACCATCTTGGCACTGGTCTTCCTCCCAAGAAAGTTGGCACAGATAGCATGGTGGTTATTTGTCTCTTCGACGAGGTATTCCATGACTTCATTGTCATAGAAGCCACAGAAAAGTTCACTGGGGGTAGCATCTGGGCCACAGGGATATGCTGGTGACACCCCGGAACCCATCTGTACCTCGTCAAAGGCAGGACAATCTGGCTCAAAATCTGCCCCATCTGTCCACATAAACAGGTCGGATGCTCGAGCATGTGCAGCTGCAGCAGGCACACGCCCTGGATGCCCTGGCACACGCCCTTGGCCACGCGGACGCCCTGCACGCCCACGCCCAGGGGCATCGGCGTCGGCAGGCTGACCACGCCCACGACCTCGCCCTCGAACTCGTCTTGCCGGGACTTCCTCTTCCTTCTCCTCCTCCTCCTCAGGCGACGTCAGGTCATCTGGGGCAATGTAGGGTACAAATTTAGGGAAATTACGTTGAAACTGTCTACCCTGTAGCACCGCAAGGAAGCATTTATGGACATACCTCCATGGAGTACAAAATGTTTAATTCTGTGTTCCCTATCACCCATTTCATTTTGTACACATGTTTTCTGAACACTCTGTATAAGAATGGATTCCAGTGGGATAGTCTATCGGCTATCATGAATATGATTAGAGTGGCTTTTAACCCACGAAATCCGGGGGGGCCTCATATGATCCTGATCGCTGTGTCCGGGGCCCTTTATGTACAGGCAAACTTCATAATTCAGTAACTACTGATTGAGACCACCTAGAGCAGTCAATGTTTTTGCAAATTGTAGAACTCTTTGTTGTGTGTAGAATGCCGTTAAGATGACATTGATACAACGCGTGGTTGCCGTGTTATGACGATTTTAGAGGCGATTTTTACCCGCGCATTTTGCCTCATATGAGGCCTCCCGGATTCCTGCCAATATTTCTTTTTGCCTCATATGAGGCCTCCCGGATTCCAAGGGTTAATCGGGATAGTATCCTGAGGAAAACATTGTTCCTTAATTGAACCGGAAACCTGTTGGTGACTGTTTAAGTACTGTACTCTAGTACTCGGAGGAAAACATTGTTCCTCAACGTAACCGGAACCTGTTGGTGCATCGGTTTTTGTAGCCAGAGTACCCGGAGGAAAACATTGTTCCTCAATTTAAACGGAAACCTGTTAGTGCATCGTTTTTTTTGTACCCGGAGTTCCTGGAGGAAAACATTGTTCCTCAATTTCTTCCCAAACTTGACTAATTCCTTTAACGTGACGATAGTGCGTTGTTATATGTGCGATTAGTTTGCTTGGGAAACCGATTAACTTGCTCATGTAGTAATGTACACCCTATGTGGTGGATTGTGTTCTTTTATTTAATAATTTTCATTTTAGTAAGCGTTGTTTCCACATAGCGATTTTGATAATTTAATTTGACTTTATATTGTCCATGTCCCAATTTTAGTTTGTTTAGTTTGCAAATTTTACATTTTAATTTAACCGGAAACCTGTTGGTGCATCGGTTTTTTGTACCCGGAGTATCTAGAGGAAAACATTGTTCCTCAATTTAACTGGAAACCTGTTGGTGCATCGGGGTTTTTTGTACCCGGAGTACCCAGAGTTCCTGGAGGAAAATATTGTTCCTCAATTTAACCGGAAACCTGTTGGTGCATCGGTTTTTTGTACCCGGAGTACCCAGAGGAAAACATTGTTCCTCAATTTAACCGGAAACCTGTTGATGCTTATTTTGTTTAATTTTAATTTTTATTTTTTTATTTTTTTAACCCGTATTGCCCTGAGGAAAATATTGTTCCTCAGTTTAACCGGAACCAGTTGGTGCATCGGTTTTATTTATTATTATTTATTTATTTATTTTTTATTTATTTTTTATTTTAGGTATAGTACCCAGATTGCCCGGAGTACCCAGAGGCAAAACATTGTTCCTCAACCTGACCGGAAACCTGTTGGTTACTCGGTACCCTGACACCAATGGTTAGTCTGCGTAAATAACTAATTTAACATTTGGCTCACAATAGGGACATTACCCGGAGGGAACGATGTTCCTCATAGTACTGTACTGTATAATAATAGCTCACTGGGTGAAAGCGACTGGGTGTTCTAAACCCGGAGACCCGGAGATCCGGAGGGAATGGAGGGACACAGGAGCCCCACCGACTCCAGGACTCTTAAGCTTACAAACTATTTTTATTTGAAGAAATGACCTCATAATTGTGTTGTTCTTGTTGTTCCCCAGGCTGTCTGGCCGAACAGCCCCAAGGTCTCGAGCAAGGCCAAGGCCATAAACGAGCGCCCCCCACAAAATCCTCCCTGCTTACGACCGAAGCCACTCCAAGGCAGGGAACTGAGGAGGGTGCGGAAATGCCCGGGAAACCAAAGCCCTGTGCCCCTCAGCAATTATGGAGGGAAAGTTGAGGGGTAAGGGAAAAATGTGACACTTTGGCTCCCAATCTGCCAACTTCTAGGTTGGCAGTAGGGAGGTCAATCCACGGAAAAGATGCCGCCACTTGAGATCTAGAAGATATATAAGTAAAAGGAACAGTCAGAGTAAGCTATGGGTATGGCAGAAATCGCTCAGTTCTCACTCGGATAGACCAGCCCATCACCACATGACTAGAACCCAATCCTCTCAGCATCAGCTAGGAAAGGCCCTAGAAAGCCACCTTTGGCGGGGGGATAGCTCCCCTATTTCAACTCCTTTCGGGGTTGGGCACCCGCCCTCATAATTGTGTAGGAACCATTGGTATTCAGCTTATATATTGAAAATTGAAGTAAATCCATTGAAGAACTTCATAATATATTACTCATATAGGAAGAGAACAACTGGTCCCTCATGTTGTAAAATTCAGTAGAGGGAGGCTCTGAGCTAGGCCTATTGGCCGCCATCTTGATCACGTGCTCGAGGTGGCCAGCGTGAGCTAAATAATGGCCCTACAAATAATTAACTGGTACTAAAATAGGATATAGGCTACATATTAAGAGTCAATAAGTCTAGTTAAGAACATATCAGCTCAAAATAATGTTAAAAGTATGTAAACTACAAAAGTGAAGCAAACTTTGATAAATGAGGAACTAAGTAATGAGCAAGTAGAACTGTAGAATGTATACAATACTTGGAAATTAAAAAAAATTACAAGTAGAACTGCAGAAAATAAAGTAATTTAAGAAACTTACATTAATAATATCTTAAAAGAGGAAAGCTCAGATTACGATCAAGAGTTCAACATGTAGCATGAGGGCACACAAAGATGATGAATAACACTAATAGATAAAGTATTAAATTCAAAGCAAGACAAGAGGAGCTGAATATATTGATCCAGACCTACAAGTCGAATAGCTGCAATGGAAATTCTAAAAATAAATAACTACTAGGGTATAGCCTAGTAATCACCACTTACGACGACGAAAAATATAACATACTAAGAATGGCGAAGCGGTATCAATATACTTTCGGTGTGGACAGGCGAGGGCGGTGGCCTTCTGAAACATACAGGGCGATAACTCAAATCATGTTTGGACCTAACTCAATTAATATGTAACAGGAACTCCCTAGAAAGGAGAAAGCCAGGCAAACGCCGAGACGCCCAGAGCAAGGGGGCACACGTCCGACACGCCTGGATCACAACCGTAAAGAGGCAGATAAACACGCTAGAGAATCTGGCATCACGTGCAAGGGAAGCATTATGACAGCACAGCTGGAGGGCTGAGGCACCGGGAGATTTGAAATGATAGATTTTTCTTTTAAATTTTATTTCTAGTGGTATCCATTTTTCAATGATGAGCCCTTGGTAAGATTTAATGGGTATTAACCAAGGATTGTTTTTATGCTATATACGCAACGGTTGTGATAAGAACTTCGGGTATTCCCGAACGGGTCCCGGAATCTCAACCTATATGCTGTTTAGTATAGGCTCTTCGTCATTGACGGAGAGAACCAATACTAAATATACGGCAGAGGACAAAGCGAAAGTGATTGAACTAATTGAAAAAGGCCTTAACCCTCCCGCCCCGGCTACGCATTACATAAATATTCCCCGAAATCCGGGTGTTTTGGCCGAAAAACGTCTAGGCTAGGCTACCGTATCATTGTTATGCTGACTGCTTTCCGCATTCCCGCGCATCCCCAAGCGTAGCTGTGTTATTTACCTGTAGAATGGCGTTAAGTAGAGCTCTCTAAGTCAAGTGCTTGATTTGTGATGATGATTTCATTGGAGATAACTTTATGGCCAAAACAGCCACTTTACACTACTTTTCGATACTTAACAACAACATACAGGCACACACGAACAAGCGACGCTCTCCTTCTTGTGGCCGGAGATGCGGGGCGTCGGTCCAGCCAGCTGTTGTTTACATGCGTCGGACCGACACCTCGCACACGAAGCTCACAGGCTTTCAAGCAATGGTACAATGTTGTACCACCCGGGTTCCTGGGGGCAAAACATAATGGTACACACGTGTACCATCCGAGTTTGAAGGGTTAAGAATTGTGAGATTGTGACGATAACTTGGTTTTCCGAAGGGACAGTGCGTAACTTTAACCCTTTATTGGCGGCGCGCAACTTATGTCGTGTGAAAGAAATTTGGACTAAGTGGCGGTTCACAACTTATGTCGTGTGCCATTTTCAGCACGTAATGTTGCAGAGAGAGAGAGCTGAGCAGTGTGAGGAGCGTAGTAAGGCTATGACCGTCGCACACCACCGCGGTGGGCCAACTGAAGTGAAAATTACCCTTCCTTCCCCCCTCACACTCGCTACACAGGGAATTATGTAGGGAAAGTACCTACAGTAAACTTCCGTTAATCCGAAGGGCAGCGGACCGGCCCTCGTTCGGATTAGTGGATTTTTCGGATTATCGGACTTTACCCCTATGAACCTGTGTATGACGAAAACATTGAGACATTAGGCCACCCAAATGACACAATGGTGCACACACACATATCATATGTTCATGAAATCACTTCAAAAGTTTACCATTGTCATTGTAGCCTATTACCTACTTCAAAACATTCAGATTAATGGTCAAAGGTGATATAAATCTGCTGATATAAACGTCTTCTTCTTCTTCCGTCTACTAGCGAGTTTGTCTTGCTCTTGAAGATCAGATCAGATGTGGTTCGGGAAGTAATGCCTTAACAACGGCACTTCCCTGAGAGGTTCTTGTAATTTTCATTTTGTGATTTTCCTTTTGTGACGTGCTCTGTTATATTATATTGTATTGAAAGCACCCTTGTCTTGTTGTCTTGAAAGCACCCTTGGGACGCTCCGATCACTGAACTATAAATAGTAGCGTATCGGAACGTCCAAAGGTGCGTTTTCAAGCTCAAGACTAATACGTCCAAAGGTGCGTTTTCAAGCTCAAGACTGAATGCGCTTGCAGAAAATGCGGTGCAAGCCAGTAGCGCATCAGAGCGTCCCAAGGATGCGTTCAAGAGCAAAACAAACTCTCTAGCAGACGATGTGGAAGAAGAAGAAGAAGAAGGTGTTTACGTTTATATCAGTAGCTTCCTTTGACCATTAATCTGAATGTTTTGAAGTAGGTAATAGGCTACAATGACAATGGTAAACTTTTAAAGTGAATTCATGAACATATGATATGTGTGTGCTCCATTATGTGTAATTTGAGTGGACTAATGCCTCAAAAAGGGGACTTTGGGAGTTCTTGAAATTCGGACCATCGGGTGAATTCGGATTTGGCCTCAAATTGAAAAATTCGGACTATTGGGAGATTCGAATCATCGGTCGTCGGATTAACGGACTTTTACTGTAATTACATGGTTTTTGCACTCATGTTGCGCGATCGTTGCAAGAAAACTAGCGGTCGTACAAAGATGGTTGGGGTGTCATTGGAAAGCTCTGTTTATGCCCTTTCAGGGATAGCTACTTGTTTTACGCTCTGGGTCTTATTTAGGCATGAAAATGATCACGTAAACAACCCTATTTAGGGTAAAAACACCCCGCTGGGCGGTACATATAAATTACCGCCTAGGCCGCTCGTTAGGTGTTAAGTGACAAAGAAAGTAGCGAAACTACAAAAGAAGGCGGCGGAGGCATGGGCAGAAAGGGAGGAGGTGGTGGAGGGGAGGAAGTGCGTGGCGCTTCCCAGTAGCCTCGCCTCCCTGCCTAGGATACCTTAGACGTTGTCTAACTCTAACCTACACACCTCATTATTCACTCATGGGTTGGTTTATTATTTATTCTTCTAATACTTAATATATTACTGTACATGATTTGTATTTATTTTATGTCTCAAAATAATACTCGGAAGGGCAAAAATAGGTGAAAAATGGGGACTTAGCCTAGGTTTTGGCACCAATTACCATTTTTCCCATAAGTTTATGTATAGTCAGGTCTAGATATACAGTACACGGTTAATTCGTACCGTGTACGTACCGTTTATATCAAAACCGTGTTTTAGAAATAACAGGCCTTATGGGAATTAATTAATTTGTTCCAGCCACTTTCCCAAAGTCCCCCTTTTGGTAATTTTTGCCTATCTTCAGCTGACTTATATTACATTATACCACCAACATCATTTATGACAAAATATAGAATACATTAAGCATCAATAAAGACTGATTTGTACCTGTTAATGACCTATTTGTGTGGATAGATGTGGTGACGTTCGGTAGATATCCCCGCCGCTGTACTCCCTCAGACCCGGCCCCAACCCCGACCCCGACCCCGTTACTGCAATGAAGTTGATAAGCCTTGAGCTACAGCTCATACATCGGCCCCTCCAGGTTCCCTAGCATGTTCATCGTCCTTATCGAAACAGAGAACACAGAAATATTGTCCATCATATCATTATCATCATCAGACTGATTGTCACTGTCGGGGGCGCTCCCTTCCCCCCCTCTCTTTATTATGGTTCAATAGACCAGAAAGTAGAGAAGAAGTTATGACCCTATTAATAATGCAAAACTATTGAACAAACTTAAAAGTTTGTTATTTGGTATCTATATAATCTGTGAATCATTTCCGATATGATGGAATTAAAAAAAAAAAAATCTACCAACTTCTTATCAGCAAAAATGACACAAATGTCAATTAAAAACATGTTACAATATTTCCCCATCATTTTGTGTAGACACACTTTCAAGGCAAAAATATACCGTGGGAAAAAACAATAAATAAATAAAATGCAAATCTTCCGACGCTCGGAAGCTCGAGGCGCCAGTCTGGCTCAGAAGACGGGGGGAAAATCCTTTGTTGACTGTTTCTTATTTATTGTTTATCTCTGTGCTGGAAGGATATTATATTTGTCAATTCCATCGCATTAGAAATGATTAATTGATTACATTGAAATGTAAAACTTGCAAACAAAGCAAACCAAAACTGGGACAAAGACAATATAAAGTCAAAACAACTTATCAAAATCGCTATGTGGAAACGACGCTCACTAAAATAACATTTATAAAATGAAAGAACACAATCCACCACATAGGTGAACAGTGTGTTAGAGATGATAATGGGAAGATTGTGTATGCAGAAAATGAAATCAGAGAAGCATGGAAGGTACACTATGAACGATTGCTAAATGTAGAGTTTGAATGGGATAAGGAACAGCTTAGTATCGAAAAACCAATATCTGGGCCCCCTCCTTTGATAGCACCAGCTGTAGTGAGCGACGCAATCAATAAAATGAAGGACGGTAAAGCTCCAGGTTGCTCCGACATTGTCGCTGAGATGATAAAAGCCTCAGGGGAGATTGGTGTAAACTTAGTCACTGAGTTGATAAACACCATTATTAAAGATGAGAAAATCCCAGAGGATTGGCTCAAAAGTGTAATAGTAAATATATACAAAGGAAAAGGGGATGCGCTAGATAGAGGAAATTATAGGGGCCTGAAAATGCTTGACCAAATCATGAAGGTCTGTGAGAGAGTCCTTGAGGGTTTGATCAGGCAAAGCATCTCTATTGATGATATGCAGTTTGGTTTTATGCCAGGACGTGGTACAACCGATGCTATCTTCATAGTCAGGCAGATACAGGAAAGATACCTACTAAAAGGCAGGGATCTTTACTTTGTGTTTGTGGACCTGGAGAAGGCCTTTGATAGGGTACCTAGAGATGTTGTACAGTGGGCTATGAGGAAACTTGGTGTGGAAGAGTGGCTGGTGCGTGTGATAATGAAGATGTATGAGGATTCGCGAAGTTCGGTGAGGGTGAAAGGTGTACTGAGTGATGAATTCGCAGTCCGTGTTGGAGTCCATCAGGGTTCAGTGTTAAGCCCCCTCCTCTTTATTATGGTCTTGGAGGCGCTGTCTAGAGTTTTTAGAGGCGGACTCCCGTTGGAACTGTTTTATGCAGACGATTTAGTCCTAATAGCTGACAGTATGCAGGATGCTGAGGCCAAATTCAGAAAGTGGAGAGAGGGCATGGCGAGCAAGGGTTTAAGAGTCAATATTAACAAAACCAAGGTTATGCATTGTAGTTTGAGACGAGGCAATGTGGAAAAGAGCGGTGCATACCCATGTGCAGTGTGTGGAAAGGGAGTGGGCGTTAACTCAATTCAATGTAGCATCTGTCGATGTTGGGTACACCATGGGAGTAAGCGCTGTAGTAGAATAAAGGGGCCCCTGCCGAAGGATAAGTCAGAAATAGAGAAATTTGAGTGCGTAGTGTGCAAAGGCGAGCTTGTGTTAAGTGATGATCCTGTGGCTGTGAATTTTGGAAATGAGTCTTTGGAGCTGGTGAACAAGTTTTGTTACCTAGGAGATACCATCTCTGCCGGTGGTGGGGCCGAGGCTGCCACTGTTGCTAGAATTAGGTGTGGCTGGGGGAAGTTCAGAGAATTGATGCCAATCCTGACCATGAAAAGAATGCCTCTCCCCCTGAAGGGAAAGGTGTATGCCTCATGTGTTAGAAGTGCAATGACGTATGCCTCAGAAACATGGGCCGTTAAAGTAGAGGATGTCAACAGAATGGAGCGTAATGAGATGAGAATGGTGAGATGGATGTGTGGGGCCAGGCTACAGGATAGAATAACAAATGTTGAGCTGAGGAGACGTTTAGGTATAAAGAGTATTAGCGAGGTGATGCGTACAAGTAGACTGGGATGGTATGGACATGTGGAGAGAATGGATGAACAAAATTGGGTGACAAAATGCAGGTCTGTGATTGTGGAGGGAGCTGCACCAAGGGGTGGACCGAGGAAGACCTGGGATCGGACTATACGCGCCGATCTCAAATCCAAGAACTTGACAAGTGAAGCAGCCCTTAACAGGGTTGCCTGGAACGCCGCCATTAGGACAAGAGACTGAAACTGCACTTATGTGTGGAACACTCAGTCTTAAAATGTTATGTATGTATGTATGTATAGGGTGTACATTACTACATAAGCAAGTTAATCTACTGTATTTCCCAAGCAAAAAGACCAAATAAGACATAGTTATGTTAATGTATAAGAGAGATAGATAGATGCATTAGATAGATAGAGAGAGTATTGCTAGGTCTAAGCGATCTATAAAATGAGAACATAGATGAGACAGACTTTTAAGTTGTTGAAAAGAAAAATGAGACATTTGTATTGACTCTTTAATTTTATTTTGTGTGTGTTGGAAGGATAATATTTTTGTAAATTTCATTGTAGTAGAAATGATTCATAGATTAAAAAAAGACCAAATAAGACATACAGTATTTACAGTAAGATCTCATATCTAACGAATAATAGGTGCCAAAAAAATTGTGTTAGATCCAGATTCGTTAGATTAAATACATAAACTAATGGGAAAAATGGAAATTAGTGTCAACATTTAGACGGAGTCCCCATTTTTACCTATTTTTGCCCTTCCGAGTGCTATTTTGTGACATCAAATATATTCAAATCATGTAATTTAGTAATTATAAGAAGAATTAATAATAAACCAACCTGTGAGTGAATAATGAGGTGTGTAGGTTAAACGATGCCGAAGATATCCGAGGCAGGGAGGCTAGGCTACTGGGATGCGCCGCGCACCTCCTCACCTCGTTAGCACCCTTTGAGATGCATTAGCATTGCCACTAAAACACGTCTTTGCAACAGATAGGCTGGCTTTAATTTCAGGTTTCTGTCTCTTAAAGTTACGCACTGTCCCCTCGGGAAACCCAGTTATTTTCACTATCTCACAGTTCTTGAGGCCTTTTTCAATGAGTTCAATCACTTTCGCTTTATCCTCTGCCGTATATTTATTAATTATTTTTCCAACACGCGTAACCCTCTTCACTGGTACTTTTGTCTTTCTTTCATGCATGTTTCCATTCTCACCACTCCCCTCTCTAGTACCTTAGGATTGGGTCGACATCACAAAAGGCGTAACACAACAAAAGGTTGGGGCGAGTAACACAACAAAAGATTGGGTTGGGTTGAGTAATGTAGGCCTATGGCGCGGCACGGACTGGACTGACGACAGTGATGGGGAGGGAGGGACGCCACGTAGCTCAGTACAGTCGACGCTCGATTTAACGGACCCCGATACAACGGATTTCGGATTTAACGGACTCTGTCCGTAGCCGGACAATGGACCCAGCAACGGACAAAGTCTGTTGCTCGAAAAAAAGTCCGGTAATTGGCTGGCGCGGCGCACCATTTTCCCGGCAAACCCCTGTACAGCTCTCTTTCTATCTCTATCTCTCTAATGCATCTATCTAAATCCCTTATACATTAACATAACTATGTCTTATTTGGTCTTTTTTTAATCTATGAATCATTTCTAATACGATGGAATTGAAAACAATATTACCCTTCCAACACAAATAATAAAATGAAAACGAGAGTAAATATAAATGTCTTCTTTGTCTTTCAGAAACATAAGTCCGTTTCATATATATTAGTATTTTATCGCTCGCTCGCCCCTAGCCACTCTCTCTCTATCTATTTATCTCTCTAATGCACCTACCTAAATCCCTTATACAGTAAACTTCCGTTAATCCGAAGGGCAGCGGACCGGCCCTCGTTCGGATTAGTGGATTTTTCGGATTATCGGACTTTACCCCTATGAACCTGTGTATGACGAAAACATTGAGGCATTAGGCCACCCAAATGACACAATGGTGCACACACACATATCATATGTTCATGAAATCACTTCAAAAGTTTACCATTGTCATTGTAGCCTATTACCTACTTCAAAACATTCAGGTATCTTCTTGATGCGGGAGGGAACAAGAACGAGAGGACACTCTTAAGAAAATTTACAAAGAAAGAAATAGGCTTGAGAAGGCAAAGAACTCATTTTGTGATAGAGTGGTAAATGAGTGGAACGCACTGCCCCAGTATGTAGTCGATTCCGAATCAATAAGGGAGTTTGAAAGTAATCTTGATAAAGCATTGGGAAGACAAGATTTGAAGTTTTATTATAAAACAAAAATACAGAATAGTAAAAATGTTGCGTCTGCTACCGCCGCCGCCAACACCGTGAACGACCGCAGCAGTGCAAGTACTGGTACTGAGCTGGATACACAGGCATAGTTTGCCTTTTTCCAGAGGATCTACTGTAAGAAACTGTAAGAAACTGTAAGATGTGAGAGTCCACTGTACAGTAAACCCTCGCTATCTCGGACTAATTGGGGGGAGACCCAGTCCGAGATGACCGAAAATCCGAGATGTCCGAAGTCCGACTTATGTCCGACTTAAGAGAGGAAAATGTCCGAATTGGAAGAGGGAGTCCGAGCCACCAGAGAAAACGGAAACTTCCCTATCACTAACAACGTTGATTCAAGATAAATTACAGTACCTGTACAGTATCCAGCAGACATATATTATAAATATCACTTTCCTTCTCCATTTCACTGTCCTTCTCCACCTCACTGTAGCCTTAGATCTCGGAATTTTCCCTTAGATCTCGGAATTTTCCGAGATATATGACACCTGTCCGACAGACCATGTGGGCCCTCGGAGTTTTCCCCTTACATCTCGGAATTTTCCGAGATATACGGCAAACTTTCCGAGAGGCCGATGCCAGTCCGAGTAGTCCGGGTTTCCGACTTCTAGAGGTCCGAGATAGCGAGGGTTTACTGTATACAGTATTTATGTATAAGGGAGATAGATGCATTAGATAGATAGACAGACAGACATTTGATGCATAAATAAAATTCTTAATAATTTATATATACAGTACAGTCTGGCCTGCCAATACGCGAGAATATGGGCGACACGCGAGGGCACGGAATGAAAATTCGCGTATTAGCAATAGAGTATTATATGGGAATAAATCGATATAGGCGGCACTGACTCCAAGTTGTCTACTTTAGGCCTATTTATCTCGGTCAATTGCCACAAAAAGTACATATATGTATACATAAACATCCAAATCATAAGAAAATATAACAATAATAATAAACTCACCTTAAAATTAACAGTAAATGTCCAACACGAGTCGGACAGCTGTTGCGCGAGCGTGGACTGAGGGTAGACTGGCGTATCCCACAATGCCCTGCGTGCCTACGTAACTGGCGCGGAATGGTGGGGGGCCTCGCGTATTAGCTGAACTCCCCGGAATTGCCCTTATATCGGGCCCGGATTCGCGTTTTAAAGGTACATCACGCGTTTTGAAAGTTTTGGGTATGATTCGACCCCCTCCTCGCGTATAAGGTGAATCGCGTATTAAAAGCTCGCGTATTGGCAGGTCAGACTGTACCTAGGCTTGGTCCGCCACCCGTGTATGATCCCGACTTTTCCGTGTTGTGGCCGACTTTGGAACTTTTGGGGTTACCGTGTCCAAACGAATCCGTGTATACAGTAAACCCTCGCTATCTCGGACTAATTGGGGGGAGACCACTTCCGAGATGTCCGATTTTCCGAGATGTCCGAAGTCCGATTTATGTCCGACTTAACCCTTCCTACCCGGGCTACCTTAGGTAAGGACAGCTCGGCAGAAGGGCCGCTACCCGGCCGTCCTTACCTAAGACGGCAGCTTAATAGCCTAATTAAGCTTGGTCTGAACGCCGTGCGTACGACGTATGTCAACAAACACAAGCGTTGCGTCACCCCACCTCCGAAAACAAGGAGAAGACTCTTCAATGTTATTGTTCTGACGTCAGACGAAATTAGTGTCTGAAAAGCCCCCATATTGGCAACATCTCTGCAATATTTGCTCCACTGAAATCGTCATCACAACTGAACCAGTTGACTTACAGAGCTCTACTCAATGCCAAAATACAGATTGAAAACCGCACTACGATTATAGATGAGTGGGAAAGTTCTAGCAGTGAAAATAAACATAAATACGGTAGCCTAGGCCTAGACGTTTTTCAGCCTTTTCGCCCGGGAACGGGCGACCGTCCTTAGGTAATACAGGCCGGGTAGGAAGGGTTAAGAGAGGGAAAATTCCAAATTAGAAGAGGAAAGTCCGCGTCACCAGAGAAATTGAGATTTTTTTTTTTTATCTATCTATTTAATGCATCTATCTCCCTTATACATACTGTATATATATAACTATGTCTTATTTGGTCTTTTTTTAATCTATGAATCAATGCTAATACGATGGAATTGAAAACAATATTACAGTGGAGCCCCCATCCTAGCTGCTAATCGGTTCCACAGAAATAGAGCTAGGATTGAAACAGCCAAGATCGGGGCACTGTTCTTATGGGGAAAATTCAATCGGTTCCGTGCTCATGCCAAAATTTGCGTCTTTTTCTATTTTTTGCTTACGAAAACATGTTTTATTGTACACAAATTAAATTTTATGCATTATACTGTATCATATAATACACCATAGAATAAGTTTTTAATAACTAGAAAAAAAAGGCCCAATATCTAAACAATTACCGCACTTTTTCCCAGTGTTAGGCTATGAAAACATGTTTTTTGTCTAGGCTACATCAAGTAGCCTAGGCCTAAATCTTATGCATTGTAAATAATAATATATATGGCTAAATGACAGTCCTAACCATAAATACTGTAGATTGGGGCATTGTTTCTATCATGCAATTTTTTTTAGGCCTAACCTAGGCCTAGGTTCTAAATTCGTCCAGCCACCCAGGCCTAACGATGTAAATAGCCAATGGAACTTTCTTAAGCATAGCCTTATCGCTGCCACTGACAAAGTCTGTGGGAAAACAAAGGGTCACCCCAGGAATAAGACCTCTTGGTGGTGGAACGATGAGGTAGAACATGCTGTGAAAGAGAAAAGGAGATGCTTCAAAGCATGGAAGAAAGGAGGCAGCAGGGAGGAATACCAGGCAGCTAAACGAACTGCCAAAAGAGTTATTTACAATGCTAAAAATTGCATTAAGGACCTGGTCCTCGAACAAGTGTGTAACACTGACAATCCCAATGGGATCTTCAACCTAGCTAGGCGAGTTAAAAATGACAGTAGGGATATTATAGGTGAACAGTGTGTTAGAGATGATAATGGGAAGATTGTGTATGCAGAAAATGAAATCAGAGAAGCATGGAAGGTACACTATGAACGATTGCTAAATGTAGAGTTTGAATGGGATAAGGAACAGCTTAGTATCGAAAAACCAATATCTGGGCCCCCTCCTTTGATAGCACCAGCTGTAGTGAGCGACGCAATCAATAAAATGAAGGACGGTAAAGCTCCAGGTTGCTCCGACATTGTCGCTGAGATGATAAAAGCCTCAGGGGAGATTGGTGTAAACTTAGTCACTGAGTTGATAAACACCATTATTAAAGATGAGAAAATCCCAGAGGATTGGCTCAAAAGTGTAATAGTAAATATATACAAAGGAAAAGGGGATGCGCTAGATAGAGGAAATTATAGGGGCCTGAAAATGCTTGACCAAATCATGAAGGTCTGTGAGAGAGTCCTTGAGGGTTTGATCAGGCAAAGCATCTCCATTGATGATATGCAGTTTGGTTTTATGCCAGGACGTGGTACAACCGATGCTATCTTCATAGTCAGGCAGATACAGGAAAGATACTTACTAAAAGGCAGGGATCTTTACTTTGTGTTTGTGGACCTGGAGAAGGCCTTTGATAGGGTACCTAGAGATGTTGTACAGTGGGCTATGAGGAAACTTGGTGTGGAAGAGTGGCTGGTGCGTGTGATAATGAAGATGTATGAGGATTCGCGAAGTTCGGTGAGGGTGAAGGGTGTACTGAGTGATGAGTTCGCAGTCCGTGTTGGAGTCCATCAGGGTTCAGTGTTAAGCCCCCTCTCCTTTATTATGGTCTTGGAGGCGCTGTCTAGAGTTTTTAGAGGCGGACTCCCGTTGGAACCGTTTTATGCAGACGATTTAGTCCTAATAGCTGACAGTATGCAGGATGCTGAGGCCAAATTCAGAGAGTGGAGAGAGGGCATGGCGAGCAAGGGTTTAAGAGTCAATATTAACAAAACTAAGGTTATGCATTGTAGTTTGAGACGAGGCAATGTGGAAAAGAGCGGTGCATACCCATGTGCAGTGTGTGGAAAGGGAGTGGGCGTTAACTCAATTCAATGTAGCATCTGTCGATGTTGGGTACACCATGGGAGTAAGCGCTGTAGTAGAATAAAGGGGCCCCTGCCGAAGAATAAGTCAGAAATAGAGAAATTTGAGTGCGTAGTGTGCAAAGGCGAGCTTGTGTTAAGTGATGATCCTGTGGCTGTGAATTTTGGAAATGAGTCTTTGGAACTGGTGAACAAGTTTTGTTACCTAGGAGATACCATCTCTGCCGGTGGTGGGGCTGAGGCTGCCACTGTTGCTAGAATTAGGTGTGGCTGGGGGAAGTTCAGAGAATTGATGCCAATCCTGACCATGAAAAGAATGCCTCTCCCCCTGAAGGGAAAGGTGTATGCCTCATGCGTTAGAAGTGCAATGACGTATGCCTCAGAAACATGGGCCGTTAAAGTAGAGGATGTCAACAGAATGGAGCGTAATGAGATGAGAATGGTGAGATGGATGTGTGGGGCCAGGCTACAGGATAGAATAACAAATGTTGAGCTGAGGAGACGTTTAGGTATAAAGAGTATTAGCGAGGTGATGCGTACAAGTAGACTGGGATGGTATGGACATGTGAAGAGAATGGATGAACAAAATTGGGT
Organism: Paralithodes platypus; assembly: GCA_032716605.1. Lineage (NCBI taxonomy): Eukaryota > Metazoa > Arthropoda > Malacostraca > Decapoda > Lithodidae > Paralithodes > Paralithodes platypus. Next base: position 46,953,647 of record CM064572.1, read on the forward strand.
GAAAAAATGCAGGTCTGTGATTGTGGAGGGAGCTGCACCAAGGGGTGGACCGAGGAAGACCTGGGATCGGACTATACGCGCCGATCTCAAATCCAAGAACTTGACAAGTGAAGCAGCCCTTAACAGGGTTGCCTGGAATGCCGCCATTAGGACAAGAGACTGAAACTGCACTTATGTGTGGAACACTCAGTCTTAAAATTTTATGTATGTATGTATGTACCCCTCAAGTACCCATTTCGCCCCAAATACATCCAATAAATACATATTATGAGGAAAAGACGTATAAATACGTATTATGAGAAGATTACTTACCACACAGATTTTATTATAAATCATTGTCATATTTAGCCTAGCCTAGGCTAACATTGTCTAGGCTAGGCAATTCAATCGCTTTCGTCCGACATGGACTGGTCTTTGCTGTGTTTTGAGCATGACATTCCTTCATTGCCACCACCAGGCCAACCATCCCTATCACTAGATGTACTAGAGGTTATAATAAACGCGAGAGATAAGGGGTTCAGGCACAAAAAGGCTTGCAAACGGTTGTTTTGTCAACACAGATACTAGCTAAACTGCAAGCGTCTGCTCTGTGATGACGTCATACAAAGATGGCGGCATCTTGTGCATTTGACGATCGGATCTCGGATTCACTCGGATTTCGTCTCTAAACGGCAAGCTACTGGCAGATTCTTTCGTTATGTTAAAACAAAATTATTGTTTTTGTTTGTTTTCTAGTTTTATGTCGAGTTTTTTGTTATTTTTGCTATTTTTTCGGGTTTCGGCTGGGATTTTGATGCGAGGAATGAGGCTTTAGGCGCGAGAATTGAAATGGGGAATATTTGGTGTGTGGTGCATGAATTGAATCAACGAAGACCGGTGTAGCTAGGATGGGGGCTCCACTGTATAATAATAATAATAATAATAATATTTATTCAGTTAGCAATTTACAGAGTTGGTACCACATAGTACAGTCAGGACCCCCAATACACGATTCCACAATGCGCGAAAACCCTAATACACGAGTTACCCCTCGAAAATAACATTAATTAATTAAACATTAATTACGCGAGGTGGTACCACAATACACGAATCGAGAGCTAAGAAGGGGCCAAATCCGCCATTCCCGCTTGATACGCGAGCACGTCTACGTTTCGCGAGGCCCAGGAGTAGCTCTGAAAAAAGAAGAAGACGGGCATACGCCTGCCTTCCCTCCCGCTTACCCTCCCTCCCTCCCTCCCACAGTCCCGCTCAAGCGCTCATAGCCGTGCGGAGTAACCAAACGTTTGTAGTGCCTGCCACTTTTTTCGCCATGCCACGCCAATATAAGAAGATAACACACAAAATGAAGGTGGAAGTGTTGGATCGCAAGAAAAAAGGAGAAGGAAACTGTGCAATAGGCTTGTCAGAGTAAACTGTTCGTACGATTTGGTCAGGGAGGGAGAAGTTGGAGAAAATCGTGAAGTCCTACGGTCCTAGTCCTAGCCTATCTACTACTAATTTTAAGGTAAGGTTTCATATTTGTATTCATTGTTCTTCTTATATATAAGATATAGACTGTACTGTAGAGCCAAAAATGTCGAAAATAGGGCCAAAAATGTCGAAAATAGGCCATAATTGAGAGATGTCACCCAATCTAATTATTCCCATTTAAAGTTAGTTCCACAATACACGAATTCTCAATACGCGATGCCTCCTGTCACCCCTATTCTCGCGAATTGGGGGTCCTGACTGTATGTTACAAAAATGACATGTACCAGCCTTGCATAATTCCAACTAAGGATAGCCCAATAAGGCCGTTAGGCGTATTTCCATTGGGGTCCTTGTGGGATTAGGTTAGCTGGGGAAATGGGGAGGATAAAGAAATAGATACTTTAGAGAAAGTATTTCTAGGGGGTTATTTTAAGATACCTTACATCCTATAGTAAATATCAGTAATACATAATCAGTAATCATTTCAGTTTGGTTTGTCTATCTCTTATGTCGTATTTAGTAGTAGACATAAGCTTGGTGCTCCCTTCTCGCAGCTGTCCGGTTCAGGTGTTCCTTCAGGCTACGTCTGAAGGAATACAGTGTTCTCTTTTCACGGACTGACTGGGGTAGGTCGTTCCAGTCTTTATCCTTCTAGCACACAAATAATAACATGAAAAAGAGTCAATATAAGTCTCCTTTGTCTTTTCAGAACCAATTAAGTCTGTCTCATAATAGTTCGTGTTTATCGCTCACGCCCCCTCTGTAAATTGTTCCATAAATTTAATCTTTTTAGGGTCAATTATTGTGACTGTATTCTAAAATTTGACATCAATAATTTTAATCAAGCATTTTTAACTTGAAGTTTCTTGTATAACCTCTGCTTACTTTTTGTCTGTATTTATTGTTTATCTTTTTCTTTTTCTTTTTCTATTATTATTATTATTAATATTAATATTGATGATTTTTTAAATTTATTGTTCTTGTTAAAAGAGTACTCTTTGTTTAAATCTGTTGTTACTTCATATTTTGTAATTATTTGTCTTTATATTATATGTATTCATTGTCGATAGTATCAATTGCTTACTTTTGCGATTTCCTTAGTTTATTTGTGCTATAAATGTAGGTTATTTGTAGGGTAGTTATTGATAGGGGTCACTTGAGGCATGCTATGCTTACAGGTACCTACCCGATAGCACTATCGTTAGTGAGTGCTGTACTGTATTTTATATATTATTTTGTAATAGTATAGATATCTTATCAATATTTGTATTTTGTACTATTTTAATGTCTTGTCATGTTGCAAATTTGATTTTAAATAATATTTTGACATTTAACATATAGTTTCTTTATTCATGCAGAGTTTAGTAAAATTTGCCAGAACGTCCCGGACTTCCCAAACTTGACTACTTCCTTTAACGTGACGATAGTGCGTTGTTATATGTGCGATTAGTTTGCTTGGGAAACAGATTAACTTGCTCATGTAGTAATGTACACCCTATGTGGTGGATTGCGTTCTTTTATTTAATAATTTTCATTTTAGTAAACGTTGTTTCCACATAGCGATTTTGATAATTTAATTTGACTTTATATTGTCCTTGTCCCAATTTTGGTTTGTTTAGTTTGCAAGTTTTACATTTTAATTTCTATCTATCTATCTCTCTAATGCATCTACGTAACTCCCTTATACATTAACATAACTATGTCTTATTTGGACTTTTTGTAATCTATAAATAATTTCTAATGCGATGGAATTGAAAACAATATTATCCTTCTAGCACACAAATAATAACATGAAAAAGAGTGAATATAAAAGTCTCCTTTGTCTTTTCAGAACCAATTAAGTCCGTCTCATAATAGTTCGTGTTTATCGCTCACTCCCCCTCTGCAGCTCTCTCTTTCTATCTATCTATCTCTCTAATGCATCTACATAACTCCCTTATACATTAACATAATTTTTTTTTTTTTTTTTTTTTTTTTTTTTTTCTTTCCTATATTCTAACTTACTTCCTCTCGGGCATAGGCTGAGAGCCTTAACATTCACCGCTTTACAATGAACAGTGAAGCCCGTGAGGTCTTGTTCCAGTCTAGGGAGTGAGACATGTGAAGCACGTAGAGTACAACGAGCACCTGCCATCTTGCCTTCACATGAGGCACGGTGCTCACTCATGGCCCGAAATGACCCCATCTCTGAAGCCACCTCGTTCCCGTGCTTCAATGTCTCACCCCCTACACTCGGACTCTCACACTTACACACACACAACGCCACCTGTTGAGCAGATAACTCACCAGGCATTGCACCCCTATAGCATATTTTGAATATGGGAATATTCATACAGTGCTATTTAATCAGGGAACAATGAGGGTATTTTATTGACGTTTCGGTGGGCTTGTGGTAATGCACTGATACCAGGTACAGCACAAATTCCATCCCAATAATATCTTCCCATTGATACATCGGGATTTGAACCCGGGACCTTTGGATTACCAGGCCAGTGGCAAGACCACTCCACCACACCTCCCCTAAATGTCTATGTCTTATTTGGACTTTTTGTAATCTTTGAATCATATCTAATGCAATGGAATTGAAAAATATAATATCCTTCCAGCACATAGATAAATAATAAATAAGATAGTCAACAAAATATTTCAACTCTCCCCTCCGTGCGAGTAGAGACGGAAGATATAAGTTTGATAGATTTTTTGTTTTGTTTTTTTCCCTCGATATACACTCTCTTTCTATCTATCTATCTCTAATTCATCTACAGTACCTAACTCCCTTATACATTAACATAACCATGTCTTATTTGGACTTTTTGTAATCTTTGAATAATTTCTAATGTGATGGAATTGAAAAATACAATATCGGACATTTTCCGAATACTTATACAGTAAACCCTCGCCATCTCGGACCTCTAGAAGTCGGAAACCCGTACTAGTCGGACTGGCTACGGCCTCTCGGACATGCACTTCGGTATTTCGGACATTTCCGTCATGTTCCGACAGTCTCTGACGTTGTGGGACTTTATATAAGTATTCGGAAAATGTCCGATATTATATTTTTCAATTCCATTTCATTAGAAATGATTCAAAGATTACAAGAAGTCCAAATAAGACATAGTTATGTTAATGTATAAGGGAGTTACGTAGATGCATTAGAGAGATAGATAGATAGAAAGAGAGAGTTACAGAGGGGGAGTGAGCGATAAACACAACTATTATGAGACGGACTTAATTGGTTCTGAAAAGACAAAGGAGACTTTTATATTGACTCTTTTTCATGTTATTACTTGTGTACTAGAAGGATAATATTGTTTTCAATTCCATTGCATTAGAAATGATTCAAAGATTACAAAAAGTCCAAATAAGACATAGTTATGTTAATGTATAAGGGAGTTACGTAGATGCATTAGAGAGATAGATAGATAGAAAGAGAGTTACAGAGGGGGAATGAGCGATAAACACGAACTATTATGAGACGGACTTAATTGGTTCTGAAAAGACAAGATAGATAGAAAGAGTTGCAGAAGGGGAATTGAGCGATAAACACGAACTATTATGAGACGGACTTAATTGGTTCTGAAAAGACAAAGGAGAAATTTTTATTGACTCTTTTTCATGTTATTATTTGTGTGCTAGAAGGATAATATTGTTTTCAATTCCATCGCATTAGAATTTTTTTATAGATTACAAAAAGTCCAAATAAGACATAGTTATGTTAATGTATAAGGGAGTTAGTTAGATGCATTAGAGAGATAAATAGATAGAGAGAGAGTGGCTAGGGGCGAGCGAGCGATAAAATACTAACATATACGAGACGGACTTATGTTTCTGAAAGACAAAGGAGACATTTTGATTTACTCTCTTTTTCATTTTATTATTTGTGTGTTAGAAGGGTAATATTGTTTTCAATTCCATCGTATTAGAATTGATTCATAGATTAAAAAAAGACCAAATAAGACATAGTTATATTCTGTATATGTATAAGGGAGATAGATGCATTAAATAGATATATTAAAAAAAAAAAAAAAAAATCTCAATTTCTCTGGTGACACGGACTTTCCTCTTCTAATTCAGAATTTTCCCTCTCTTAAGTCGGACATAAGTCGGACTTCGGACATCTCGGATTTTCGGTCATCTCGGACTGGGTCTCCCCCCAATTAGTCCGAGATAGCGAGGGTTTACTGTATAAAGTCCGACAACGTCAGAGACTGTCGGAACGATGACGGAAATGTCCGAAATACGGAAGTGCATGTCCGAGAGGCCGTAGCCAGTCCGACTAGTACGGGTTTCCGACTTCTAGAGGTCTGAGATGGCGAGGGTTTACTGTATCGAGACCTGACTGTATTTACATCTAACGAATCTGGATTTTTTTTTTTGGGGGGGGCACCTAATATTCGTTAGATGTGAGATCCTACTGTATTTAGTAGTGGTTCTGTAGTTAATGACGTCTACTGCCCTCCCACCTTCCCCTTCCCATGCCCAACTTTATATTTAGATTTAGATTTGAGAACGAATGTACGCACCAGTTGGTGCTGAGCAACTGTGCATGGGCAGCCTGCTTTTGTGTCGGCGCCGGATTCGAACAACCTTATTCTATGGGCTCCTAGTGGTATCCGATTCGATGATGTTCCCTAGGAACTACAGTATGTAAGGGGTATTTCGTGGGATGTTATTTGTCTGTTATTCGGGTTGCGTTAAGCATTTCTCCGGGTTCCCTAGGGGACCCGGAGAGCCCTTATAATTGATAAGGCTCTCACGTCATTGACTACGGAACCACTACTAAATAATATGTGGTTTTCCTTCTTTCCCTTCGGGTTGTCAAACCCACAATGGCAAACAAGGGAGTTAATATAGATAAAACAAAGTCATACTCAGAGAGCTGTTGCCACTCTTAACCATGTGAGGTCTCCCACTTCACCTTAAAGGGAAGGTGTATACCTTGTGTGTTAGGAGTGCTATGACCTATACTTTGGAGATGTGGCCGGTTAAAGCAGAGGATATCAATAAAATGGAACGCAGTGAGAAGAGAATGTTGAGATGGATATGTGGGGTTAACCTTAGGGATAGGGTATCAAGTGAGGAATGAGAAAGGCGTCTGGGTATTAGGAGTATGAGTGAAGTGATAGGCATGAGCTGACTTGGTTGGTTTTGACATGTGGAGAGAAGGGATTATCAAAACTGGGTGAAGAGATGCCGGACTGTGTACGTAGGGGTAGACCTAGAAAGACGTGGGATCAGTTGCAGTACTCCAGTTCAATCTCAAAACAAAGGCAGCCCATGACAGGGTCACTTGGAATGCTGCCATTTAGAACATGAGACTGTAACCACACTCTCTGTGGACGAAATTTTTTTTTTTTTTTTTCTATCTATGTGATTGAGGGAGACAAAAGGCAGAATTGCCTATAGCGAGTGCCTCCCCCATAGTTGAAAGAGTGACAAGGCCAAAATCAAGGGACGATCGAGCCAAAATGCCTGGACACATTGGAGTTTGAAGCAATTTAAGTCATAGGAAGAGGGAAAGACTGATTCTGGGAGAGAGTTCCAGAGCTCAGCTGTTGAGTAGAAGAAAGTTTGAGAGTAACATTTCACTCTTGGGTTAGAGAGTTGCACAGAGTAGGGGTGGGATTGAGTTGCAAGACGGGTACCACGTGCCCTACGTAAAGGAGGTGGTATGCACTGGGAAAGATCTGAGGAACACTGATTATTATAGTAGCGATAGAATAGCGAGAGAGATGCAACATAGCGGCGGAGAGAGAGAGATTGCAGAGAGTTGGTGAGTGGACGGGAGTTAACCCTTGTCTAGCGGGGTGATTTGGGCTCATTTGGGCATATTCAGGCCCTCCTGCATGATAAATCAAGCATCTGCATGAAAACAAAAATATTTAGCAAACAAAAAGGCACTAAAAGCTTCAAAATGAGACCAGAACGAGCTACGTAGCACTCGTGGTTCTCTTGCAGTGATGACACGAACATGGGAGTTTAGCATATATCGGTATATTTTTCCCAGCTATGCTCACTACTGGCTACACTGCCGGCCTCTCGAGAACACAGGGAACATGAGTTAATGGGCGGCGGTAAGCCCTGGGAGTCGGCTGTCTGGCCCGCTGTGCTCCCGGCCATTTGCACTCTTATTTTAACCCTTTAAAAGCCTTAACCCTTGCTTAGCGGGCCCTCTGTGGCCGTTTTGGGCCTTTTCAGGCCGTTCTGACTGCTATATCAACCATCAGTATGAAAGGAACTGTATTGCGCCGAAAACTAGGTGGAAATCGCTACACAATGACGCCACATACAGCTACGTAGCACTCGTGGAGCACTGACAGTGTTACCTCGAAGATGGAAGTTTAGCGGATTTTGCTACCTTGCTCACTTTTAGCGAACTATTGGTTACACTGTCATCCTCCCGCGCGGTGGGGGAACTGGAGTTAGTGTGGGCCGGGAGGCCACAGATGTCGGACGTATGGATCATTACTATCCCACCCATTTTCACTCGATTTTCACCCTTTTTTCACCCGTTTTTTGCCAGTTTTTTCAACTCGACTTATGTGGTGAGCCGCTCTTTAAGGGTTAATAATGCTCCTAACTTGCTGCAAATTGGTGCACGACTTAAGTCGAGCGCCGCCAATAAGGGGTTAATGATACGAAAGGCCTTCCTTTCAACTTTGTCTAGGAGAGCGGTGTGAGAGGAACCTCCCCACACATGTGAACAATACTCAATACAAGGATGCACTATGCCCCTGTACAGAGCAAGAAGCTGTGCTGGGGAAAAGAACCCCCTAAGGCGGTTGAGCACACCCAGCTTCTGGGAGGCTGCTTTAGCAAGACTGGTAATATGGTCCTTCCAAATGAGAGCAGAAGAAAAAGAGACACCAAGAATATTGAGAGAAGATGAAGGGTTGATTTTTGTATTGTTGAAGAATAAGGGATAGTCCGCTGGGAGATCCTGACGGGTAGATAGATGGATAGATTGGGTTTTGGAAGCATTAAAGGTAACAAGGTTTTCTCTGCCCCAATTGGAGATAGTATTTAGATCAGAATTTAAGAGTTCTATGGCTTCATTACGTTTGTCGTTAAGGGATTGCTGGCTGGGGCGTTCTGAAAAACTAATGGAGTAGTGTAAGGTTGAGTCGTCTGCGTATGAATGGATGGGAATTAAAGTACAGTTAAGGAGATCATTTATAAAAATTAGAATGAGAATAGGAGATAGGACAGAGCCCTGAGGAACACCATAGTTTATAGGGTGAGGAAGTGAACAATGGCCGTCCACAACCGCGGCTATGGAACGGCCGGAAAGGAAATTAGAGACAAAGGCACAGATGGAGGGATAGAAACTGAAGGAGGGTAGTTTAGAAATTAAAGATTTGTGCCAGATTCTATCGAAAGCTTTCGATATGTCTAGTGCAATAGAAACTTGTATGTATGTATGCATACACATTAACACTATCTGGTCTGACATCTTGTGAGTTATGATGTTTTGTTTAATTATTATTGAGGATTTTGCTTGTGCTTGCCATTTTCGAGCAATGTATTTTAGTTTTATCCATACCCTAACAAGTAAATGCCTTCCCAGATTTCCTTCAAACTTAAAATATACCCACCCAGACCGAGGCCACCGAGAGTACCAGGCCGCACGGATGGGACATTTAAATTCTGTGACGTAGACAAATAGAGGGCTAGATTTCGCACTATCCACACAGGTCAGTGTACATTTGAGGGAGGTAGGGAGATGATCTTGCTGTGTTTCGAAATGATTTCCCCCCTTCTAAATACTTTTAAGTATTTCTTATGTTCTTTACACCAACCAACTTTACTTCTAAACTCCGTTAATGAAATCAACAAATCCATGTGGCAGTCCGGGGATTCGAACCCAGGACGCTCACACCGAAAATCAGTGCACTTATGCACTACGCCACGAAGACAGTTAACCCTTGGTTCCCGGCTACGCATTCTATAATATATCCCCGAAACCCGGGGGTTTTGGCCGAAAAACGTCTATGCCTAGGCTACCGTATCTTTGTTATTTTGACTGCTTCCACATTCCCGCACATCCCCAAGCGTAGATTTGTTTCGTACCTGTAGAATGGCGTTAAGTAGAGCTCTCTAAGTCAACTGGTTCAGTTGTGATGACGATTTCCGTGGAGAGAACTTTGTGGCGATGTCAGCCATATCAGCCACTTTTCAATACTAAACAATAACACACAGCCACACACAAACAAGCGACACCTCTCCTTCTTGTGGTCGGAGATGCGCGGCATCGGTCCAACCGGCTGTTGTTTACATGCGTCGGACGGACGGCTTTCAAAACAAGCTTACAGGCTTTCAAGCTGCCGGTGCCTCAGAGCCCTACCGGGTTCCTGGCCCTAGTTTGTTATGGGTGCCTCAGAGCCCTACCGGGTCTGAGGGGTTAAAAGAATGATGTACAAGCCTACGATTTATTATGCAGTTTCAAATTCTGCATTGTAATCTGAGCATGTACATACATTCCAACTCTTTCCATTCACATATGTACTATGATAGCGCATATCATAGTACATATGTGAATGGAAAGAGTAATTAATGAGGCGCTTAACCCTAGGGAAGGCCTCTCTATAAATCACTCCTGCATCAGAATAATTCTTATGTTCTTTACACCAACCAACTTTACTTCTAAACTCAATTAATGAAATCAACAAATCCATGTGGCCCTGTGATAGGTTTCTCCAATATCACCAACGATGCCATACACGATTGCAAGGGGAATTACAGATCAGGACCGAAGGTACATGCGTTCAAGTACACCCCAAGAATGCAGACCTTTCGATGGCTTACAACCATCAGACGAGACGACTGCACACTGAATGAAAACAGCAGAGTAACAATTATTCTACTGCGTTAGTCACGTGTCTAAGTATTGAGTAGGCCTAATACTGTACGGTACTTAAATAATATACAGTATTCCTAAATTTTACATCATCAATATTATTGTACTCCTCCCATTTTTTTACATCTTAAGTCCATGTATTGGCTAAATCATTTGACCTTTGGATTATTTTCCTTAATTTACTCATCCCCTTCAGCAAGTTAATAATAATAATAATAATAATAATAATAATAATAATAATAATAATAATAACAATAATAACAATAACAATAATAACAACAACAATAATAATAATAAGCAGCTACTTAAGTACTGTAGCTCCCCAATGGGAGTACTGTACTGTATATTTATTTCCGGGAGTTTATATATATCGATGACTTCATTAATGTTCATTACCCACAACCTAAATTTATTTTGTTCTTAGTTATCAAATCAGACTGTAATGTTCAGGCTAGTGTACAAGCGGTGCAAATAAACCAGCTAGGAGATTATATGATTCCTTCAAAAGGTCACTGACATTAATACAGTTGAAGTGTTGCTTGATGCTTTGCGTAAGTGCGACGTCAATAATTAAGAGAAAATTTCAAACCCTATAGACTAATAGACAATGAGTATTGTACAGTATTGTAGTGTGTGTGTGTGTGTGTGTGTGTGTGTGTGTGTGTGTGTGTGAGAGAGAGATTGTGTAGGTGCGTGTGTATGCAGGTGTGGTCAGGTAAATGTACGATAATGAGAAACACTATCGTACATCGTACCAAGGGTAAAATTATCGTACATTGCTTGTACGATAATTATTGTACATATGGCAACACTGCTACTGCCACATAAAGTCCTTTAGTATATACTGTACATACAACATACATAGAACACTTTTACTTAAAGTCCATGATGAACCGATCACCCAGGCTAACTTTCGAGGTGATTCAATCCGCCTTCCCGAAGTGGAGTCCACATTGAAAGTACCGTATTTTTCATCTCATAAGACGGTTCTATTGATAGGACGCACCCTATAATCAGCTAGGCTAAATTTGGAAAAACAAATTTGAAGCCCTGACGCCAGCATAGACATCGCGCACCGGTACCTAGTCGCACAATGATCCAGAATTGCTACACCAACTAAAACTGGAATTGGTACACTTACTTACAGGTACTCAATACTTTAACCCTCTCCGACATATGACGCAATTTTGAGCCTATTAGGGATACTTTAAAGCCTTTATTACCATCAGGGTTTTTTACAAACCTTTATTTTAGTTACTTCAACCTCTGCAGTTGTCTTTGAGTTAGATGTGGGCAGAAAACTAATTTTGGAGAGGTAATTATAAGAGTGAGAGAACTCTATTTCTTATTGCTAATCTGGCAACCTCTGCGTCATATATGTCTGAAGGGGTTAATGAGTATAATGCTGATAAGCAAAGCATAATACAGTAATGGATTACAGTGGATTGCAGTGGAACCCAGTAACTGGGCCACAGCCATTTGCAATATTTTGGTCGGTTAGTGTTAAGGTACGATACTGACGCACCAACCTTAAATTACTTTACCATTATTAGGGGATAAATATACAAAAGCTATTAACAAACTGCGTTTCCCGGGCGTTTCCGCACCCTCCTCAGCTCCCCGCCATGGAGTGGCTTCGGTCACCCAGGCTTTATTGTGGTCGGCAGGGAGGGTTCTGTGGGGGCGCTCAGTTATGGCCTTGGCCTTGCTCGGGGCCTTGGGGCTGTTCGGCCAGGCAGCTTGGGGAACAACAACAACAATAAAAACAACAAACTGCGTTTTAATTTCAGTCGAAACTTCAACCTCTGGTTGTTAGGACGCTTATTGATTTTGGAGACCTAATTTTATGAAAAAAAGTGCGTCCTATGAGCCGAAAAATACGGTACTTGCATTCTACAGTTGTCCCCCCAGGGGTTAAAGGGGCCTTGATATTATGGTGGAGGATAAAACAAATATGCCCCACGCATCCTACTGCGTGTCGTGCAAGATGACTAATAGGGAGGATCACGGTAGACTTGTAGATCGACAGTCATTTCTATAATATGAAGCCTTGCTATTGGCACTGTCTTGGTATGGCACAGCCGAGGCTGGTGAAGAGTCGACAGGTTCCACAGGGGGCTGTACTAGAGTCTTACTGTTTGACACCACGCCAGTATCGGCTACAGTGTTTACATGGTCGGGCAGAGTTGTAGCAAGAATTTGTTATTCCAAAGTCCATGTTGCCTAATGTACAGTATAGTCACGATTTGGTTCCGTCTTGTTGTACCATAGTTGAAGCTGGTGTGGTTTGCAGATACTGCAGGTGCAGCAATTGGACTTCATAGAATCTTGCTAAAGCACGGTTAGCACCATGCCAACATCAACCATGACATGATAGGGCAGTTTTGTGGCAGGGCTTTATTTGTGTTACACTACAACTGCTGAAAGGCAACCCCATCTGAGCCATTACAATATACAGTACAGTAAACTCTCGGTTATTCATCGCGTCATTATTCGTCATACAACATTATCCGTCCTGCGTCAACTGGCTGAAATATTTATTACTTGGCGGCATAAATCAACGTTATGCGGCGCCGAGCCGTCATTCGCCACCCTAAGCGTTTGTATCGTCTCGTCTCGTGTTGTGAGTTACTGTGATAAGTGATGGAATTTGTGGCATTTTTTTTACCATACCGTGCCTCTTACAATGGCTTCTCATGCTGGCCAGTGTGACTGTGATTTTGTGTATGGCCCCACCACCCCCTAAATGGCAAAGGAAAGTTCTCACCCTGGGAAAAAAGAAAGAAATTTTGTAAAAGTTAGATGCGGGGTGGCCAATACGACGCGTATCTGAACATTTCGGTGTGGCCCGGACTACCCTACAGGACATTAGAAAGTCTGGGGATGCTATTCGTGCGTACCAGCACCAATATGGATAAATCTCTCGACGTATGTGCAGAAAAATTATGGCAAAACCTAAATATCAAGACTTAGACCAAGCTTGCCTAAAGTGGTATCATCAGCAACGCGGGAGTGGCGTCATGGTGAGAGCGACGGAGCTCAAAGCGGCGGCAGAGAAGTTTGCCACTGAACTTCTGAACATCCCTGACTTCAAGGCTTCCGAAGGTTGGCTAAATCGTTTTAACTCTTCTGGCCCGGGCTCGCCCTCCTAAGGACAGTGTGGGGTACCCGGGCGATTTGGCCGAAAAATGTCTAGGCCTAGGCTACTGTATCTTTGTTATTTTAACTTCTAGAATTTTCCCACACATCTCTAAATGTAGTGCGGTTTCCAATCTGTAGACTGGCGTTGAGTAGAGCTCTGTAAGTCAACTGGTTCAGTTGTGATGACGATTTCCGTGGAGCGAATTTTTCGGCGATGTTGACAATATCGGAGTTTTTCAGACACTAATTTCGTCATACCATACAACAACAACATTGATCAGACGTCTCCTTCTTGTTTTCGGAGGTGCGGTGACGCAATGACCGGCTTTGTTTACATGCGTCGGACGCACGGCGTTCAGACCAAGCTGAATAGGCTTTCAAGCTTACTGCCTGTTATAAGGACACCCGGGGTCCTGCCCATCTGCCGCGGTGTCCTTATAAAAGGACAGCTGGGCTGGAAGGGTTAAGGTTGGGGCAAGTAACACAACAAAAGATTGGGTTGGGTTGAGTAATGTAGGCCTAAGGCGCGGCGCGGACTGGACTGACGACAGTGACGGGGAGGGATGGAGGAGGGAGGGACGCCACGTAGCTCAGTACTGTAGGCCTATTTGGCACGAAATTTTAGGGATCGGCGGGAAATTTGGAAAACTGATACCGGGCTCCCAGAATAAATTGCCGTTAGATATGGATTTTTGTTTGTTAGATTGAGATAGGGTAAAGCTCCAAAAGGGCCGTTAGATGCAAATTCGCTAGATCAAAATGCGTTAGATGCGAGAGTCCACTGTATATTGCAACCCTTCTGTGGGGGCGCTCGGTAATGGCCTTGGCCTTGCTCGGGGCCTTGGGGCTGTTCGGCCAGGCAGCTTGGGGAAGAACAACAACAACAACCCTTTGTCACAGGTGTCAGTTCCTTTTCATATTGCTTGCAGTTATTACAGAAGCAATTGGGCAGGTGCCCAACCCTGAAAGGGGTTGAAATAGGGGAGCTATCCCCCTGCCAAAGGTGGCTTTCTAGGGCCTTTCCTAGCTGATGCTGAGAGGATTGGGTTCTAGTCATGTGGTGATGGGCTGGTCTATCAGAGTGAGAACTGAGCGATCTCTGCCATACCCATAGCTTACTCTGACTGTTCCTTTTCTGGTGATGGGCTGGTCTATCAGAGTGAGACCTGAGCGATCTCTGCCATACCCATAGCTTACTCTGACTGTTCCTTTTACTTATATATCTTCTAGATCTCAAGTGGCGGCGTCTTTTCCGTGGATTGACCTCCCTACTGCCAACCTAGAAGTTGGCAGATTGGGAACCAAAGCGTCACATTTTTCCCTTGCCGCTCAGCTTTCCCTTCATAATTGCTGAGGGGCACAGGGCCTTGGGTGGGGCTTTGGTTTCCCGGGCGTTTCCGCACCCTCCTTAGCTCCCTGCCTTGGAGTGGCTTCGGTCACCCGGGCTTTGTTAGTGGTAAGCAGGGAGGATTTTGTGGGGGTGCTCGTTGATGGCCTTGGCCTTGCTTGAGACCTTGGGGCTGTTCGGCCAGACAGCCTGGGGAACAACAACAACAACAACTGTTCCTTTTGCTGAGGGGCACAGGGCCCTGGGTGGGGCTTTGGTTTCCCGGGCGTTTCCGCGCCCTCCTCAGCTACCCGCCATGGAGTGGCTTCGGTCACCAAGGCTTTATTGTGGTCGGCAGGGAGGGTTCTGTGGGGGCGCTCGGTTGTGGCCTTGGCCTTGCTCGGGCCTTGGGGCTGTTCGGCCAGGCAGCTTGGGGAAAAACAACAACAACAACTGTTCTTTTTACTTATATATTTTCTAGATCTCAAGTGACGGCGTCTCTTCCGTGGATTGACCTCCCAATCTACCAAGATTGGAAGCCAAAGTGTCACATTTTTTCCTTTGCCCCTCAGCTTTCTCTTCATAATTGCTGAGGGGCACAGGGCCCTGGGTGGGGCTCTGGTTTCCCGGGCGTTTCTGTCGCCCTCCTCAGCTCCCCGCCATGGAGTGGCTTCGGTCACCCATGCTTTATTGTGGTCGGCTGGGAGGGTTCTGTGGGGGCGCTCGGTTATGGCCTTGGTGTTGCTCGGGGCCTTGGGGCTGTTCGGCCAGGCAGCTTGGGGAACAGCAGCAACAACAACAACAACAACAACAACAGAAGCAATTTGAAATTAATAAGATTCATAAAAAAAATGGCAGGATGCAATTTCTTTGAAGGCAGACCTAATTAATCACCTCAGTGAGGTGGTCCGACTCACCCCAAAAAGTTTTGCAATGTGATCCGAGCATCACAGACTCTAGTTACGTAAGATTTATAGATACAGTGGAGCCCCCATTTTCGTCACAGCAGTCTTCGCTGTTTCAAATTTCGCGGTACACACAAAATATTTCCAATTTCCATTTTCGCTCAAAAAGCTTCAATCTTCGCACAAAAATCCCAGTCGAAACCCGAAAAAGAGCGAAAAAAATGAAAACTCGACATAAAACTAGAAAACATAAACAAAAACAAGATATTTTTTTAACTTAAGTAAAAGAATCTGCCAGATGTTTGCCGCTTAGAGACAAAATCCGAGTGAATCCGTTCGTCAAATGCACAAGATGCTGCCATCTTTGTATGACGTCATCACTAGGCAGACGCTTACAGTCTACTCGTATTTGTGTTGAAAAAACAACTGTTTGCAAGCTTTTTTGTGCCTGAACCCCTTATCTCTCGTGTTTATTATAACCTCTAGTACATCTGGTGATAGTATTGGTGGGCCTGGTGGTAGCAATGAAGGAAATTCATGCTCAAAACACAGAAAATGTCAGACGAAAGCGGTGGAAATGCCTAGACCATGTTAGGCTAGGCTAAATATGACAAGGATTTAAAATAAAGTCTGTGTGGTAAGTAATCTTCTCATAATATTTATATATACATATTTTCTTCATAATATGTATTTATTGGATGTATTTGGGGCGAAATGGGTAGGCCTACTTGAGGGGTGACTGGACGAATTTAGAATCTAGGCCTAGCCTAGGCCTAAACATTTTCCCATGATAGAAGCAACGTCCCAATCTACATGATTTATAATGCACCTAAGTTTTATGGTTAGGACTGTTGTTTAGCCATGTCTACATTATTATTTACAATGCATAAGATTTAGGCCTACTTTATGTAGACAAAAAACATGTTTTCATAGGCTAAAACTGGGAAAAAGTGCAACTTTTAGAATGAGCACAGAACCGATTAGAATTTTCCCCATAAGAACAGTGCCCCGATCTTTGCTGTTTCAATCTTAGCTCGATTTCTGCGGAACCGATTAGGAGCTAAGATGGGGGCTCCACTGTATACTAGTGACATGTTTCATGCAATTCATAAGTATACATGATAGCAGATGGGCAGTGATAATATATTTCATTCATTATTGGTAGGCCAGAAATTGTAAACCCTGACCTCTGTAGGTCAAAAAAGGCAAGAGCTAATGGGCTGCAGATTTCCACAACTCTTCTCTGGCTGACCGTTCCCAAATGGTATCTATTTGCTTGATTATTCAAGTTGTTTTTTGAATTATGAAAGGTGGGGGTTGGGATTTCTGGCCTACCTATAATGAACAGGGTATAGTATGTTTGTATACAAATATCAACTATAACATTTATAGTTAGGCTAAAGTTTGTTAAAAGTAGAACCGAAGTACCTCGGACAGTGTTAGATTTATTTTCTTTAGTGTTAATTTGATAGTTCAATTTAGACAACTAATTAAAAAACAAAAACAATTGGTAGCTTATAGCTATTTTGTTAAAGAGAGCAACTTGAATTGCAAATGACAAGAAATTATATAATAAAAATAATAGCTACAGTATATGTACTGTATATACTATTTGGCATTCATCTTGTATTGATTATGTTTGTTTTTGTCAGGTGACCCAACGTGTGGAGTGGGAGCGTCACCAAGCGGCTGTGAGGAAGAAGGAGGAAGAGGATGCAGAGCGAGAACGTCTAGAGTATGCTGCCATAGACTGGCATGACTTTACTGTAGTGGAGACCATAGATTACCAGCCTTGGGAGGTAGGTTCCTTCCCTCCTCCCACCACCCCAGCAGAAGTTGGGCGGCGGGTGCTGCTGCAGGAACGTATTGACGAGGGGGTCACACCAGATACTGACATGGTGCTAGGCAGTGATGATGAAGAGGAACCAGAGGAGGAGCAGGGGGCCCCTGGGGATCATGATGATACTCAGGTACAAGACATGGATGAAGAGAGTAGCAGTGAAGAGGAAGATTCTGATGACGAACCTGCTCAACCTCCACCACCACCACCACCGCCACCACCCCAACAACCTCCTCAACAACAGAATGAAATTAAGGCCCCGCAGCCTCCGCCCCTACCTCGGGAGCCACCACAACCAGCCCCTGTGCCTCCAATACCTGGGCAAGTGGTAGTGAAGGACTACAACCCTCGTCAGACCCCGCGTATACAGAGGCCCGGTACTGAGTCTGATCAGTTTCTGGTGTCGCCCATCACTGGGGAGCGAATTGCCCCTGACAAAGTTGGCCAACATTTGCGTATCAACATGTTGGATCCACGCTGGTTAGAGGATCGTGACCGGCAATTGGCTGAACGGTCCAATCAAGACACTGTTTTTGCCACGGGAGATTCCATCCGTTCCTCACTGAGACATCTAGCTGAGCGTCGTACAGATATCTTCGGTGCTGGAGATGCTGAGACAATCATTGGTAAGAAAATTGGAGAAGAAGAGAAACGAGAAGAGAAGGTGACATGGGATGGTCACACTGGATCCATGGAGGCAGCCACACGAGCTGCCAGGGCTAACATTTCTATTAATGAGCAGATTCATCAGATCCATAAGGTCAAGGGTCTTCTTCCTGACCATGAAAAGGAAAAGATTGGTCCTCAGCCAAAGTTGCCATCATCTGGTCATTCTGGTAACCTTTCTAGCCGCCAGCCACCCCCACCACCTCCCAAGCCACAACAGCTCCCACCAAAGCCACAACCGCCTCCACCACCACCAAAGTCTATGCCACAGCAAGCCCCTGCCCCTCCTCCTCCCCCACCAAAGCCTGTGGTTAACCCCACCCAATCCATGATGACTGTCAATATTGGGGCCCCTCTGCCACCACCAATGGCCCCCATGGTCCCCCCAGGTGGTGGTGTTATGGTGGTACCCCGTCCAGGGCCTCCAGTCATGATGGCTCCTAGACCTGGTGGTTTTATGCCTGGGCCCCCAGCTCCCCAAGTAGGGTTTATGCCACCCCAGCCTCAGCCACCACCTCCCGGTGGGCCACCAGGAGGCATGGGGGGCCCCATGGGTGGCATGGGGCCAGACAAAGATGACGACGATGGTCCAGCGGCCAAGAGAGCTCGTACAGAAGACTCCCTCATTCCAGAGATGGACTGGGCACGTAGGTTTAACGGACCAGTTAAGTTTCAGGTCATGGTACCAATGGTTGCTGACAAACCAGAATGGAGATTGTCTGGCCAGACACTGACACTGTCTCTGCCACTAACAGACCCAGTGTCTGTGGTCAAGGCCAAGTTACATGACCAAACTGGCCTTCCTCCTGGAAAGCAGAAGCTGGCTCGAGATGGACTCTTTTTCAAGGACTCTCAGTCTTTGGCTTTCTACAATGTTGGCCATGGTACTGTTATCCAGATGCAACTTAAGGAACGTGGTGGTCGCAAGAAATAATCTAAAATTGTATTTTGATATTCATAAATAATATATTCACAGGAATATAAACTTTACTCATATTATCATATCTTAACATCGAGATAAGGCAAATAGGTGACTATATATATATATATATATATATATACATATACAGTAAAAGTCCTGTAATCCGAATAGCAGGGGACCAGGCCTCGTTCCGATTACCGGATTTTTCGGATTATTGGAATTTACCCCTATGAACCTGTTTATTAATGGCCTGACGAAAACCTGAACACAATATAAGCAATGCATATGCACAATATAACATCCCATATGACACATAATGGTAAACTTATAAAGTGATTTCATGAACATATAATATGTGTGTTCCATTATATGTTTTTTGGGTGGCCTAATTCCTCAAAATGGGGACTTTGGGACATTTTTAAATTCGGACTATTGGGTGAATTCGGATTTGGCCTCATTTAAACAAATTCGGACTATTGGGAGATTCCAATTATCGGTCGTCGGATTATCGGACTTTTACTGTACAGTAGGGTCCCGCATAAAACGTGTTCGCATAAAACAAGTCTCGATTAAAACGACCGACCTAAAATATTAATATTTAATTTTCGATCAGAACGAATGTGATCACATAAAACGAGTCCGCCGCCAAAGTGGGGCAAATCCGAGGAGTTTTCATATAGAGCGCCGAAATATCGTACAAAACGTACGAAATATCGTTCGCTTTGTACGAAAATTTTCGCTTACAGTGAACATTGACGATATTGCGCCACCAAAATGCTGTGTTCACATAAAACGAAATCGCATAAAACGCCCTCGTTTATCGACCATAAACTCGTTTTATGTGAGACCCTACTGTATATATATAATTGTATATGTATTTTAATTTTAAATATATACAGTAGATACACTACATAGTAATTTGTTTTTTCTTTCTAACTCCTGGAATAGAGGATATAGCTAATAAAATAATAGATACCGGTAAACGGTACAAAATTTCATTTTAAGTATCTTCAAAAAAATTGTTGTGTAATCATTTAATTTTAATGAGTGTCATGAGATTGTTTTACCAAGTTCTATGCATTCATATTGTTTATTAAAATATGTAATCAACTCTGTCAATTTTTTATACAATCCTAGCCATAACTGTACACATACATTGCGGATTTATTCTTGCTTGCTTTAGAATTTAAATATATAAAAGACTTAGTTGACAGTAGAAAAATAAAATCCCAGAAAAATTAGCACTTGCTAAATTGTTAAGTAATAATAGTAGATACATTGATGATATTCTTGTTTGCAATTTATTAAATTTTAATCAAGTTTCTAAACTTATTTATCCTAATAGTATAGGGGCCCGAACCTGGTGGTAGCGCTTCAGGAGGCTGCCTTGTCATTGGGCGAAAAATACCAGGCCAGTCGTAGTGCCGTGTAGGCGCACGGGGTGCGTCCCTGCGGCTGGTTCTGGTGGGGCGTACCGAGGCCACTGGATCCTACCCCCTTGTAATCTCTTTGGGGAAGGGGCTGGGAATGGTCCCGGGGTAGACTGGAGCCGGAGTTCTGGGGGGGGGCCAGCCAACCTACCTAATATGACTAAAACTAAAGAAAATAAACGTACTGTAAGTCCGATGATCCAAAACCGCACAGGAAAAGGACAAATGCCCCCACAATCTCAGACTTGCTAGTGTGAATGTTGGTAGTTTGAATCTGCGTGCAAATGAAGTGGTTGAGATGTGTGAGAGGAGGCGAGTGGACGTCTGCTGTGTCCAGGAAACGCTCTGGGGGCCTGAGGTACAGTGGATTGTCGGAAGAAAGAAAAGATATAGGATCTACCGGATGGGGGTGGAGACTGATAAAGCGAAAGTAGGACTGGGTGTTCTGGTGGCTGAAGAGCTGGCGGAAAGTGTGCTTCAGATTACGAGAGTTAGTGAAATGCTGACTGTTTTGAAGTTGAAAGTTGGTGAAAGAATTCTGAATGTGATATCTGCATATGCCCAACAGGCTGGTCTACAGAAAGAGATAAAAGAGGACTTCTGGAATATCACCGTCAGTGTCATTTCAGGCCTCTTGGAGAATG
This sequence comes from Paralithodes platypus, assembly GCA_032716605.1. Lineage (NCBI taxonomy): Eukaryota > Metazoa > Arthropoda > Malacostraca > Decapoda > Lithodidae > Paralithodes > Paralithodes platypus. The sequence continues at coordinate 46,974,849 of CM064572.1, forward strand.
AAATAACAGTCGTGGGGGGGGGGGACCTGAATGGGCACGTGGGAGCATCTGCAGATGGATACGAGGGGGTACATGGAGGAAATGGTTACGGAAGGAGGAATCTGGAAGGCGAATATATACTGGAGTCCTGCGTTGTACTCAACATGGTTGTGTGTAACACGAAGTTCAAGAAAAGACAGAGCCATCTGATCACATATAACTCTGGGGTCTCCAGTAGCCAGATAGATTACTTCTTGGTTAACAGGAAAGACTGGAAACTGGTTCGGTATGTAAAGGTCATCCTGAGCGAAGAATGTATCCCCCAGCATAAGCTACTTGTGTGCGACATGAGTTTATACAGAGATCCTAAGCGCAAGAAGGTATACATACCCAAAAGGAGAGTGTGGCTGCTGAAGAACAAGGAAGTTAGGGATAGGTTTCATAGTGAACTGGAGGAAATGAATAGAAATAAGGAAACTAGGCCTAACGATGTAAATAGTCCATGGAATTTTCTTAAGCATAGCCTTATCGCTGCCACTGACAAAGTCTGTGGGAAAACAAAGGGTCACCCCAGGAATAAGACCTCCTGGTGGTGGAACGATGAGGTAGAACATGCTGTGAAAGAGAAAAGGAAATGCTTCAAAGCATGGAAGAAGGGAGGCAGCAAGGAGGAATACCAGGCAGCTAAACGAACTGCCAAATGAGTTATTTACAATGCTAAAAAAGGCATTAAGGACCTGGTCCTCGAACAAGTGTGTAACACTGACAATCCCAATGGGATCTTCAACCTAGCTAGGCGAGTTAAAAATGACAGTAGGGATATTATAGGTGAACAGTGTGTTAGAAACAATAATGGGAAGATTGTGTATGCAGAAAATGAAATCAGAGAAGCATGGAAGGCACACTATGAAAGATTGCTAAATGTAGAGTTTGAATGGGATAAGGAACAGCTTGGTATCGAAAACCCAATATCTGGACCCCCTCCTTTGATAGCACCAGCTGTAGTGAGCGACGCAATCAATAAAATGAAGGACGGTAAAGCTCCAGGGTGCTCTGACATTGTCGCTGAGATGATAAAAACCTCAGGGGAGACTGGTTTCAACTTAGTCACTGAGTTGATAAACACCATTATTAAAGATAAGAAAATCCCAGAGGATTGGCTCCAAAGAGTAATAGTAAATATATACAAAGGAAAAGGGGATGTGCTAGATAGAGGAAATTATAGTGGCCTGAAAATGCTTTACCAAATCATGAAGGTCTGAGAGAGTCTTTGAGGGTTTGATCAGGCAAAGCATCTCCATTGATGATATGCAGTTTCGTTTTATGCCAGGACGAGGTACAACCGATGCCATCTTCATAGTCGGGCAGATCCAGGATAGATACTTACTAAAAGGCAGGGATCTTTACTTTGTGTTTGTAGACCTGGAGAAGGCCTTTGACAGGGTGCCTAGAGATGTTGTGCAGTGGGCTATGAGGAAACTTGGTGTGGAAGAGTGGTTGGTGCGTGTGATAATAAAGATGTACGAGGATTCGCGAAGTGCGGTGAGGGTGAAGGGTGTACTGAGTGATGAGTTCGCAGTCTGTGTTGGAGTCCATCAGGGTTCAGTATTAAGCCCCCTCTTTATTATGGTCCTGGAGGCACTGTCTAGAGTTTTTAGATCCGGACTCTCGTTAGAACTGTTTTATGCAGACGATTTAGTCCTAATAGCTGACAGTATGCAAGATGCTGAGGCCAAATTCAGAGAATGGAGAGAGGGCATGGCGAGCAAGGGTTTAAGAGTCAATAGTAACAAAACCAAGGTTATGCACTGTAGATTGAGACGAGGCAATGTGGAAAAGAGTGGTGCATACCCATGTGCAGTGTGTGAAAAGGGTGTGGGCGTAAACGCGATTCAATGTAGCATCTGTCGACGCTGGGTGCACCATGGGAGTAGCGCTGTAGTAGAATAAAGGGACCCCTGCCGATGGATAAGTCAGAAATAGAGAAATTTGAGTGCGTAGTGTGCAAAGGCGAGCTTGTGTTAAGTGATGATCCTGTGGCTGTGAATATTGGAAATGAGCCATTGGAGCTGGTGAACAACTTTTGTTACCTAGGAGATACCATCTCTGCCGGTGGTGGGGCCGAGGCTGCCACTGTCGCAAGAATTAGATGTGGCTGGGGGAAGTTCAGAGAACTGCTGCCATCCTGACCATGAAAAGAATGCCTCTCCCCCTGAAGGGAAAGGTGTATGTCTCATGTGTTAGAAGTGCAATGACGTATGCCTCAGAAACATGGGCCGTTAAAGTAGAGGATGTCAACAGAATGGAACGTAATGAGATGAGAATGGTGAGATGGATGTGTGGGGCCAGGTTACTTTCTTACAGTTTCTTACAGTAGATCCTCTGGAAAAAGGCAAACTAGGCCTGTGTATCCAGCTCAGTGCCAGTACTTGCACTGCTGCGGTCGTTCACGGTGTTGGCGGCGGCGGTAGCAGACGCAACATTTTTACTGTTCTGTATTTTATTCTATTCAGTGAACCCTCAAATTACGCGCAATTTATCTACGCGAAATAAAACTACGCTCTAACCACAATTGAGGAAACAAATACGTAAGTACGCTCATATTAAATGTACGCGGCGCTGAGCAAAAAAAATAACCCTTCAACGTAGTCACTGTTGACTGTGCAGAGAGACACATCTCCCGTACCAAATTATTATGTATCTATAAAGCACAACAGGATATTATGAATCTATTAAAAGACTGTTCTTGTGAAGCCAATTCTTTAATACCTGTATGTATATGAGCTATTGAACTATCTCACTTGACACTATGTAGGCTATATGAAACTATAGGCTATACAGGGTGAATTACTTTTCGACTCAAAACTTTACCAGTAAGCCTAGGCAGCTAGGCCTATTATTTCGGTCGATCCGTTTCAGGCGCAGTGCTATCGATCGATGGCGCAGATCCGGCATTGCTCAACCACTACCAGTGTGAGTTAATTTACGTTTGTGTCTTATTTGTATACATTAAATGTATTTTGTGTGGTAGATTAGGTTATGAAAACATATTTGTACAGTAATATGTTATATATTTGTGGATTTTAGGTGATGAAAGGTAGAAATAGTACAACTTTCGGTCGGACCCAGACCAATACCTATTTTCCCCATTTATATTTAACTCCCATGTACGCGCAAACGAACGTACGCGCCGACAGCACAGTACGCATCCCACGCGTAGTTTGAGGGTTCACTGTATAATCAAACTTCAAATCTTGTCTTCCCCATGCTTTATCAAGATTACTTTCAAACTTCCTTATTGATTCGGAATCGACTACATACTGGGGCAGTGCGTTCCACTAATTTACCACTCTATCACAAAATTAGTTCTTTGCCTTTTCAAGCCTATTTCTTTCTTTGTAAATTTTCTTAGAGTGTCCTCTCGTTCTTGTTCCCTCCTGCATCAAGAAGATACCTTCACACACATCCTCATCATACATTCCTGACACTATCTTAAAAATCTCCTATCATATCCCCTCTCTTTCTCATATTATAGGTTTGACTCCTGTAAGGAGATAAAGAAAACCTAATATTTAGTAGTGGCCCCGTAATCATTGACGATTATGCCTATTACATAAGGCACCCTCTTCAAACACTCATCCGCCGTAGTTTGAATCTACCGCGCAGAGCATAACAAATTTGAGGAGCCTTCATCATGAGCGCACGCAACCTCACTCATGGTTCAGTCATTATGAAATTGGGTTCTCACTACGAAAAAACTTTGTAACAAATAAAAAAGAAAAAGAAAATAAGAATAACTATTCATAAGCTTTCCATATAATCGTGGATGTACTTGTGTGGATCTTTGACCAGACGCTGACTCAGGCGTCATTCTTCCTTCACTGACATATCAAGTAAACCAAAATCCTTAATACATCAACGAATGGGAAGGGGATGGTCGGGAGGGCCCCAATCGTCAATGATTACGGGGCCACTACTAAATATTAGGTTTTCTTTATCTCCTTACAGGAGTCAAACCTATAATTTATTAGTGGCCCCTCCATCATTGACGATTATGCCTGATATCTAAGACTGGAGGGGGACATTCGTAATCATATCATAACTCTAGCAAAAGCAGATAATCAAACAACCACATAGTATTCTTACTTCGAAAAGATATATATTTTTGGCGCAGCACATATATACAAAAAGGGGTACAAGCAGGAGCGTGCTTCAAAGAAGCCTGCTTGATAAAAAAGGGGGTTAACTCTGAGATTCTGAGAACAGATCCGCCAGTTAATAAGGCACCCCACTTAAATTAAGTGGTGAAAAAATAAAAACTTATAAGTTTACATGTGCACATATAAACCCCATAAATTAGTGGAGATATCTTGCAAAATATTCCCAATGCTTAAAATTAGATTGCTTCACAGCCCAAAATTACTTACAACAACACTGTTGTTTGTACTACACTTGTACTAGCACAATTTCCTGTAATGAATAGTACCGAGAAATTTTCATATCACAACACCCATAAAACAGTATCACAGCTCACATATTCCGGCGGGTTCTAGGGCGTCCTATGTTACACTGACTGCACCCCCCCCCCCCTTTTCATGAAATTAAACAATAAGTGACCTAGGGGCCACCTAGACCCTCTGCCTTAATGCTATACATGGTAAGGAAGGTTTGTCTAGAGCAACTGAAAGGTATCGAGTCAAAAACGTATGATTAGAGGCCCACAACTGTGTGGACGTAATATCTTCAACAGAAAAATTCTTAAGGAAACGCAAAGATGCTGCCCACTTACATAAATCGTGGGCCCTACCCACAACGCCGGGATTACTCTCTTTAATGACCTCGACCAAGAGAGAAGCCAGTTTATGTTTCATCAAGCGTTTACCTGTACTTGCTACCCATAAAGCACCCTGGTGATTTAGAGGTGCCACTCTTAAATATTTGGTTAGAGCTTGCACTGGACATAAATTATGGTGCACCTTTCCCCTTTTCAACGCCGGCACCGTGAATTCTGAAAACACGTGTTCACTGTGCTCATTCTTGGCTATGAACCCTGGGGAAGGTGCCAAACCTGAGGCAATTAGGTGAGTTGCTCATCGCCGCCAGCTCAGATACTCTGTTCCCGGTAGCCAAAGCCATAAGGAATACTGCCTTTTTTAAGAGTAATGTAAAATCTGCAGTATGTTGGTACAGACGGGAATGAAGTAACGACAATGCTTTGTCCAGAGACCAGGTAGGCATGAGCTGACGGGGAGGTGGGCGGAGTTTAAAACACGCCCTCATAAAACCTGTTTCCTCCGCGACTGGTATGGTGAGACCGGTAAGGTCCAAAAATGGCATCCTAATCGCTGTAAGTGATTTTTTAACGTTACTACAGATAAACGTTCTGCTCGAACAGATAATTTAAATAATTAAAAACCAAAGCCACCGAGGGCACAGTTTGTTCTGTTCTAAGAATCCAAGAAGTAAAGGCTTGCCAATGCGATTGATACTGTCACTTTGTAGACTGGGTATATTGATTCATGAATTTATTGGTCACGTCTCGACCATACGGTGCTAGCCATTTGGCCTCCTGAATGTCCATAATGCAAAAGTCAGCGAGGTCTCTAGGTTGCCAATTGTGTCTAAGTGGAAAAACCCCACCGGGAGTGACACCGGGTGCGGGCACCACGTTTTCAATTGCTGGTACCACAACTGCGCCGGCCACAGGGGCGCGATTAGCGAGACTACGCCCCGATAATCCTGTATTTTGTTTACTACGTGGCACATTAGAGACGCGTCTGGCGGCGGAAACAGATAAATGGAACTCCACCTGTTCCAGTCTGGCCCGCCCGCCGGCGTTATCGTCCGGCGGGTGAGGTACAGTGGGAGTTTGTGAGTCTCCTCTGACGCAAACAAATCCACTTGTGGATGGTAAGGCTCCGCAATCATTTGGTCGAAAATGGTTTGCTTGAGAGCCCATTCTACTGTTGTGCTCTGTCTCCGAGACAGAGCGTCTGCCCAGACATTTGCTACGCCTGGGAGATAAGATGCGTGAAGATGAATGTCCAGCCTGTTGGCTAGAATAAAAATCTCTTCTGACACGTTTAGCAACCCCTGAGATCTCGTCGACCCTTGTTTCTGAATACAGTGAACTGCATTCAGATTGTCCATTCTGAAGGCCACCGCCTTGCCCCGTAAAGTAGAGCCGTGAGCCTGAAGGAAATATAAGGGGACTAGTAATTCTTTGACTTTGATGTGGGAGATTTCTAAATGGGACCAAAGCCCTTGACCCTGGTGCCCTTGGTTTGACTGAAAGCCCCAACCTATCGTTCCTGACGCATCCGTGTCTACCCATACCGTCGGCGGAGGAGAGGTCCATGACATGACTGAGTGTAATGTTTCCCTCTTCGCCCAGACCGCTAGCAAGTTGTGGATTAATTTTGGTATGGGCCATAATTTTTTCGCCGGCAATAGCGGAAAACATTTGTTGCCCTCCAATATTAAACGTTTGACTCTTAACCGGCCCAACCTTACAGTTAGTTGAATCCAGTTGAGAGAGCCGACCAGAGACTCCCAGATTCTCCGTGTCGTAGTCAGACTGTGAAGGAACAGAAACAATTTCCTGCGAAATCTGTTGCGATTGTCCACACTCTGACTCAGAGTGAGAGTAGCTGTGTCCCAGACCAGCCCTATCCACTGCACTACTCTTGAGGGAACAAGGTTTGACTTTACCAGGTTGACCTTGAACCCTAGAGTTTTGACATGATTTAATGTTATGTTGACATGATTTATGCATACTTGTTCCGTCTCTGCCACCACTAGCCAGTCGTCTAGATACCATAAAATCCTGATCCCTTGCTCTAGCAGGGACATCAGGGCTTGCCGGACTAATTTCGTGAATAAGCGAGGTGCTAGGTTCAATCCAAACGGCATGCTCTGAAAGACATAAGTTTGATGCTTTATTCTTAAGGCCAGAAACCGTTGAAATCTTTTGTTTACCGAGACGTGCCAATACGCGTCTGTCAGGTCTAAAGAACACATCCATCCTCCCGGCGGAAGTGTTAGCCTGATCTGGTTTACTGTCAGCATCCTGAATGACATGTTGTGAATATGGAGGTTCAGATAAGACAGGTCTACGACTGGTCTCATCTGAACACTGTCCCTTTTGGACACTAGAAATAGTTTGGATGTAAAAACTGGGTAATTTTGAGGGACCGGGATGATGGCATTCTTGGCGATCATTTCCTCGATCAGTGACTCCATCTCTAATGAAACTAAATTTGCCTTTGTCGGCTGACGTAAACGAGGTCGCCGGAGCCACTGCCAGGTGATGCCCTTGCGTGCCACCATCCTCGCCCAAGTATTTACTGGCCATGCGCGGTGACACGTCCGGAATGACCCAGTTAGCAGACAAGGGTTCGCCGGCTGTACTACCCTCTGATCCACCCGCCGTGAGACCGGCCCTGGGAGTGAGAGAGACTTTAGTTTTTTGATGGTGGTGGTGGTGGTGGTGGTGGATGCTTAGCCGACTGGCCGGCGTTGGCAGAAGACGGGCCCTGGCCCGGTCTGTTATAGTTTCGTCCTTTATGACCTGCAAACTTACCTTGTTTATACCTGTACTGACCTTGGGGGGAAGCGGACTTAGGTATATGAAAGGGCTTTGACCCACCCGGCTGAGCTTTTGCGACTGGCTTGGGTTTGGGAAAGTTAAAAGCAGGTTTCTTAGAAGGGGTGGGACTGTGCTTAAAGGCCTGAGCCATGTTGAAAACAGTTCTCCACACATCAGGGGACATTAAAGAGGGAGTTAGCACCGGCGACATGACCACCTGGTTCGCAATTCTATCAGGAAGTTTCTTCACCAGGGACATCCTAAGATCCTGTCTCGCCCGCACCGCCTCGAGCAAGGCTGTACGGATATCCCCCAACGACTGAATAGAAGTCTGAAGGAGTAACCGCCGAGATAGTTCAACCGATCTTCTGGCATCCGCGTCCGCGATTGCCTGAGTAGATCTTAGCATAGATTTCGCCACCTGGTGCGTAACAATGTATTGGGAAAAAAGTCTATACGCCTTCCCCCGTAGCCTAAACTCCCAGTCTAGGTGAGCTGGGGAAGGTGTAGTGAAAGGATCTTTAAGTTCGCATAGATTGATTTTAGGGGCAGCTAAAAAAGCAAACAAAGCAGATGGAACTCCGCCGGCCGAAAAGACTGGCAGAGAGAACCAAGAATGGCTGTCCTGAGGAATCTGGTGCGAAGATTTTGAGGTGAAGGTGGTCGCAAAGTTCTGAGCCTCTACCTCCCATTCCACCCAAGGCCCTGGACCCAACTGCCCCACCTTCAACACTGGGTTAGCGGCTGTGTCTGTGACCGTTTGTAAATCTAATTCTGGAGTGAGAGCTGACAGAGCTTTTATATCATTAAAACCGTCATGCTTGGTCCAGTCAGAAAACAGTTTTGAAGCTGAGGCAGGGGGCAGTGCAGGTGTAGCTGTATACACAAAATAGTCATGGTGATAATGGTTCGGAATGGCCTTAATATTAACATCAAGTACATTACCCGCAATATCCAAAGCTCGTAACTTTCTAGATTGATTTCCTTGGATTACCCACTCACGTGGCACTGGAAGTTCCCCTGGCAAAGTGGGCTGCGCCGCCTCTGGCTTAGTTGGGATCATTTGAACCCATGAATCATCTGGACCGTATAACAGGGGCATAGCTACCTTTCTTAACGGTGCTTTATCTAAAGGGGGAGGATTCACATCCGCTACCACCCTTACGCTAGAAGTAGTCGGTGCCGCCGAAGCAGGCCTATATAGGTGATATAGAGGGAGGGTGCGGAATCTTAGTCAAAGCAATGGAAGCGATCAGAGGCCGAACACTTGAACTTGTCATGGAAGCTCCCAGGTCCACTGTAGGAGTCTCCGGCTGTTGGCCAATTTTTTTTGTTAGAGCAGTAACTAATAACCCATCTATTTCCTCCGCTGTGACAAATTTAGCAGATGAAGAACTAAGAGGTGAATCATTCCTATCTTGCGAGTCGTCTAGAACTGAACCCGACTCTTGCACTTCCACGTCAGAGATTATAGACACCTCATCCTTGTCATCTGGCCCATCATGAGAGGATTCCGCCCAAGCCGGAATCCCGTCGTGGTGCCATGTTAAATCAGGAATGGATGATGGGATCACAGCGTCCCGGAGGACGTCCGCCCGTACCTGTGGCTCCTGAACCAGACGTGGGCCTTCATGCCCTGGTTGGGAATACCGCCATACACCCAGGCCTTGGCCCGAACTCCCTTGTGAGTCAGATACACCATCAACCACTGAGCCCCCACTAGACTCCTCTAAAGGGCGATCACTGCCCACAGAACTCTCTAATTCTAAGTGTATAATATCCATTGGTAACCTGTCCGCCGGTAACACCCCCACCACAGTCTCTGACTCCACTCCCGCCCCATCAGATTGGACACTAGATAAGTCGGGAGTAGAGGCAGAAAGTGAGGCACGAGGCTCCGGCGAACGCCGGGAGGCCTTTCGTTCCTTAGAATCTTTCCTGGAAGATTTGTGGCTGCGGTGTGACGTAGATCTTTCACTAGAACTGCTCTTAGACTTTTCCGATCTGTCACTAGAACTGTCCTTGGACTTTTCCTCTTTGCTCTTCTTTCATGCTGGTGAAGAAGAGTGACTAGGCGGCTGTTGTTTGAGGGGCGACCTGGACCTGGACCGCGCCCGTGACGTGGAGGCTGTCACCGGGGGCGTGGGTTCACGAGGTCTCTTAGATGTGCTAGGGGCCAGAGTAAGTGCTGTACCCTGCCCAGTCTCTGCCGACTTTCGTACAATTACTCTAGAGGTACGTTTAATAGGGGGGTGCTCAATCAGTAATTTATCCCAAAGAATTACATTATCACATTGAAGCGCTTTATGAGCCACTGTGGTAGCATAACTTGACAACTGCTGCCTGACCTCCCTCAAAGCGACCGCCGCGGATCTATCATTGTCTCGCAATACTTTGACACTCAATTGAGTACAGAAGGTACAGTTCCCCGTTACCCACAAACCCCTTGAGCGATCTAAACATTTAACACATCTAATGCAAAGAGTGTGTGCAAAGATAGGGATACCTGAACAGGAGGGTGCAACACACAAGGCAAAAACAGGGTCTAGGGTAGCCATGACAGAGACTGGTGGAAAACGAACCCACCCCCGGTTTACTCCAGGTTCTCTATAGACCCGCCGGAACTCAGCCCTGGAAAAAAAGAAAATTTCCAGGAATTAATGCTCATAAGGCTACACCAACATGTTCGAACACAAGTGTTAAATAACCCGCCGGGTAACGAGACGTAATACACAACTATCACGGCTCGCTACGCGGGAGGTTCATAGATAAAGATTTCAGAATATCTTAACCTGTCCAAAAGATTTATGAATATCCTCTGACATGATATAAAGACCAGCATGGCTTTTTATAAATGATGCAGTCTTCCCAGTGGTGTTTGTTAAGTTTACTGGAAAAACACCTAAAAAGACGCCGGCCCCCGTATTATCTCGCAGATTAAAAACTGGGAAGCCTGTCTTAAATGCTAGATCTGGCTTTTCCCGAAGCGTCCTAGATCGCCGTATGTTGAATGGCGGCGATACTTATCGTATCCCTCAATTGTCTGGTCAACTACACTGAATTAGCAAATCCGTTAATCCCACCCGCCCAAGGTGCAACCGCCGGGTGTGAATTTAAGTTTTAACGTTAACCCCAATTATTCCTATCCCCACTTCTTTGCAAAAGATCGCCGGGGAGGAAAGACCAATCAACAAACAGCCTAGTTATACTGGCTTTGCAAAACCGGGAAAAACTAAACTCAACATGTGTCCGCATGAACACTTAGTTAAATGGGTAAAGCCATCCCGCCGGGAAACACAGTAAGCCTGAACACAGGCACCACCACAGAGACGCAGTCCTGGAGAGCCTCAGGCCACCATTCGCCGGGGAAAACAAGCCTTTTTTAACCACGCGTGATTAAAACTCGGCAACCAGCCGGGTTTTCATGGTGTAACCGAGAAAACCCGCCGGAAAAGGCAACCCACCCCGTTCAGATTCAATCTGAACGCACCAAATAGACCGTGGAATTAGCCAAAGCACAACTAACCCAGACACACAAATAGTCCGTGGAATTAGCCAATACACAACTAATCCAGGACACATATATAGTCCGTGGAATTAGCCAATACACAACTAAACCAGGACACACATGACACAGTAGTACATATTTATAACATAAATCAATAACACTTGTACATGTGGCAAAGCTACGAGAGGCTGGCTAAGCCTAGGCAGACGGAAATAAAAAGAAATCATGTCGTAATATAAACAAAAAGCACTGAATTATATCACAACAGGAACCACCGTCAACACACCACTGTAGCAAAAACTTCCCGGCAAAGGGAAGAACTGACTCGGGACCCAGAAAAAACTTCACTAAGTGAAGCAAAATACGCTGGGAATGTCCGAGAATAAAAAGCTACCTCATCAGAAAGATAAAAGGAAGCAATAATAACGCGTAATGAAAGCCGCCTACATCACAAAGCTAGCTAACCGCGAAAAAGTTTCACACGTCCACTGCGGGACCACGAGGGTACACCCGAAATAGATGCCCCAAACACACGACCCAAAATACACTGCACTGCGGGCAACCCGCCCAGGACACTCCTGCTACGCATATCCTAACCTTACTCGATACATCCCGGAGTAAACAAATGAGAAAAAACTCACTAGGGACGCAACAAATGCGGAACCAGCGGAGCGTGGGGAGGCACGTCCGGGTAGGTTGAGCGCAGAGCAGAGAAGGAAGAATGACGCCTGAGTCAGCGTCTGGTCAAAGATCCACACAAGTACATCCACGATTATATGGAAAGCTTATGAATAGTTATTCTTATTTTCTTTTTGTTTTTTATTTGTTACGAAGTTTTTTCGTAGTGAGAACCCAATTTCATAATGACTGAACCATGAGTGAGGTTGCGTGCGCTCATGATGAAGGCTCCTCAAATTTTTTATGCTCTGCGCGGTAGATTCAAACTACGGCGGATGAGTGTTTGAAGAGGGTGCCTTATGTAATAGGCATAATCGTCAATGATGGAGGGGCCACTAATAAATATGCCAGTGTCGGAAGCCCCAGTGTCCTCAACCTCTGCTCATAGCCCGCGTTCTTCAACGTTGGTACTAGCTTGCTAGCTCTCCTCTGCACTTTCTCCACTGCTTCTATATCCTTTACCATATATGGAGGCCACACCTGGTTCGCATATTCCAGGTGCGGCCTAACCAGCGCTGCATAGAGATTCCTGAATATTTCTTTGTCAAGTGACACACATGTCCTCCTTATCAGCCCTACAATTCTATTGGCTTTGTTTATCTTTTCCGCTAAATGTTCTGAGAAATATAACTTATTGTCTATCACTACTCCTATATCCTTTTCTGCATTAACTTCCTCCATCGCTTCATACATACTGTATCCTACCTTGTCTATCTTGCTTATCCCAATCCGCATGTACTTGCATTTTTTTGGATGAAAAGGCATTAAGGGGACCGACCGGTTAATTTAGGCTTAAAAAACTCGAAATCCTAAAAATACCAATAGGTGTTTATTCAACAAGAGTCAACATCCCTTCGTAAGCCAGTGAAATGTTATTAGTGAAAACCCATTGGAAATAGTATTTTTTTTATGTTTTTCAAACTTTTCCTGTAATTCTAAAAATGTTATATAGCGAACTTTGAAATTAACATGCTCAGTAACTACTGGTCGTACGAGGAGCATACCTATATAAATCGAAAGTGCGTAAGCTACTCTACAACCTCCCATATGCTTTATCTTCTACTTTGCCATGTTCCTGCATAAAATATTATAAATCTAAAAAACAAAAGTAAAAATGTTCACCTATTGACCTTAGACTTTCACCTGTTTTTCTCAGCACCTACTGTATATTGCCGCACTATCGGATGTTATTCTACAGTTATTATTGGACCTATAGGAATGGTGTATATACCATTGGAAAGGTAATTAAAAACACTAAAAGGCCTATAAACCAAATTTACTCTAATAATTTAATTTTTTTCACAATATGTCGTCAAAGTTGTAATTTTCTATAAATATATTCGCCTGAATCCCTAATCACTTAAATCGAACAAATACACAAAATATATAAAATGTGTTTTATAGAAACTATAGATATATACACCTTTTGTGAGTTGTTTGATCACATAAAACATTTGCTATGGGGATTTTTGTAGGAGTTTATCATTTTCTGCAGTACTATGATGTTCAACCTTTTTTTACCTAAATTGCAAGAAAAAAGCAAAAATAAAATAAAATAAAAAATTTGTTGATCTAGTTTTATGGTCATATACACCTGTGCCAAATATCATTTAAATATATAGTAAGACCTGGAAGTTGGGTAATTAACCGGTCGGTCCCCTTAACCAATGCTCAGACCATCCCTTCATGCCCTCTACATCTCCTTGAAGCAAACTCAGATCTTCCTTACTCCTCACTCTTCTATACAGCTTAGAGTCATCTGCATACAGGTATATCTCACTTCCATTAGTTATAACTTCAGGTAAGTCGTTGATAAATATAACTAACAGTAGTGGTCCCAACACAGATCCCTGAGGTACCCCACTTGTAATTTCCTTCCACCCCAAGCCTATTCCATTCACCAGTACCCTCTGTCTCCGATCTTTCAGGAAGGCTTCTATCCATTTCACACATTTCTCCCCTATATTATAGCTTCTAACTTTCTCTATTAACCTTTTATGTGGGACCTTATCGAAGGCCTTCATAAAATCGCAATATACCACATCTATAACATCACCATCCTCCAGAATTTGCATCCAATCATCTACCACCTTAATTAGCTGTAGTACTGTCGACCTCCCCGGCAAGAATCCGAACTGTCTCCCACTGAAAAGTTGGTTTGATTTCATATGCTCCATTATTCCTTCTCTAATTACCGTTTCCATTAGTTTACACCCAACACTTGTCAAACTGAGTGGTCTATAATTTCCTGGGTCATTTCTCTTTCCCTTCTTAAAAATAGCTGTTATGTTCGCCTCTCTCCAGTCCATTGGGATTTGTCCTGTATTAAAAGATACCTCAAACAACATTTTTAATGGCTCTACTAACATCTCACCTCCTTCCTTTATGATTCAGGATAGAATAACAAATGTTGAGCTGAGGAGACGTTTAAGTATAAAGAGTATTAGCGAGGTGATGCGTACAAGTAGACTGGGATGGTATGGACATGTGGACAGAATGGATGAACAAAATTGGGTGAAAAAATGCAGGTCTGTGATTGTGGAGGGAGCTGCACCAAGGGGTGGACCGAGGAAGACCTGGGATCGGACTATACATGCCGATCTCAAATCCCAGAACTTGACAAGTGAAGCAGGCCTTAACAGGGTTGCCTGGAACGCCGCCATTAGGACAAGAGGCTGAAACTGCATGTGTGTGTGGAACACTCAGTCTTAAAATTTTATGTATGTATGAGGAGGGTGGAATGGTGAGGAGGGTGGAGAGGTTGCAGGAGGATGAAGTCAGGGAGGAGTACAGGAGAGCAGTGGAAAGACGACTAGGTGGGTTCGACCTGGAAGTTATGGAGGAAGTGGAGGAGATGAGCAAGGTGTTTAAGGATGAGATCTGTGCAGCATGTGAGGAGGTGTGTGGAGTGAGGAGAAGAGGGAGGGGAGTGAAAGGTACAGCATGGTGGACAGAAGAGGTAAGAATAGCTGTCGAAGAAAAGAAGAAAGCATATAGAGAGTGGTTGGGTAGTAGAGAGAATGAAGATTTCGAGAGACAGAAACGAGCGAGGTACGTGGAGAGTAAGAGGGTGGTGAAGAGAGTAGTGTAGGAAAGTAAGAGAAGAGTAGATGAGGAATTTGGAAGGAATCTGAGTGTAAAATGGAGGGAGAGTAAGAAACTGTTCTGGAAAGAAGTCAAGAAAGTTAGGGAAGGTAGCAAGGGAAACAGTAAGGGTGTGAAAGATAAGAATGGGAGAATGCTAGCCGAGAAGCAAGAGAGAGTCGAAAGATGGAGGGAGTACTTCAGTGAGTTGCTAAATGTAAGGAATGAAGAGCCAGCAAACATAGCTGGATATGGTATGGGAGGGAGAAGAAGAGAAGTAGTGGAGGAGGAGGTGGGGATCAGGAGGTCAGAAGTGTGGGAAGCCATGAAAAGAGTGAAGTTGGGGAAAGCACCAGGAACAGATGGAGTGTGTGGGGAAATGTTGAGGTATGGTGGTGAGATAGTGATAGAATGGGTATGGAAAATGTGCAAACTAGCATGGGAGAAGGGGAGTGCACCCGATGACTGGAAGACTGGCATAATAGTCCCTCTATATAAGGGCAAAGGGGAAAGAGGAGTATTTATTAGTGGCCCCTCCATCATTGACGAACATGCCTATTACATAAGGCATCCTCTTCAAACACTAATCCGCCGTAGTTTGAATCTACCGCGCAGAGCATTTAAAAACTGAGGAGCCTTCATCATGAGCGCACGCGACCTCACTCATGGCTTCAGTCATTATGAATTGGGTTCTCACTACGAAAAAACTTCGTAAAAAATAAAAAGAAAAAGAAAATAAGAATAACTATCTAATAAGCTTTCCATCATATCGTGGATGTACTTGTGTGGATCTCTGACCAGACGCTGATTCAGGCGTCATTCTTCCTTCTCTGCTCTGCGCTCAGCCTGCCCGGACGTGTCTCCCCACGCTCCGCTGATTCCGCATTTGTTGCGTCCCTAGTGAGTTTTTTCTCATTTGTTTACTCCGGGATGTATCGAGTAAGGTTAGGATATGCGTAGCAGGAGTGTCCTGGGCTGGTTGCCCGCAGTGCAGTGTATTTTGGGTCGTGTGTTTGGGGCATCTATTTCGGATGTACCCTCGTGGTCCTGTTGTGGACTTGTGTTCGTTTCACAGTTGAGTTAGCTTGTGATGCAGGCGGCTTTCATTACGCGTTAATTATTGCTGCCTTTTATCTTTCTGATGAGGTAAGCTTTGCTTACTGACGTTCCCAGCGTATTTTTCTTCACTTAGTGAAGTTTTTTCTGGGTCCCGAGTCAGTCTTCCCTTTGCCGGAAGTATTTGCTACAGTGGTGTGTTGGCGGTGGTTCCTGTTGTTATATTTCCAGTGTTTTGTGTATATTTCAACTTTTATGATGCCGTCTACTTAGGCCTAGCCAGCCGCTCGTAGCTTTGCCACATGTACAAGTGTTATTGTTTATTTTTATAAATATGCCCTACTGTGTCATGTGTATCCGGGTTTTAGTTGTGTATTGGCTAATTCCTCGGACTATGTTTGTTTCCTGGTTTAGTTGTGTATTGGCTAATTCCACGGATTATTGTGTGGACTTAGGCTAGTCGTGCGTGGCTTTCCTTCGTGTCCGTTGTTCGTTCAGATGGTGTCTGAACGGGGTGGGTTTCCTTCCGGCGGGTTTTTTCTCGGTTTCACCATGAAAAAACCCGGCCGAGAGCCGTGTTGGGCCACACGTGGTTTCAACACAGGCTTGTGTCCCCGGCGATGAGGTGTCTGTGGCTCTCCAGGACTGCGTCTCCTGTGTTGGTGCCTGTTTTCAGGCTCCCTTTGATTCCCGGCGGAATGGCTGTACCCATCAAAAAACATTGTTCATGCGAACATATGTTATGAAGTTTTTCTACCCGGTTTTACAAACCACAAGAAAAAACCTAGCTGTTGTGAAGGGCTTTCCTCCCCGGCGATCTTTTACAAAGAAGTGGGGACAGGAACTTATGGGGTTAACGTTTTGACATCTCACCCGGCGGGTGTACCTTGGTAGGGTGGGATGAACAACTAAGTCATTCAGTTAGTTAACCGATCCATTTTAAGTGATACGTTATGTATCGCCGCCTTTACACTTACGGCGATTGAAGGTTTAATTTGGGGTTAACATCGTTTTTACACCCGGCGGGTGCTCCTAAGTGGAGGTAATAAGGAATTTACAATTCAATTTCGATTTAACCACTTATTTTAGGGATACGTTTAGGTATCGCCGCCTTCTTACTTACGGCGATCTTTTTGTGACAATTCGTTAGAAATCAGATCTCGTATCAGCCTGCCCTATGTTATTCTACTAAAATATTTCAAGGGCCGGCGTCTTTATGGGGGGTTGTTTTTGTTCCAAAATTGAATCTTGAGACAGTCACCACCAGAAAGACTATAAACGCCATGCTGGACCGTTATATTATTGTCAGAGGGTATTCTTCACTTTCTTAAAAAGATATGTTTAGATATTCTGAGCCCCGCCGCGTAGCGAGCTGTGATCGTTGTGTCATTACATCTCGTTACCCGGTGGGTTATTAACACTTGTGTGCGAACATGTTGGGTTAACCTTATGAGCATTTTTTCCAGAGCTGGGCTCCGGCGGACCAATACAGACCCGGCGGTAGTTTTCCCCACCAGTCTCTGTCATGGCGACCTTGGCCCCAGTCTTTGCTTTATGCACTACCCCTACCTGTGCCGGTATCCCTATTTTTGCGCATACTCTTTGCATAAGGTGTGTTAAATGTCTAGACCGTTCAAGGGGTCTGTGGGTCATGCGTAATTGTTCTTTTTGCTCCCAATTAGCTGTAAAGGTCCTATGCGACAATGATAAGACCGCGGCGGTCGCGTTAAGACAAGTGAGGCAACAGATGTCGGCATACACTACGATTGTTGCTCATAAGTCACTTCAATGTGACAACGTCCCTCTTTGGGATCGATTGCTCTTTGAACACCCTCCCCCTAAACGTTCCTCTCGAGTCACTTGTCATAAGCCGGCGGAGACTGGTCAGGGTTCTGTGTCTTCTGCTGCTACTCCGAAACGTCCAAGAGAGCCTACACCCCCGGCATCCGCCTCCTCGTCTAGGGCGAGATCTCGGTCTAGGTCACCTCTCAGACGCCAGTCATCTAGTCTTGCCTCTTCACCATCGAGTAAGAAGAGTAGGACGGAAAGTTCTACCAGTGGTCACGGCGATGAATCCTTCAAATCAAAGAGTAGTTCACGGTCACACCGTAGCCATAAATCTTCCAAAAAGGATTCCCATAAACGAAAGACCTCCCTACATTCACCAGCTTCTAGTGCCTCTCATCGTACCTCTACCCCAGACAGAGTTTGTGTTAGGTCTCAAGGGTCCAGTGCGGTGCCTGTCCCTAAAGAGGATTTACCCATTAATATTTTAACCCTGGAAATGGAGAGTTCAGGGGGATCAGTGATTGAGAATGTTTCAGACTCCCAAGAGAGTGTAGGCCAGGGCCTCGGTGTTTGGCGATTTGCTCAGCCAGGGTCTGACCACCCACTTCCGACTCAAACGAGTCACACAGTAGCTGACGTCCACAGGGACGCGGCGATCCCATCCTCTATTCCTGACTTATCTTGGCAGCAAGGTACCCCAGCTTCGGCGGGGTCTTCTCAGGAGGATCAGGAGGAGAAAGACGAGGTTTCAATAATTTCGGAGATGGAAGGGCAAGAGTCAGGTTCAGGCTTAGACGCCGCGCAGGATATTAATGATTCACCAGTAAGTTCATCATCAACTCAATTTGTCACTGCGCAGGAAGTTGAAGGGCTACTTAGTCATGCTTTATCTAAAAATTTTGGCCAACAACAGGAAACTCCCACAGTGGACTTGGGGGGGCTCCCACGACAAGTTTTACGGTACGGCCTCTGATGACTTCTATTGCTTTATCTAAGATCCCTAACCCCCCCCACTCTGTCACCATCAGTGGTTACTAGGCCTGCTACGGCGGCATTGACCACTTCGAATGTAAGGGTTATAACGGATGTCAATCCACCCCCTCTAGACAAGGCGCCTCTCAGAAAGGTAGCTATGCCCTTGCTTTATGGACCAGACGAGTCATGGGTCCTTTTGACCCCCACTAAACCAGAGCTCGCCCAACCTACCTTGTCAGGGGAACTCCCAGTACCGCGTGAGTGGGTCATCCAGGGCAATAAATCAAAGAAATTAAGGGCCTTGGATATTTTGGGAAATGTACTAGATGTTAACATCAAGGCTATACCTAGTTATTATCACCAAGACTATTTTGTGTATGCTACTAAGCCAGCTTTACCCCCTGCCTCAGCTTCAAAATTGTTTTCAGACTGGTCTAAGCTGGATGGGTTTAATGACATTAAGACTCTGTCAGCTCTCACTCCTGAACTTGATTTGCAAACCGTCACAGACGAAGCAGCTAATCCAGTCTTGAAGGTGGGGCAGTTGGGTCCAGGACCTTGGGTAGATTGGGAGATAGAGGCTCAAAACTTTGCAACCACATTTACTTCCAAATCTTCCCACCAGATCCCCCAAGATTCTCATTCGTGGTTCTCCATGCCGGTATGTTCTGCCGGCGGAGTCCCGTCAGCTTTGTTTTCTTTCCTAGCTGCCCCTAAGATTAATCTTTGTGAGCTAAAAGACCCTTTCACTACCCCTACCCCAACTCACCTAGACCGAGAATTTAGGCTAAGGGGGAAAGCTTTTCGCCTGTTTTCTCAGTACATAGTGTCTCAACAGGTAGCTAAGTCTTTACTTCGGTCCACTCAGGCAATCGCAGACGCGGATGCCAGAAGATCGGTTGAATTATCCCGGCGACTGCTACTCCAGTCGTCAATCCAATCTCTAGGTGACATACGCACCGCCTTACTTGAGGCGGTACGAGCAAGACAAGATCTCAGAATGTCTTTAGTTCGCAAACTGCCTGATCGCATTGCGAATCAGGTGGTCATGTCACCAGTGCTTACTCCCTCGTTAATGTCCCCTGAAGTGTGGCGAACGGTATTCAATATGGCACAGGCCTTTAAACAAAGTCCCACCCCTTCTAAGAAACCTGCCTTTAACTTCCCCAAACCCAGGCCAACCGCTAAAGCTCAGCCAGGGGGATCTAAGCCCTTTCTTCTGCCTAAGTCCTCCCACTCCCCCCAAGGTCAGTACAGGCATAGACAGAGTAAGTTTTCAGGTCAGAGAGGACGCGGCCATAATAAGCCAGGTCAGGGCCAGTCTTCGGCCAACACCAGCCAGCCGGCGAAGCGTCCAGCACCACCAACCCCACCACCAAAAAACTAAAGTCTCTCTCACTCCCGGTGCCAACCTTAAGGCCGGAGGACCCGAGGGTAGTACAGCCGGCGAACCCTTGTCTGCTAACTGGGTTGTTCCGAACGTGTCACCAAGCATGGCCTTTAAACACTTGGGCACGGATGGTGGCACGCAAAGGTATCACTTGGCAGTGGCTCCGGCGACCTCGCTTACGTCAGCCGACAACGGCGAATTTTGTTTCTTTAGAGGTGGAGTCACTGGTCCAGGAAATGATTGCCAAGAATGTCATCATCCCGGTCCCCCCAAATTACCCTGTATTCACGTCCAAACTATTTTTGGTTCCCAAAAGGGACAGTGTTCAGATGAGACCGGTCGTAGACCTGTCTTATCTGAACCTTCACATTCACAACGAGTCTTTCAGAATGTTAACAGTACACCAAATCAGGCTAACACTTCCGCCGGGAGGTTGGATGTGTTCACTAGACCTGACAGACGCCTATTGGCACGTATCGGTCAACAAAAGATTTCAAAGGTTTTTGGCCTTACGGATCAGGCACCAACATTTTTTTTTCAAAGGATGCCGTTCGGTTTGAACCTAGCACCTCGATTATTCACGAAATTAGTCCGGCAAGCCCTGATGCCATTGTTAAAACAAGGGATCAGAGTGTTGTGGTACCTAGACGACTGGCTGGTGGTGGCAGAGACACAACAATTATGCATCAAACATGTCAACATAATTTTAAATCATGTCAAAACTCTAGGGTTCAAGGTAAATCTGGTAAAGTCAAACCTTGTTCCCTCACGAGTAATTCAGTGGATAGGGCTGGTCTGGGACATGGCCACTCTCACTCTGAGTCAGAGTGTGGACAATCGCAACAGGTTTCGCAGGAAACTGTTCATGTTTCTTCACAGTCTGACTACGACGCGGAGGGTCTGGGAGTCTCTGGTCGGCTCTCTCAACTGGATTCAACTAACTGTCATGTTGGGCCGGTTGAAAGTAAAACGCTTAATATTGGAAGGCAACAAATATTTCCCACTCTTACCGGCGGGAAAATTATGGCCCATCCCGAAATTAATCCACACCTTACTAGCGGTCTGGGCAAAGAGGGAAACGTTGCACTCAATAATGTCATGGACCTCTCCTCCACCAACGGTATGGGTAGACACGGATGCGTCAGGCACAATAGGTTGGGGATTTCAGTCAAATCAGGGGCACCAGGGTCAGGGGCTTTGGTCCCACTTAGAAATCTCTCACATCAATGTCAAAGAATTACTAGTCCCCTTGTATTTCCTTCAGGCTCACGGCCCTGCGTTACGGGGCAAGTCGGTGGCCTTCAGAATGGACAATCTGAACGCAGTTCACTGTATTCAGAAACAAGGATCAACGAGGTCAAGGAGGTTGCGAAACGTGTCGGAAGAGATTTTTACTCTAGCCAACAGACTAGACATTTATCTTCACGCATCTTATCTCCCAGGCGTAGCGAACGTATGGGCAGACGCTCTGTCCCGGAGACAGAGCACGACAGTAGAATGGGAGCTCAAGCAACCCATTTTCAACCTAATGATTGCAGAGCTCTCCCATCCACAAGTGGATCTGTTTGCGTCCGAGGAGACTCACAAACTCCCTCTATACCTCACCCGCCGGACGAAAACGCCGGCAGGGGGGCCAGACGCCCTAGTGATAGACTGGAACAGATGGAGCTCCATCTATCTGTTTCCACCGCCAGATGCGTCACTAATGTGCCACGTAGTGAACAAACTACGAGATTATCGAGGCTTAGTCTCACTAATCGCGCCCCTGTGGCCGGCGCAGTTGTGGTACCAGCAATTGAAAACGTGGTGCCCGCACCCGGTGTCGCTCCCGGTCGGGTATTTCCACTTAGACACGATTGGCAACCTAGCGACCTCGCTGACTTTTGCATTATGGACATTCAGGAGGCCAAGTGGCTAGCACCATACGGTAGAGATGTGACCAATAAATTATTAAATCTCTGCGGGAGAGGGTACAACAGGGGAAGAGGGTTGTAGGAATGCTAAAAGCAGTAACAAGAAATAGGGTGGTCAGTATGGAAGTGAAGAAGTCCTTGCATGACAGTGTGGTAATCCCGACACTGACTTACGGAAGCGAAGCATGGACGTTGGTTGAGAGACTCAGACCAAGAGTGAGAGCAGTGGAAATGAATTACTTAAGGAGTGCGTGCAGAGTTACATGGAGGGATAGACAGACTAATGAGGAAGTAAGAAGGAGGTGCGGTGTGGAGGTAGATGTGCTGGAAAGTGTGAAAAGGAACAACTTGAGATGGTTCGGCCATATGGAACGTATGGAAAGCGAGAGAATGACTAAGAGGGTGTACGAGAGCGAGGTGGAGGGACAGAGGGGGAGAGGTAGACCGAATATGAGGTGGAAGGATGGAGTGAGGAACTACATGAACGAAGGCGGTGCTGGTTGGGGGGAGGGGCGTCGACTGACTGGGGACAGAGGTGCATGGGGGCGGTTCGTTCGTGGCCACCCCTTCGGGGATCACGGCGTCAGGCAATAGATAGATAGATAGACTCAGTCTACGAAACGACAGTATCACTCACATTGGCAAGCCTTTACTTCTTGGATCATTAGAACAGAACAGACTGTGCCATCAGTAGCTTTAGTGTTCAATTATTTAAATTATCTGTTTGAGCAGAAACATTTATCTGTGGTAACGTTAAAAAATCACTTAACTGCGATTAGAGTGCCCTTTTTAGACCTTACAGGTCTCTCCATACTGGTGGCGGAGGAAACAGGTTTTATGAGATCTTGTTTTAAACTCCGCCCACCTCCCCATCAGCTCATGCCCACTTGGTCTCTGGAGAAAGCTTTGTCTTTACTTCACTCTCGTCTGTACCAAAATACTGCAGACTTTGCTTTACTCTTAAAAAACGCTGTTTTCCTTTTGGCTTTGGCCACCGGGAACAGAGTGTCTGAGCTGGCGGCGATGAGTAACACACCTAATTGCCTCCAGTCTTAGAAATCAGGCATGTTCGTCAATGATGGAGGGGCCACTAATAAATTATAGGTTTGACTCCTGTAAGGAGATAAAGAAAACCTAATATTTAGTAGTGGCCCCGTAATCATTGACGACTGGGGCCCTCCCGACCGTCCCCTTCCCATTCGTTGATGTATTGAGGATTTCGGTTTACTTGATATGTCAGTGAAGGAAGAATGACGCCTGAATCAGCGTCTGGTCAGAGATCCACACAAGTACATCCACGATATGATGGAAAGCTTATTAGAGGGAGTAGTTGAAATATAGAAAAAAAAAAAAAAAAAAAAAAAGATAGTTATTCTTATTTTCTTTTTGTTTTTATTTTTTACGAAGTTTTTTCGTAGTGAGAACCCAATTCATAATGACTGAAGCCATGAGTGAGGTCGCGTGCGCTCATGATGAAGGCTCCTCAGTTTTTAAATGCTCTGCGCGGTAGATTCAAACTACGGCGGATTAGTGTTTGAAGAGGATGCCTTATGTAATAGGCATGTTCGTCAATGATTACGGGGCCACTACTAAATATTAGGTTTTCTTTATCTCCTTACAGGAGTCAAACCTATAGTGTGGTAACCACCGAGGAATATGTCTTCTAAGCGTAGTAGGGAAGGTATACAGTAGGGTAGTGATTGAGAGAGTGAGAGTGAGAACGGAGAAATGGATAGGCGACGAGCAGGGAGGTTTTAGGAAGGGAAGAGGATGTGTAGATCAGATTATTCCCCTGAATTGTGTTGTGGAGAAGTATCTTATCTGGAGAAGAAACAAAAGGTGTATGTTGCCTTTATGGACTTGGAGAAGGCCTATGACAGAGTGGATAGAGAAGGTTTGTGGAAAGTACTTTGAATATACGGAGTAGAGGGCAAGTTGCTGAAAGCAGTGAAGAGCATGTATGAGGGTGCAAAGGCGGCAGTACGCGTGGAGAGTGAGCAGAGCGAGTTCTTTGACCGGAATGTTGGTTTGAAACAGGGGTGTGTGATGTCCCCGTGGTTGTTTACTGTATATATGGATGGAGTCATGAAAGAAATACTATCAAGAGCAGTGGATGTTGGTGTATCGCTGAAAAGGGAGGGAATTGAGTGGAAGCTACCTATACTGCTGTTTGCGGATGATACAGTTCTGATGAGTGATAATGAATGGGAGTTGCAGGGTCTGGTAAATGAGTTTGGAACAGTGTGCGAAAAATGGAATTTGAAGGTAAATGCGGGGAAGAGCAAGGTTATGGTCTTCGAAAGGGGTGAAGTCACAGAGTGTGAGGTGAAGCTGAACGGTCAGGCTATTGGGATCGTCAACTCTTTTAAGTATCTGGGCAGTGTGTTGAGTAAAGATGGGACTATGGATGAAGAAGTGAGGGAGAGGGTGCAACAGGGGAAGAGGGTTGTAGGAATGCTAAAAGCAGTAACAAGAAATAGGGTGGTCAGTATGGAAGTGAAGAAGTCCTTGCATGACAGTGTGGTAATCCCGACACTGACTTACGGAAGCGAAGCATGGACATTGGTTGAGAGACTCAGACCAAGAGTGAGAGCAGTGGAAATGAATTACTTAACCTAAGAAGTGCGCATGGGGGGTATGAGACACCACACTCCTGTGCTGACGTATTTGAGCTGTTCCCATCACTAACATCGTTATTTTACCATAAATAGCATTAATACTTATCCATATGTGCCTATTATAGGTTGATTATAAAGGTATTAACCTGTTACAACAATAAAACAAGTGGAAACAGTGTTTGGATGGTCAAAATCGGCGATACAGGCCAGGAGTTACATAATGTATGGCTGAGGCAACCTCCCTGCCCTCCACCCCTCCCCTGTCTGGAGAGACACTGTTCCTCAATAGTCTCTCTCTCGCTCTTTCCCACGCTTGGTAACAGTGATGACAACGCCCTGCTACCAACTCGCTAATGTTAGCACGAAAATAAACCACAGAATAAGGGAATAACAGGGAAAATAGGTGATAACTGAAGGAGAGGAGGAAAGTGGGGAAGGAGGGGAGGTGGAGGAGTGATATTTGGCATGGCCCAGGGGCAAAACAAAAATAAATAAATATATATATATATATATATTTTTTTATTTTTTTTTTTTTTTTTGGGGTGTTTTAACCCATTGGATCCCAGCGTCGTACGTGATGCGTCGGCAGTGTTTGATCACCAGCTCCCAGCAACGCATCACGTGCGTCTGGCATATTAAAATCAGTTACGTGGCTCGTAAGGTAGGAAATGGCGGGAGAATAGGAGGGGGAGGTACCGTAGTGTGTGGGCGAGCCGGGCCAAGACAGCCGCGCGGCCGGTGGTGGTGGGCTTAGTGGGGCTACTTTACCCACTTACTTCACCGCAACTTTGGACCTTCATTACTCCTGTCGTATGGGAGCTAGAGGGTTGAGATTTGTGTGAGACACTCCTTAGGATGTACACATTACAATGCCATACTCAGTATTCACCCTAGTGCTGCTGGGCGGGTGGTCATGCGGGGGAGGTGAACTGTCGACCCACGCCCCCCAAATGACCGAGGTGAGTATTTTTTTTTTCTTCATTTCTCACCTTTCTCTTCCATTTTAGCTAAACAAAAATATTTGAGGCTCCCCCTCCCCCCCAAAAAAAATATCCGAGGTGATTTTTTTTTTTTTTTTTTTCATTTCTCACCCTTGTCTTCCATTTTAGCAAACAATAAAACAAAGTGAAAATCGCTTGGGAATAGGATGAACAAAATAATATAACTAGCCGGGGCTCAGCGGGTTAAATCGATTTTTTTTTCCCTTACTCTTTAGAGTCTTCCCGCAGTCCGCCGGGGGAACTCTTAAGAGTCTCCCCGCAGTTCCCGGGTTAAGGAGTGCGTGCGGAGTTACATGGAGGGATAGACAGACTAATGAGGAAGTAAGAAGGAGGTGTGGTTGTGGAGGTAGATGTGCTGAAAAGTGTGAAAAGGAACAACTTGAGATGGTTCGGCCATATGGAACGTATGGAAAGCGAGAGAATGACTAAGAGGGTGTACGAGAGCGAGGTGGAGGGACAGAGAGGGAGAGGTAGACCGAATGAGAGGTGGAAGGATGGAGTGAGGAAGTACATGAACGAAGGCGGTGCTGGTTGGGGGGAGGGGCGTCGACGGACTGGGGACAGAGGTGCATGGGGGCGGTTCGTTCGTGGCCACCCCTTCGGGGATCACGGCGTCAGGCAATAGATAGATAGATAGATTTTTTGATATAAATATAGATATTGTTAATGAACAGTGCATACTTAACCCATCAGACCCGGAAGCACTCTGAGGCACCCATAAAAAACACCCCCGGAGCTACCCGGAAGGGCTCTGAGGCACTCATGAGCTTAAAGCCTGTAAGCTTGGTGTGCGAGGCGTCCGTCCGACGCATGTATACAACAGCCGGCTGGACCGACGCCGTGCATCTCCGACCACAAGAAGGAGTGCGTCGCTTGTTCGTGTGTGCCTGTATGTTATTGTTAAGTATCGAAAAGTAGTTTTGCCATAAAGTTATCTCCAATGAAATCATCATCACAACTGAACCAGTTGACTTAGAGAGCTCTACTTAACGCCATTCTACAGGTACGAAACACATCTACGCTTGGGGATGCACGGGAATGCGGAAGCAAGCAAAATAATAAAGATGCGGTAGCCTAGGCGTAGACGTTTTTTGGCCAAAACCCCCAGATTTCGGGGAATATATATGGAATACATAGCCGGGGGTGAAGGGTAGTATATAACAAAGTTGATGATTTTAATTTTAACGTACTGAACTTTCCTTTCCCTAGTAGTAATATTGATAGTAAAATAACTTATAATAGTTTTTATTCCCAGTTAATTAGATTTTGTAAAATTTGCAAGTAGGCTAGATGGCTTTTGGGCTAGAGCTAGGTTACTATACAGACTATACTAGACAGAGGTTTTGAGGCAAGTAAATTGTTACATAAATTTAATCTTTTTAGGGTCAATTATTGTGACTATTCTAAAATTTGACATCAATAATTTTAATCAAGCATTTTTAACTTGAAGTTCCTTGTATAACCTCTGCTTACTTTTTGTCTGTTTGTATTTATGGTTTTTCTTTTTCTATTATTATTGATTTATAAAATTAATTGTTCTTGTTAAAAGAGTACTCTTTGTTTAAATCTGTTGTTGCTTCTTCATATTTTGATAGGTAGTTTTCAACATTTTGTTTTTTAATAGAAGTTTATTATTTAATTTTAACTGAAACCGGCGATGGAGAGAAGAAGAGAGCCTGGTGGGAGACGAGGAGGATTTTGAGTTTGAGGGCTTTTCCAACGATGATAATGAGGAGCAGTTGGTCTTTATTAAAAAGCAGTTGATGGGTCTGGTGAGGTGGAGGGGAGTGGTGGAGAAAGGAGTTGAGGTGGAGGCTTTGACCGAGATTTGTGGTGCTAGTGGCGGAGTGGATAGGCCAGTGAGTGATAGCCTAGAGGCCGTGATGGTCAAGGTGGATGAGTTAGTGGCGGAGAACGCGGCACTCAAGGCGCAGCTTAGGAAATATGAGGGCCACCTGGGTGAGGAAGTCAGGGTAATTAATGAGGTAAAAAATGAGTGGACGAGGGTGGAGAGTGCAAAGGTGGTAGTCCTGGAAGAAATTGTGAAGGAGCAGAAGGAAGAGAGGGTAAAGGAAAAGAGTTTGAGAAAAATGTAGTGCAAGTTATAAAGAAGAAAGAGAAGGTAGTGAGAGACAATAGACAGAGGTAAATGTTTAATAATTTTTGGAGATGTAGAAGAGCACCTGGCAGATATGAAGGAAAGAAAGGAAAGTGATGAAAAGAAAGTTGAGGAGATACTGGAGTGCTTAGATGATGGTTATGGATGGGTGAAAGAAGTGGAGGAGGTGAGAAGATTAGGAAAGTATAAGAAGGGCAAGACGAGACTACTAAGATTAGAACTAAAGTCTAGGTCAACTGCAGAAGCATTAGCCAATGTTAGTTGGAAACTTATTTTAACGGACATGAATCATATAAGAGTGAAAAAAGACTTGAGTGTAGAAGAACGTGAACAGTTAAGGGAACTACAAGCTAGGGCTGATGCAGAGAATGGAAAGTCGTCTGAAGAAGAAAAGAAGATTTTTTTTGGAGAGTAAAGGAGGGGCAATTAAGGAATTGGTACAACCGGAGCCGCAGAGAACCGGAAGTGAGAGAGGAGATGATGGTGAGAGCAGAGAGACAGGTAGCGACTTACTTACTTGGTTACTTGGTGTGGAGTTTCTCAGCCGCGCTCCGTCACTAGATGTGACGCTCGTCGCAGCTGCCCTTTAAACCATCTAGCACTTGTAGTCTTGTCTCACAGTGCCATCTTCTAAGTCATAACACTCCCTGAACAAATGTGTTTTTAGTGACTTTTTAAAGGCCTTTATGTTGGAGGTATGGAAGTGGAGGTAAAACAGAGAGTGTGTGAAGGAAGGAAGGTTTTCGGAGCAATGGGAAGTATGTGGAAGACGAGAAATCTCGGAGTGAAAGTAAAAAGTGCACTGTATCAAGGAATTGTTGTGCCAACAGTGATGTATGGGGCTGAGACATGGGCTCTGAAGAAAAAGGAGAAAAGAGGGCTGGATGTGATGGAGATGAGCTGCTTGAGGAGTATGTGTGGAGTTACTCGTAGAGACAGATTGAGAAATGAAGAGATACGTAGGAGAGTGGGGCAGCAGGAACATTTGTCAGCCAGAGTGGACAGAAGGGTGCTGAGCTGGTATGGTCATGTTGAACGAATGGGAGATGAAAGGCTTACAAAGAGAATATGTGAGTCAGGTACAAGGGGAGATAGAAGGGCAGGAAGACCCCCATTGAGATGGAGAGACTGTGTAAGAAAGGCTTTGGATGATAGAGGAATGACTATAGATCAGGCAGGGGAAGTGGTGGTGGACAGGAGTGAATGGAGAATGCTTGTGAATAGTTGAGTGAACACGTGGTCATTTGGAGTAAGGGGTCGGGCGCAAGTTGGACTAGATAATAGTCCATCAGGCGCCTGGCCCGGGGAGACGATTAATATGAAGGGTGTGCCTGGAAGTGTGGTGGGAGGGCTTGTCGCTTTGGCTCCGCTGCATATCTGCCTGCCGAGATCGGAACCTCTCCTGGTGGTCAGGGGCCGGGGGAGTGCTGGAGCGACCTTGGTAACCCTGGTCTCTGGGTCTTCTCCTGGGTGACCTGGATGTGTGAGAGTTTGTGTTTTTTATCTGTGTTTATTTTTTGTTTTATGTTGTTTTTGTGTTTTCCCTGTTCTTGCTCTGTCTTGAGTCGGCTACCCCCAAAATGGGGATTGGGCCTGAGCATATAGATAGATAGATAGATAGATGTTCGCACACCTTTTCACATTAACTGGTAGATTATTATAAAGTCTCGGTGCACTCTTTTCGAAGGCCCTAAATCCAAATTCATGATTGCACCGTGGCTCATTCAATTGATGCAGCACGTTGCCATGTCTCAGCATCATATCAGTGCCAACATTGAAGTCTTCCAATAAGTCTCGCATATATTCCGGCTTTCCAAAGTTCAAAGCTTGATACACTATAACACACAGTTTGAATATGATCCTCGCTTTCACCGGCAGCCAATGCAGGTCAATTAATGCCGGCGTTATACTCGCACGGAATGGTAAACTCTTTATTAATCTTGCTGCTCTATTCATTATAAGTTGTAGTTTTCGTAGCAAGTAATTTGGTAGTCGATAATATAGAGAATTACAATAGTCTAATTTACTAATTACATGATTGTGGATCAACATTTTGGTTGTATTAATATCCAGATATTTTCTCACAAAAGCAATATTCCTCAGATGATAGGCAGAGATTCGCACTGTTTGATTAATCTGGTTTTTAAATGACAGTTCACTATCAACCAAGACTCCCAAATCCTTCACCACACTACTCACAGTCATCACACTATCATTGATATTGAGGCTTTGCACGCCCAGTCTCTCAAGGTTCACCCGTCTGCCTACTAATAGGCATTCAGTTTTATTTTCATTTAATTTCAGTTGCTTTGACTCCATCCACTTCTCAATGTCTTTTAGTAAACCACTAATCTTCTCCTCAACATTCACCACGTCACTTAGTGCCAGATAGAATTGGGTGTCATCCGCAAACAGCTTGAATTTCACTCCATGTTTCATTAATATGCTAGATAGTGCAATTGTATATATACAGAATAGAATTGGTCCAAGAACACTCCCTTGAGGGACGCCCCTCTCTAGATGCTTCATCTCTGAGAATTTATTACTTATTTGCACACAATAAGTTCTGTTAGTAAGGTAACTTTGAAGGTATTCCAGCGCATTACCATCAATACCAATAGCTTTACAGTCTTCTATTAGTAAGCTATGCACCACTGTATCGAACGCAGCACTCAAGTCCAACAAAATTAAGATTCCACACTTCGCATTGTCCATTTGCACGAGTAAATCATTAATCACAGAGCACATCGTGGTTTCCGTAGAGTAAAGTCTTCTATATGCGGACTGGTTGTCTGGGAGAGCCTTCAATAAACTCAAGTGATCCCATAACTGACCCAGAATTACATTTTCAGTAATTTTTGATAGAAATGTTAAATTGGAAACAGGCCTAAAAGAGCTCAAGCATTGAGAATCAAGGCTCCCTTTAATAATAGGCTTCACAATCGCATTCTTTTCAGACGATGGAAATACATTATTTGCAATGCTAGTTTATTATGTCAACATATATGTCCAGAAAACTGTTAAATTTTTTACTGTGCACTATTTCACGTATCGGTATAGGATCATTACTACAATGGGTAAGTTTTGCTTTCGTAACTATGGATTTAACTGTATTCAGATCCGTCATAGTAAATTCTGTTAACTTAGTCACAGTAGGCTCAGCTACAACAACGTCTTGAGTCTCGACTACTCCAAAATTTCCAACAATGGTATTAATTTTATCACAAAAAAA
Organism: Paralithodes platypus; assembly: GCA_032716605.1. Classification (NCBI taxonomy): domain Eukaryota; kingdom Metazoa; phylum Arthropoda; class Malacostraca; order Decapoda; family Lithodidae; genus Paralithodes; species Paralithodes platypus. Next base: position 47,005,778 of record CM064572.1, read on the forward strand.
GTCAGAAAAATCATTCGCCAATGTCATATCCGGAATCCCTTCTGGTAACTTATTTTTCTTCTTGTTTCCCGTCAAGTTGTCAAGTACCACATACAGCTTATTCATATCAGATCCAGCTTCTTTTGCTTTATTCATATAGTATTCACGTTTTCTAAGCACAATGAGCCTGTTTTCTATATTCCGAGCTCTTTTATAGTTATCTCTTGCCTCCTCGGTTCGTAGACGTCTCCATAGCCTCTCATATTTCTTCTTGGCCTTTTTTGCTCTTTGAATATCAGCATTAAACCACGGCGCACTATCAACTATTACTATTTTCTTTTCAATAATGGGGCACATATCTTCGTATTTTTCTCTAGCAATGCTGTTATACAGATTAGTGAAACATGACGTACAGTCATCTATTAATTCACCGTGAGCACAGTGTTCTCTTTTCTTAATTAGTATTTCATTCGCAACAGTCGATATTAGTAGTTGTGGCTCAAATTTTCTTTTTGACCTACACTTTATTGTCTTAGATTGTCTAGGTTTACTTACAAACGGCATGTTAAAAGTAACTAGTTTATGGACCGGCGAAATACAACACTCATCTTCAACATACAGCTCATTTATCATATCGCTTTCTCTATTCGTAAAAACCAAGTCTAAGGCATGACCACCTCTTGAAGTTGCAGTATGCACTTTATTTATCAAGTGGAAAGACTCCATCAATTCTATAAAGATAGTAGCATAGTAATAATTTGGAACATCCACCCACAGATTAAAGTCACCAAAGACGAATGTATTCGTACTAACCATATCAATTGTTTCCAAGTATAATCTAAAATCATCAATAAATGTACTGGCACTTAAATTTGGGGGTCTATAAACAACAATAAAAGTACATTTCCAGCCTCCAATCTCACAGCCCACCTGTATATGTTCAAAACTACCGAACCTTGCAGATTTACATATTTTCAGCTTCTTAAACGTGTTTGTAAGAAAAATTCCCACACCACCACCTCCCTTCCCTCTTCGTGGATTGTGCAAGAAGGTATGCGTTAAAGGAGTCATTTCAAGTATTTTAGCAGTATCGTATTCACTCAGCCATGTTTCAGTTACCGCTAGTACATCATATTTTGCCTCATTAATTAAGTCTCGAATTTCAAAGGTTTTATTTCCCACTGATTGAATGTTTATCAGTCCCCCCTTTATCTTTATTAAAGCACTAGATTCCATGATCAGTTAGGTCTCTCACCTTGACTATCTCACTCGAAAAGACCGGGCACCGGGTATCTGATGATGAATGAAACACGTCTTGTTTCCCGTATCTCATACAATTTATGCACTTTCTCACAGTCGCCTTACAATCCTTCGACCTATGTGTTCCAGCACATTTAAAACAAACAGGAACATCACTGTTTAGTTTAGCAGCACACTTATTTTCTGCATGCCCAAATCTCTGGCAATAGAAACAAGCCAATGCATGGTACCTGTCTCTTATATTATATTCCCCATTGAAGTTGCACCTTGTCTTTATATTTGTAGAGAGCCGCACAGACTTCAGGCTCACATTTCAGGATATAATGGACTGTACCTCCAGCAGCTGGTTTATCAAAAATCATGGCAATCTTTCCTTTAATATCATCAATCGAATTCAGAAAATCATTCCTTGCAATTAATGTATCAATTATCTCACTCTTGGACTCTTCAGGATGAACATTGCAAATCATCACTTTTGGTTTTAATTTTTTCACACTCCTTGTAGTAACAGCCGTCACCTCTACCAACTTTTTAACTGCATCATTCAGCATATCCACAGTGCCAAAATTCATCACCATGTTCCCTTTAGGGGTAAACTTCGTATCGTGAATTTGAATCCCCTCTAGCACCTGAGAAATTTCTCCTCTCTTGTCAGTTGCCTTTTCATTCTCATCCGTCGCCTTCAGAACGAGTAGATTCTTCTTTTCTTTCTTCTTTCTTCTCCCCGCCACCACATCCGACCACCCAGGCGAGTCAGAAACCGCTGACGTTTGCGCGGGGTCAGCGCTTATAGCATCAACAACATTTCCCATACCACTAGTGACTCCTTGCATCTCCATCTTCACTACTTTCAATTGAGTTGAAAGTTCTTGAGTTTTACCGTCTAGTCCTTGGGTCATCTTATCATTTAATTCACTCCTGATGTTTTTTAGTTTATCGCTCATTACATCAAAACCTTGGGTCATCGTTTCTTTGAATTCAATAAATTCTTTCATAATTTCTTTCTTTATGTTTTCCATTTCATTCTTAAATGAAGTTAACATTCCAAGCTTTGTCTTACATGGATCACAGACATAGTTTATGTGCGCTACGTTTTCAGTCTTTATGCCAATCAAGTGTTCACATTTGATATGGGCCCAGTTTTTGCAAGTTGAGCATCCAATCCACTTTAACTTCTCTCTCTCCCCATCAGTTTTATCGCATTTATAACACTTTACGTCAGGAGCCATCCCAATAGCAATTAAAGGTTTCGATAGAACAGTCTTTGTAACATGGGAGGCAGAGCTCAGGCGGCACACGTCTACTCTGCTACTCTGCTAGTGACACAGTCGGAGCATAGAGACGGAGGGGGGGGGGGGGAGCGAGAGAAAATGCAGGGGGCAGAGGACCAGAGAGAGAGTCGGGACATGGTAAAGGTGGAGAGGGGGGTGCAGGAGATCGCGTAGAGAGGAGGAGGGAAGTAGAAATAGCAAGAAACGTGGAGTTGAAACAGAGACTCCTAACACCTCCTCGACTGGTGATGGGCTGGTCTATCAGAGTGAGAACTGAGCGATCTCTGCCATACCCATAGCTTACTCTGACTGTTCCTTTTACTTTTATATTTTCTAGATCTCAAGTGACGGCGTCTCTTCCGTGGATTGACCTCCCAGTCTACCTAGATTGGAAGCCCAAGCGTCACATTTTTTCCTTTGCCTCTCAACTTTCTCTTCATAATTGCTGAGGGGCACAGGGCCCTGGGTGGGGCTTTGGTTTCCTGGGCGTTTCCGCACCCTCCTCAGCTCCCCGCCATGGAGTGGCTTCGGTCACCCAGGCTTTATTGTGGTCGGCAGTGACGGTTCTGTGGGGGCGCACGGTTATGGCCTTGGCCTTCTCGGGGCCTTGGGGCTGTTCGGCCAGGCAGCTTGGGGAACAGCAACAACAACAACAACACCTCGGAATCAGTTAAGAGTGGGTTTGCTAAACATTCGTTCTCTTCGTAACAAGATGGATCATATAATTGAGACTTTAAGTGAATTTGAGCTCGATGTCTTGTGCCTGACAGAGACTTGGTTGTGTGAATCCGACATCCAGATTATTCGCAGTGCTTTGCCCAAATCATATTCCATAATTAGCGCGCCTAGACCTTCTGCAGACCACCCTGGTGGAGGCGTAGCGCTTATTTATTCTCTCGCGATCACAACTATTTCTCGCTCAGACTATGTTCCTGTCCCATCTTTTGAACTCCTGGAAGTAGTAATTAACCATCGTCAGCAGACCTTTAGAATTGCAATTATCTATCGACCAGGTTATCGAGGTACGGATAGAAACTTCATGGATGAGTTTGATCAGTTTTTGGAGGCATCTGCTAGTAAGACTGGTGGGTTGCTGATCTGTGGTGACTTTAATTATTGGATTGATAATCCATCTTTGAAGCCCTTTTCTTCTGAATTTCTTTAATTGATCGGTCATAATAATTTTGTCAACCGCGTGTCCCACTCGACTCATATTTGTGGGCACATTCTTGATTTGGTTTTATCTCCAGTTGGCTGCGATAGTGTGTTAGGCATTGAAGTTGATCCGATAGATCCTACAGTCTCTGACCATGCTTTAATTACTTTTTATATCAGCGTACCCAAAGTCTCTTCCTATAAAAAGGAAATTAGGTTCAGAAATTACAAAAATATTGACCAAGAGCAAATTTGCCATGAAATTGACCAGTCTCTAAATGCCATCAGCTGCTCTGTTCTTTCATCTGATGAACTAACTGAGATTCATAACAGGGTACATCAATCTGTCTTTGATCATCATTGCCCAGAGATTGTGAAGACAATTATTGTGCGTGATGATTCACCTTGGTATGGCCCACCAGTTAACTCTCTCCGCAGACAACGTAGGAGAGCAGAACAAAAGTGGCGCTTGCAATGAACGGAGGAAACTCGACTGGAATATATATCGGCAAGAAAAGATGTAGTATGTGCAGTGAAAGCTGAAAAGTCTAAGTATTATCAAAACAGAGTCGATTCCTGTGGCAATGATCAAAAGAGGCTTGTAGAGGTTGTAAATGGTTTGTTGGGTCGAAAGAACAAGTAAAATTATTAGTTACGTCAGAGACATGAATAAAACTTTCTGCAAGCTTGATCCTATTAATGTTTCCAAGATGTCATTTGTCTATCTGCATGTCGCAGATTTCATCTGTAAAATTGTAAACAGATGCTTCATGGAGGGTAACTTTGTTCAATCTGAGAAACAAGCTCTAGTGGTGCCTCTTCTAAAGAAACCTGGACTTGATGCTGAGGATATGTCAAATTACCGACCTGCTTCAAACTTGTCGTTTCTTTCAAAAATAATTGAGCGGGCCATACTTGATCAATTGTTACCATTGCTTGAACAGAACAAAGCTGTTTCTCTTGCTCAGTCTGCATATAGGAAATACCATTCAACTGAGACCTCTTTATGTAAGATTCAGAATGACTTGGTGGAGAACACATGCAACGGGAAGGCGTCTCTCTTGGTTTTGTTGGATCTTTCTGCGGCCTTCGATACAGTGGACCATGACCTACTGTTAAAAGATCTGCACTCTTACTGTGTTCGTGAAAGAGCACTCTTGCTCCTCAAATCATATTTATCAGATAGATTTCAGTGTGTAGTGATTGGCCATACCATCTCTGACCAAGCCCCCCTGTTGTTTGGAGTTCCTCAGGGATCGGTTCTGGGACCGATCCTCTTCATAGTTTACACTAGCAGCTTGGCATCCTTGCTAGATGCTCATGGTGTTGCCTATCACTTTTACGCTGATGACACTCAGTTGTATGTGAAGATAGAAAACATTAATGATACTAAGACCAAAATGGAATCTTTATTGTCTGACATTAAGATCTGGATGGCAAAGCGGAAACTCAAACTGAATGAGAACAAAACAGAGATCATTATCATTCATGGAAATAGAAGGGGAAATGATGCTGAAAATGTAGTGACTCTGGATATAGGAGGTTCTCAACTTCACCCAGTAAGCTCAGTGCGAAACTTTGGAGTATACTTTAACTCTAAAATGAACTATGAGAATCACATCAATCAGGTCATCAAAATTTGTAATCTCCAAATCAGAAACTTGCATTCAGTGAGACGGTTTCTTAACAAGCGCTGTCTTCTAACATTGGTTCACTCAATTGTCCTATCATGTGTGGACTATTGTAATGCCTTATTGGTTGGCCTTCCTAATTACTGTACTTGCTACAAAAAGTTCAGTCCATACTAAATAGAACAGCGAGGCTCATATTTGATCTACCTCCAAGAACCCCCACTTCTTCATATTTGATGGAGCTGCACTGGTTGCCAGTTAAAGCTAGGATAGAGTTTAAGTTGTGTCTTATGACTTTTAAGGCACTTATGTTTGGCGAACCTAAGTATCTTGCTGACCTCTTGAGACGCCCTTTGGCACGTTCTGGTGTGATCCTGAGAAGCAGTGATAATGTGCTGCGTCTTGATGAACCGGTAGCTATCCAGCAGTCCTCTCTCTCCGATTGGTCCTTTTCTTTCGTGGCTCCTAGGTTATATAATGAATTGCCTTTATCAATTAGACAGCTGAACTCCATAGACTCTTTCAAAAAGTTGAAAACCTTTCTCTTCTGTAGGAGTTATGATCTTGCAAGTGGCACAGTGACAGGTCGTTACAGACTCTAACTGCTGCCATGTTAAATAGTTGTTGTTGCTTGGACTACAGGTGAACTGCACCACACTTCTCTTGATAGTGGTGCAATGTGTTACGAGCGCTAGTGAATTCCTCTGGAAGAACTGGCGCTTGCGAGAAATAGAAGACCAGATTATTATTATTATTTTTCAATGTCGATAGTATAAATTGCTTGCTTTTGCGATTTCCTTAGTTTATTTGTACGAGTAATGTAGGTTATTTGTAGGGTAGTTATTGATAGGGGTCACTTGAGGCATGCTATGCTTACAGGTACCTACCCGATAGCACTATCGTTAGTGAGTGCAATTTGTATTTTGTACTATTGTTAATGTCTTGTCAGGTTGCAAATTTGATTTTAATAGAACATTTTGACACTAATTGTAGTTTCTTTATTCATGCAGAGTTTAGTCAAAATTTACCAGAACGTCCCAGACTTCCCAAACTGACAAATTCCTTGAACGTGACGATAGTGCGTTGTTATGTGTGCGATTAGTTTGCTTGGGAAACAGATTAACTTGCTCATGTAGTAATGTAGGCTATACCCTATGTGGTGGATTCTATCTATCTATCTATTGCCTGACGCCGTGATCCCCGAAGGGGTGGCCACGAACGAACCGCCCCCATGCACCTCTGTCCCCAGTCAGTCGACGCCCCTCCCCCCAACCAGCACCGCCTTCGTTCATGTACTTCCTCACTCCATCCTTCCACCTCTCATTCGGTCTACCTCTCCCTCTACCTCGCTCTCGTACACCCTCTTGGTCATTCTCTCGCTTTCCATACGTTCCATATGGCCGAACCATCTCAAGTTGTTCCTTTTCACACTTTCCAGCACATCTACCTCCACACCACACCTCCTTCTTACTTCCTCATTAGTCTGTCTATCCCTCCATGTAACTCCGCACGCACTCCTTAAGTAATTCATTTCCACTGCTCTCACTCTTGGTCTGAGTCTCTCAACCAACGTCCATGCTTCGCTTCCGTAAGTTAGTGTCGGGATTACCACACTGTCATGCAAGGACTTTTTCACTTCCATACTGACCACCCTATTTCTTGTTACTGCTTTTAGCGTTCCTACAACCCTCTTCCGCTGTTGTACCCTCTCCCGCACTTCTTCATCCATAGTCCCATCTTTACTCAACACACTGCCCAGATACTTAAAAGAGTTGACGATCTCCATAGCCTGACCGTTCAGCTTCACATCACACTCTGTGACTTCACCCCTTTCGAAGACCATAACCTTGCTCTTCCCCGCATTTACCTTCAAATTCCGTTTTTCGCACACTGTTCCAAACTCATTTACCAGACCCTGCAACTCCCATTCATTATCACTCATCAGAACTGTATCATCCGCAAACAGCAGTATAGGTAGCTTCCACTCAATTCCCTCCCTTTTCAGCGATACACCAACATCCACTGCTCTTGATAGTATTTCTTTCATGACTCCTTCCATATATACAGTAAACAACCACGGGGACATCACACACCCCTGTTTCAAACCAACATTCAGTGGTGATGGGCTGGTCTATCAGAGTGAGAACTGAGCGATCTCTGCCATACCCATAGCTTACTCTGACTGTTCCTTTTACTTATATATTTTCTAGATCTCAAGTGACGGCGTCTCTTCCGTGGATTGACCTCCCAATCTACCAAGATTGGAAGCCAAAGCGTCACCTTTTTCCTTTGCCTCTCAACTTTCTCTTCATAATTGCTGAGGGGCACAGGGCCCTGGGTGGGGCTTTGGTTTCCCGGGCGTCTCCTCACCCTCCTCAGCTCCCCGCCATGGAGTGGCTTCGGTCACCCAGGCTTTATTGTGGTCGGCAGGGAGGGTTCTGTGGGGGGCGCTCGGTTGTGGCCTTGGCCTTGCTCGGGGCCTTGGGGCTGTTCGGCCAGGCAGCTTGGGGAACGGCAACAACAACAACCAACATTCAGGTCAAAGAACTCGCTCTGCTCACTCTCCACACGTACTGCCACCTTTGCACCCTCATATTGTTCACATGTGTGGGGAGGTTCCTCTCACACTGCTCTCCTAGACAAAGTTGAAAGGAAGGCCTTTCGTATCATTAACTCCCGTCCACTCACCAACTCTCTGCAATCTCTCTCTCTCCGCCGCAATGTTGCATCTCTCTCGCTATTCTCTCGCTACTATAATAATCAGTGTTCCTCAGAGCTTTCCCAGTGTACACCACCTCCTTTACGTAGGGCATGTGGTACTCGTCTTGCAACTCAATCCCACCCCTACTCTGTGCAACTCTCCAACCCGAGAGTGAAATGTTAGGCTCAAACTTTCTTCTACTCAACAGCTGAGCTCTGGAACTCTCTCCCAGAATCAGTCTTTCCCTCTTCCTATGACTTAAATTGCTTCAAACTCCGTGTGTCCAGGCATTTTGGCTCGAACGTCCCTTGATTTTGGCCCTGTCACTCTTTCAACTATGGGGGAGGCACTCGCTATAGGCAGTTCTGCCTTTTGCCTCCCTCAATCACATAGAAAACAAAAAAACAAAAAAAACAACGGTTCCAAAAATTCCTCGTCTTGAGGATCAGACAAAAGACTTACGTCTTTCAGAGATTACCGTTCGGGTTGAACCTGGCACCGAGAATCTTTACAAAATTAGTCCGGCAAGCCCTTATACCTTTATTAGCTCAAGGGATCAAGGTGATGTGGTATCTAGACGACTGGCTGGTAGTGGCAGAGTCGGAGAGTTTATGCCAGAGTCATGTAAACAAAGTCATAAATCATGTACAGACCCTAGGGTTCAAGGTCAACTTGGCAAAGTCTCTCCTTGTACCCACAAGGGAAATCCAATGGATAGGGCTGGTCTGGGACACGGCCAATCTGACTCTCACTCAGAGCGTGGACAATCGCAACAGATTTTGCAGGAAACTGTTTAGTTTTCTCCACAGTCTGAATACGACGATAACGACATGGGAGTCCCTGGTCGGTTCTCTTAATTGGATCCAATTAACTGCGAAGTTGGGCCGGCTGAAAGTAAAGAGGTTAATCATGGAAGGCAACAAATTCTTCCCGCTTTTGCTGGCGGGAAAATTATGGACCATTCCTCCATTAACTCACAACTTACTGTCGGTTTGGGCAAAGAAGGAAATATTGCACTCAATAATGAATGGGTAGACACAGATGCTTCAGGGACAATAGGCTGGGGTTATCAGTCAAGCCTAGGCCACCAGGGCCAAGGTTTTTGGTCCCCAGACATGAACTTTCATATTAACCAACAAGAGCTCTTAGTCCCACTATTTTTCCTACAAACTCACGGCTCTTCATTACAGGGGAAGTCAATTGCGTTTCGAATGGACAACTTGAATGCGGTACACTGCATTCAAAAGCAAGGGTCAACAAGGTCTCGGAGGTTGCTGGAATTGTCAGAACAGATTTTTGCTCTAGCCGAATCGCTGAGCATTCATCTGCATGCATCTTATCTCCCGGGCGTAGCAAACATCTGGGCAGACGCTCTGTCCCGGAGACAGAGCACCTCAGTAGAATGGGCAATCAGACAAAATATTTTCAACAAGATGATTGTAGAGCCATACCGTCCACAAGTGGATCTATTTGCGTCAGAAGGGAACCACAGACTTCCTCTCTACCTAACCCGCCGGGAGATAACCTCGGCGGAAGGTCCCAACGCATTATCAGAGGACTGGAACAAGTGGACTTCCATCTATCTTTTTCCTCCTCCAGACGCTTCACTCATGTGTCAAGTAGTTCACAAACTATGGGGTTACCGAGGCCTAGTCTCGATGATCGCGCCACTATGGCCGGCTCAGTTGTGGTATCACCAATTGAAGACATGGTGCGAGAACCCGGTATTACTCCCGGTCTCGTCCTTGGTTCTCTTGCAACGATCGTGCAACACGAGTGCAAAAACCCTAAAATAAGGTAATTTCCGTACATAATTCCCTGTGTAGCGAGTGAGAAAGGGGGGAGAAGGGTGGTATACAGTTTAGTACGTCCACGGTGGTCGTGGGGAGCGGTCATAAGGTTACTATGCTCGTCCCACCGCTCAGCTCTCTCTCTCAGCAACATTACGTGCTGAAAATGGCACTCGACAGCTGTCGTGCACCGCCACATAGTCCAAATTTATTTCACTCGACATATGTTGCGCGCCGCCAGTTAACCCGGGAACTGCCGGGAGACTCTTAAGAGTTTCCCCGGCGGACTGCGGGAAGACTCTTAAGAGTAAGGAAAAAAAAAAAAAAATCCATTTAAACCCCCCCCCCAAAAAAAAAAATTGTTTTTATTTTTGTATTTTTTTATTTATTTTTTGCCCGTGCCATGCCAAATATCACTCCTCCACCTCCCCTCCTTCCCCACTTTCCTTCCCTCCTTCAGTTATCACCTTTTTTCCCTGTTATTCCCTTATTCTGTGGTTTATTTTCGTGCTAACATTAGCGAGTTGGTAGCAGGGCGTTGTCATCACTGTTACCAAGCGTGGGAAAGAGCGAGAGAGAGACTATTGCGGAACAGTGTCTCTCTAGACAAGGGGAGGGGTGGAGGGCAGGGAGGTTGCCTCAGCCATACATTATGTAACTCCCGGCCTGTATCGCCGATTTTGACCATCCAAACACTGTTTCCACTTGTTTTATTGTTGTAACAGGTTAATACCTTTATAATCAACCTATAATAGGCGCATATGGATAAGTATTAATGCTATTTATGGTAAAATAACGATGTTAGTGATGGGAACAGCTCAAATACGTCAGCACAGGAGTGTGGTGTCTCATACCCCCCATGTGCACTTCTTAAGGGTTAAACAATATCGATGCCAACTTAAGGGGGCCCACCTCGTTTTTTTCTTTCTCTCTCTCTCTCTCTGGTTGTATCCATTCGTCCCCATTGATGCTTTACCCCATTCATGAGTCGAACCTTTTCCTGACAAACGATAGTGAGCCTGCAATTTATGAGAAACTATCGTTTGGGCGGGAAATATTTCTTCCAAAAAGTTTACAAACTTAACCCTTACAGTACCAGCGACGTCTCTTTGTTTTTATTTCAGCTGAATTTAGACTATTTTATGAAGCTTAGAAAGGATGTATGGCAGCTAAAAGGATTAATTGAGATAGTCTGTAATCTTTTAATGGGTAGACATCCTTCCTAAGCTGAATCAAACCGTCTAATATTTGCCTGAATATAATGAAAAGGGTGTCACTGATATTGAATGGGTTAATTTAAAAGGGAGTCTGCATGGTTAGCATTTTTTCAAGTTTAAAGGGAATCTAGTCTTCATAACCATACGTAAATATTTGAGTTATTAATGCAAAATCAACAATAGGATATGAGTGATTGGTGCGTCTGAATGCTTGTGTGTTTGCTTTTTGTGGGCAATTCTTCTCCTGTCACCTCTTTTTCCTTTTTCGTGTCTCTTGCTGATCCCCACTCCCCTTTGTGGGAGTAAGGGCTGGCTACTGACTGACTGACTGAACACTAGGATATGAGAGAAAATCTATCTACCTTGAGAAGACTATTGATTTTCCTACTTACCAATCTGTGTAAATCAATAAATAATAAGTAGTTGCAGCACACGGAATACCTTCAATACACTACCTAGTGTGTTGGCGATCTGTCATGCATTTCATTATATTATAGAATATATCAACGTCGTATCTAGCTTTCCTTCTCTACTTCTGCATGTATGCACTTGCTATACAATTGTCTACTTTTTTTCTCTATATTGAGATATCAGTTATTAATAGTTTAATCCCATTTTGTTTTCTTTGTATTTTGTGTTTTATTATGTTTGAACGGGCAGACGACTTCATGCAGCTGAGGATTAACCTCTCTGTTTCAAATAGCTAATTATGTAGTGACTACGTTTATGATGACTGTACTAATTATATCACTTATTTACAAGGCTACACGATATGGGAAAAGTCGCAGCCTGGAGCCTATTCCGGAGCGACCCCCTAGAGTGGACTCAGAAGGGGAGTGCAACTAATCACCGTCGTGACGTAAGCCTATTTTGATCCAATTATATCCATTTCACCAATTAGTTTGGTTGTATTATGCAATGCGGTTTTGCGTGATTTGTGAAGAAAAAAAATATCAAGAAATATTGATCACTCAAATTTTGTGTGAAATTATGTACTTATAGGTAATATTTGGTAGGCTCTGGTAATATGTTGATCCAGCTACAGCCTTTGTGTGCACCCCGATGGCTGAGACACATTATTGACTTCCCACCAACCTACATTATACTAATTATCTCTTACACTACGTAGTCTTACTTCTATTCTGGTTGTTTTAATAAGATAATATAAAGTTTATGAAGGACCTTGCAGAATAAAGCAAATAAGTAGGCCTACTATCTCAATTAGTTCTTCACTCTCGCAGATACCTGCTAAACTTAATGAAATCATCTAATAATAGCAGTATAAAATGCAGGGGCCGTGGAGGCCCTCCCCCCTTTTGGACACCAAAATGGCCACGGCGAGTAGGCTACTCTCATTCATTGTGTTGTGTGACCATTATCTATGATGAAACAAAAAATAAATAAACACATATTTAGCTGGGACTGGCTGTTACATAGAGTTAAATGCGTTAATACTGGAAGTTTCATGAATTGCACAATGTTTCCTCACTTCCTCAGGGCAAACTTGGACCAGCGCTTCCCTGATTAATACTTCTTCATCTCATCTCTTTAGATGAGAATACTGAGGTAAACAAAACTGTAGCCTACTGTCTTTTCTACCTCTCCTCTCGAAACCCTCACATTCTGCCAGTCTAGTTTCGAAGTCTGTAGCCTATCTCTGGCCTTCTTCTTTGATATCTCCCAACTAAATTCTGTGTTCACAATGCTTTGGCCCTGTTCCATTCCTAGACTCCCTCATTCCTGCTAGACCGTTTCCCAAATGTGCTCTACAATACAATACACGAGCTTCTTCATCTCCTAGGTCTAGTCGTGCGAGCTGACATTTATTGTGTTCTAACAATACTTCTATTCTTTTCCCTCATCTATAATCTAAATGGTAGCATGTTTGCCATTGTAATTTGTTTGCCTTTTCCTTTTATGGTAAGATTGGAATATTATCTGTTCTTGTTTTGATCGTTTTGTCAATATCCCAATATTATTTCTACATTTATAGTGGATAAATGACAGCCAGTCATAAACAAAACAAGGTTTTATTCACAAGTCTTTCCCGTACAAGTAGGCTATTACTTTCCTTTAATTTATATATTGGGTCTCATGTGGTTCGCAGTTTTGGCAAGTCCACTCCAAAAATTAAAAGATTGTGTTGTGTATGAGTAGTCCCTATGGTTAGCACAGTACTCCACGTTAGAGGTCTGTAGCCGAGTCATACCCTAACCCAACAAGCCAGCAAAGTGCACAAGATTATGCATGAAAGGAAATGACTGCAGGATCCCTGCACTGTGACGGCTGGTGGATCCCTCAGCCCAACTCAGTTGTAGGGTACAGTCTTTGCGGTGTATGCAATTCACGACCCCGAAGTGTTTCTCTTTGGTCCAAACTTTGGAGATGTCTGTTGCTTGGCACTTGGAACATTTAAAAGATCGCCAAACACTATCTTCCTCTTTTCCTTGGTCCTATCCCTTACCCGTAATCCCCTGCACCTTATGTTGCCTGATAGAAGCCCTCTGCAGGCCCACAGGGTAAACGTTAAAGATATTGAACAGCTACAGAGAGATTAGGAAGCCCTGGGCTCATGGTCGGACACTTGGCAGCTTCCCCTAAACCGGGCAAAGTGTAAGGTGATGCATTATGGTAGAGCTAATCCTGGGAAAGTATAGGCCTACCACCTAGAGTCCCAGGGGTTCCCAAAGTGGTCGATATCGACCCCAGGGGTCGATATTGACCATCCAAGGGGTCAATGAATCGCCAGGGGTCGAAAGGGGGTCGATAAATGGCTAGGGGGTCTATGAATGGCTAGGTGAGGAACGTTTCAAAAGATGTAGACCCATCTCTATGTGAAAAGCTGAAAAGGTGTAAGAATGCTCTGTTCTATTTGGCAGACCTATATTCAAAGTTTAATGAGGTACAGAAACGTCTGCAGGGTAAAGATGTTACCATTATTCAGGACAGGACAATTCTACTGGGCTTCCAAGGCAAACTAGGCTGGTTTAAAGCGTCAATGGCACAGAGATTTTCAGTACTTTTCGAACTTACAACAGTCGGCAGAAAGTGAAAGCATTTCAGATGGTGACAGAAACATACGCACACCTGGACAAATTGATTGAAGACTTTAAAGTGCGCTTTGAAGACCTGGAGAAAATGAAAGTGCCTGAATGAATTCTTACACCATTTTACTTGGAAATACAAAATGAAGACATTAACTCTACTAATACCAATATTAAGGTACTACTATAATTCCACATATTTATTGTATCATAATATGCATGTAATACGTTTCTTTTTTCACAACATATTATATTATTCTTAATATTAAATGTTTGGGGGTCGATGAATAATTTGAAACTTCATTAAGCGGTCAATGAGCTGAAGAGTTTGGGAATCCCTGCGCCTAGACCAAAACAACCAGGATGCAGTTATTGCAGAGACTGACAAAGAGAAGGATCTGGGAGTACTGTTTGACTCATCCCTAAATTTTAGCAGCCATATTAATAGCATAGCCAAAGGAGCAAATTCTATAGTGGGCATTGTAAAGAGATGCTTTCGGTTTTTGGATTGCAAAGGGTTGATCTTGCTATACAAGTGCCTGATAAGGCCCAGATTAGAGTATTGCTCTACAGTATGGTCCCTCATATACAAGAAAGACGTGGACATCTTGGAGAAGATTCAACGCCGTATGACTAAGCCTGTCTATGAAATTAAGGACCTCGAATACGCGGAGCAGATGAAAAAATTGGAATTGCCAAGCTTGTCATACAGAAGGAAAAGGGCGGATGTTCTACAAGTTTTCAGGATATTGAGTGGCGTTGACAAACTGAAGGAGGAAGACTTCTTTCAACTAGCGCGACAATCAGTAACAAGGGGACATTCAAGGAAACTATGTAAGCTGCAGTACAAGAGGTTAGCAAGACAGCAATGTTTCTCACAAAGAGTGATTGGCATCTGGAATTCCTTGCCAGAAGGAGTGGTTGCAAGTGAGACCATAAATCAGTTTAAGTCACGCCTGGAAAAGCACTGGAAGAGCGATCCAATCAAGTATAGCAGCGAGACGTACAACCCCCGAGAGACTGATATCCTGAGTAGAACAACAGAGGCACATAAGCTGAGCTTCATACGCCTTACAACTCGAAGTAAACTCAAGTAAGTAAAGTAAAGAACTGATCACTCATGCTAATTTAGTTATAAGTTAAAACTATTTTCTTTGAAAATCACTTATAGAAAATGATTACTACAGTATTATGGTTAACTAAATAATTGAACTAACCCTGATTATAAGTAGGCCTAACCAAGAGTAGATACGCTAAATCAGTCACAACAGCAATTTTCCTTGCCACCTAAATATTGCACATTTGACACATACGCTACCTAAGATTAGTTTGGGTCATCCCCTACACCAGTCCGTGATTGGCTGAATTACTCAACAGAAAAGTGAACCAGGTAAGATCACAGCGCTCCAGTATGTTGATTATTTAGTGTTGACATTGACTGTATCGAGGAGCCCCAACCAGAGAAGATAACCAGGTAAGATCTCACTGCTCATGATAAGTAACTACATTATTATTGAGTTAGTTGATTAATTGCCATTGGTTATTGCATTATTGTCTCTCTGTTTTGGCAGTTAGTGTTCTAAGTTTGATTGAATGCAAGAAAGTTATTTAATTAATATATCGATAAAACATTCCAGTGTCTAGAAAGATTTTTCATATAACGTGAGTAAAATCTTATTTTGAACATAGGGGGACCAAATTAATTAAAAGTAACCGGCAAATATGATCAGGAATGCTATGTGTAGGCTTATATATATATATATATATATATATATATATATATATATATATATATATATATATATATATTGTATAATATATACCTGTATATATATATATATAAATTTATATAATATATACAGTATATATATATATATATATATATATATATATAAATAAATGTATATACTATATAGTATGTGTATATATATACAGTATGTGTATATATACAATATATACAGGGTGTCCTAGGAGGAAAGGGCATAACTTTGGGAAATGATAGAACAAAATATTATAAGCCTAAAATGTTCTATAACAAAAAGTCCAAATCTCAACCGGTATAGAGATGTTGCATTTTGAAAATGGTATTTTCTTCAGCATTTCCCCATAAGGCTGGCCTAGCTGTCTTAGTGCCTACTACACCTCCATCTTTCTGCAATTGTATTTGGTCTACAATGTGAACATTGAAGAACGGGTTCATATTGTGGGCAAGGCTTATTAACCGTTAAGCTGGTTAGAGCCTGCCTTCTAGATAATCATTGTACCATGGTTTCGCTGTTACCATATATTGAATAGCTTAGCCTACTGATAGGCAGCCTCTAACAGCAGTAACACCCAAAGTACACTGTAGGTGACTAGATAGCAAACAACCAATATATAACCCCCAAAAAGGATATAATAAAATATAAATTCTAGACAGTTTTGATTTATAAAAAATACAAGGCAGAAAGGCGGAGCACACAGAAGTGGAGCTCTAGAGTCTAGAGACGTTGCAGGGTGCTCCATAGTGCTTATATATGTAGCCCACTCTCCTGCAATGACGTTTTCTATATTGCGTTGTTAGAGAAAACGATTATTGTATGGCAGACTAAATTAAACATGCGATATTTCTAAGTAACTACAAATGTAAAGTCGACACCGATATATAGTGTGTAGAAGGGGAACGAAACAGAGCAATAAATAAAAGTGTAGTTACACTTGGTGGTATTGCACTGATTCTAAACAGTTTTTATTTGTACAAATACTAAATTTGTCGATACAATTGTAAAAACTAGGACAAATAAAAGAAACACATGAAAAATTCCATTTTATTTTCCGATTTACATTATACGAAGCATGACCTAGTTATACGACGAATTATACGAAGCACCACAGTACCAGTTACTCCCATTAATTTTAGGTCTCTCTAGGTGGAGCAGCCCGACCAGGTAGTCGCTCTCTCTAGGTGGAGCAGCCCGACCAGGTAGTCTACAAAGGAAATCAAGCAACAACATTTCTAGTGACCCTTCTAGGTTGCTTGTCCTCCAAAACACTGAGGATCAAGTGTCCAAACAGTGGTTTAGAGTGGGTAAGGGAACATTGGAAAGGGAACTACTGCCCTGGAACTAATGTCCGTGGCAGGATTAGGAAGTTAGTAGGGGACAGATGGGTTAGTAACTGAGGGGGGGATAAAATAGAGTTATTCATTTACAAACGTAGTCAGTCGCGGGTTTGATGCGAGATATTTGTCTAAGCGGAGTTTAAATGAATCAACGGTGCTGCAGTCTATAACATCTTGGGGAAGCCCATTCCACAAGTTGACAACTCGATTGAAGAAGAAATTCTTAGATTCATGTGAGTTAAAAGATTTACCAATAATTTTGCAACCGTTTCCCCGCGTGTAATTAGATTAGTCGATAGTGAAGTACTTACTACAGTTCATATTGTAGATGCCTTTGATGATTTTGAACACTTGAATTAAGTCACCTCTTAATCTGCGCTGGGTTAAACGAAATAGATTTAATTCTCTAAGACGCTCTTTGTATGGTTTGTTCTTTAGGCTAGGTATCATTTTGGTAACTCTACGTTGAACTCGTTCTAGCTTGTTTATATCTTTTTGGTAATAAGGGCACCAGGATTGAACGCAGTATTCCAGAAGAGGGCGGACTAAGGAATTGTAAAGGGTTAGGATAACTTCTTTGGATTTATGCTCAAATGACCTGCCTATAAAGCCAATTATTTTGTTTGCCTTCTTAACAACTTTTGAACATTGTTGACTCGGTTTTAGGTTACTCGATATTGTTATTCCCAGATCGGTTTCTCTGTTTACAGAGAAACTGTCTCTCTCTACAGTTTTACAGGTTTACACCTCTACAGGTTTACAGTCTCTCTCTGGGTAGAGCAACCCGGCCAGGTAGTCGCTCTCTCTAGGTGGAGCAGCCCGACCAGGTAGTCTCTCTTTGGGTAGAGCAACCCGGCCAGGTAGTCATTCTCTCTGGGTGGAGCAGCCCGACCATGTAGTCTCTCTCTAGGTGGAGCAGCCCGGCCAGGTAGTCTCTCTCTGGGTAGAGCAACCCGGCCAGGTAGTTGCTCTCTCAGGGTGGAGTAGCCCGACCAGGTAGTATCTCTCTGGGTAGAGCAACCCGGCCAGGTAGTCGCTCTCTCTGGGTGGAGCAGCCCGACCAGGTAGTCGCTCTCTCTAGGTTGAGCAGCCCGACCAGGTAGTCTCTCTCTGGGTAGAGCAACCCGGCCAGATAGTCGCTCTCTCTGGGTGAAGCAGCCCGACCAGGTAGTCTCTCTCTGGGTCGAGCAGCCCGGCCAGGTAGTTCTTCTCTCCTAAATTTTTGTGGGTGAAAGATGTCGTGGAAAAATAATTGACAACACGATTTCTTTAACAGGACAGCGTGAGCGCGCTCATTGCTGCTGATTATGGGCAAGATGCTAGCTAAAAAATCTTTGACTCAGAGAGAGAGAGAGTCAGACACAGTGTGTGTGTGTGTGTGTGAGAGAGAGAGAGTTACCCACTCTCCCTCTCGCTGTCAAGCTTCGTATAATGCGTCGCACAGGTGCACCACCACAGGCAACACGGTGCAGCAAGCACACAGAATACGGCGGCGGTGGCTGTGCTCCGACGACGTACACACTCTCCCTCTCGCTGTCACGCTTCGTATAATGCGTCGTATATATCATGTCGTATACTGCCCTAGGTCATGGTTCGTATAATGTGTCGTACCCCCAGTCAGACGACTCACCAAAAATAATCCCACAAAAATGTTAGCACTGGTACAAAATTGTTGGTGAAAGATGTCGTGGAAAAATAATTGACCCACATGCCACGCCCATTCTAGCTGACTGCCACACACACACACACACAACCTCCTCCACCTACCTCCGAGTCAGTCTGTCAGTCTCGGACAGGGGTCCGGATCTACCAGGGGTGGGTGCCGAGCATACCCCCAAACGGGGGTCGAAAAGGGGGAGGGGGCAGAAATGGGGAGCTGTCTCCTTCCTATATAGTGAAGGCCGCCGCCTCCCTCTGCCCATCTTGGTGTGTGTGTGTGTGCCTGGGTGGGTGGGTGGGTGGGTGTGGCGGGCCAGGAGGAGGAGGGACACGTGCCTGCCCTCTCTCTCTCTCTCCTCGGCCTCCTACCTCCGCGGCGGCGCGCCTGCCTGCCTGCCTGCCTGCCTGGGCCAATTTCTCTTTTAATACATTTCGATACTAGGGGTCTAAGGTGATGTACCCTAGGCAGAAATGGACCCCAGTCCGCCCTACCCCCTTCGAACATACTTATCAGATCCTGGGACCTAGCTGCAGCTAATAGGTACTTGGAAAGGAACATTACCTGTCAACAAGACTGTCAACAGAGGCCTGTACGCACGGTCGAGTTGGACAATAATCTCGCTACATTGAATGACAGAAATGGCACATGGGCCAAGATATGTAGGGCTCAAAATCTACTTGCTGGCTCCGCCAGATCCTTTTATTGTGAAATTGCTTCTTTCATGAAAAATAAATCAACCATCTTTCCGGACAAGAGAGACCAACAACTTCGAGAATCGGTAATCAAATTCGCCAACAAATGTAGAGCCTTTAAAGAGTTGAACAGGTGGAGCAAGTTCTTCAGCGACAGAGGAGAAACTGGGCGACAACAGATCCTCGACGCTTCCATCCTTCGAATGTTTTAGATATAGCTACTAACAATCTAGAGAAAGATGAACCAGGAAAGATACATAAAGCTTGATGAATTAACTGTTAACAGATTACAAAAACAGGAAGAGATTAAAGGCGAAAAAGATAAACGGGAGCAACGAATTATCAGTCCTCATTAATAATTTAATCCCGTTCTAAAAACAGGGAGCATTTTCATTTATGTGAATATATGACCTGTGATTTCGTATTCTATTTAACAGTAAATTGTGAATAGCAAAACTTAACAACAAGGTCGGTATATAAAGACGATTGAAAAGGGAGGAGTTGCAGCATCTCCGTGTTTATTGTTGTCAGAATTGTTGTGCGAAAAAACACACTTGGTATGGATTATATACGCATATATTTCATTTATGGGGCTTTAAAACACACTTGGTATGGATTATATACGCATATATTTCATTTATGGGGCTTTAAAACACACTTGGTATGGATTATATACGCATATATTTCATTTATGGGGCTTTAAAACACACTTGGTATGGATTATATACGCATATATTTCATTTATGGGGCTTTAAAACACACTTGGTATGGATTATATACGCATATATTTCATTTATGGGGCTTTAAAACACACTTGGTATGGATTATATACGCATATATTTCATTTATGGGGCTTTCAAACTACTTGCATGGACACGTATAACATTTCTTAATTCAACATTTCTTTAGGTTACCAATAATGCAATCTTGACAAATATTGCCAATCAATAATATAAGGTCCATTGATTTCTTAATATATTTAGTTACAAACCTACTTTACAATAGCATTATTGGTAACGCTAGATTTTATACATCCTTATTAACCAATAAAGAGGGTAATCTTATTCTTGCTAAATAATTGACTCACACAAAACCTGTAGAGCGAGACTGATATAAAAAACTTGTCATTTTATAGTTAGTAGATCATTTTGCTATGTGAGTTAGTGAGACAAAAGGCAGAACTGCCTGTGACGAGTGCCTTCCCCATAGTTGAAAGAGTGACGGAGCCAAAATCAAGGAATGTTCGAGCCAAAATGCCTGGACACACGGAGTTTAAAGTAATTACAGTCATAGGATGAGGGGAAAATTATCACAGACTGCTAGGTAGATAATTGTATCTCCGTAACTATTTGGTTTATCGTAATTCTGAAGTAACCGTTGGAATCCTCATAAAATTCCGCTTCCATATATGTATGCAAATAAAACTATTTGTGGTCAAATTTTTTAGCTAGCGCGAGTTGGAAATAAGGTATTTCGATTGTTATGTTATAATACTTGTTATGGAGTGCCCCAATGTGTTTGTTTTGTAATTATTCTATGTTTTTATTTGCTTATCTTCAAGTTCAATCAATACCAAAGCCGATGGTAGCTCATTTATCGAAATACAAGGATGTGTTGGTAGATAAAAACGTAAAAAAATCAAATTATTGCCGGGCGCGAAACTGGCTTATTAAGTTTTAAGTTTAAAAAAGGCCTCCAGTCATTAATAGGCTTGCAACACTGCTCTCTCTCTCTCTCTCTCTCTCTCCTAATCCTGCCATGGACATTAGTTCCAGGGCAGTATTTCCCTTTCCAATGTTCCTTACCCCTTTGTACTCTCTCTGTGAGGTCTTTCCTAATTAGAAAACAAATAGACACAGACAGACACAGTGTGTGTGTGTGTGTGTGTGTGTGAGAGAGAGAGAGAGAGGCAGACTCACCTTCTATGGTGTCATTCAAAAATTAATAAAGTGCAACGATTGCAATGATTGCATGCAGGTACTGACTCCCTCTCTCACTCTCTCTCACACACACACTGTGTCTGTCTGTCTGTCTCTCTCTCTCTCTCTCTCTCTTTTTTGTTCTCTCTCTATCTCTCTCTCTCCCTGAGTCAAAGATTTTTTAGCTAACGTCTTGCCCATAATCAGCAGCAATGAGCGCACTCACGCTGTCCTATTAAATAAATCGAGTTGTCAATTATTTGTCCACTACATCTTTCACGCACAAAAATTTAGGAGAGAAGATATTTTTGGTGAGTCGTCTGACTGGGGTACCGTATTCTGTGTGCTTGCTGCGCCGTGTTGCCAGCGCCGTGTGCCAGCGCTACCACATACGAGACCGTATTCGGCCCCTCGATTGGGCTATGAAACGATCTTTCACCCACAAAAATTTAGAAGAAATTGTAAAAACTTGGACAAATAAAAGAAAAACGTGAAAAATTCCATTTTATTTTCCGATTTACATTATACGAAGCATGACCTACCTATACGACGAATTATAAGTACGAAGCACCACAGTACCAGTTACTCCCATTAATTTTAGGTCACTTAAATTGATCATAAAGTTAAGAAAGTGGAGGACCTGATGGGAGGGGATTGAGAGGTGCTTAGTCGGCTGTTGTCAAAGATACCCAGAGAGAGACTACCTGGCCGGGCTGCTCCACCCAGAGAGGCGACTACCTGGCCGGGCTGCTCCACCTAGAGAGAGACTACCTGGCCGGGCTGCTCCACCTAGAGAGAGACTACCTGGCCGGGCTGCTGCGGCGACTCACCCACAAAAATTTAGGAGAGAACAAATTTAGGAGAGACAATTTTTGGGAGAAGACTACCTGGCCGGGCTGCTCCACCCAGAGAGATTTTTGTGGGATTATTTTTGGTGAGTCGTCTTACTGGGGGTACGACACATTATACGAAGCATGACCTAGGACAGTATACGACGCATTAAACGAAGCATGAACTAGATATAGCCTATTCTCTTACTAAGAACGAAGTGGCTACGGGACTACGAAGCGTGACAGAGAGAGAGTGTGTAACTCTCTCTCTCTCTCTCTCACACACACACACACACACTGTGTCTGTCTCTCTCTCTCTCTCTTTGTCTCTCTCTCTCTGAGTCAAAGATTTTTTAGCTAACGTCTTGCCCAAAATCAGCAGCAATGAGCGCGCTCACGCTGTCCTGTTAAAGAAATCGTGTTATCAATTATTTGTCCACGACATCATTCACCCACAAAAATTTAGGAGAGAAGAACTACCTCGCCGGGCTGCTCCACCCAGAGAGAGACTACCTGGTCGGGCTACTTCACCCAGAGAGAGCGACTATCTGTCCGGGTTGCTCTAACCAGAGAGAGACAACCAGGTCGGGCTGCTCCACCTAGAGAGAGCGACTACCTGGCCGGGCTGCTCCACATAGAGAGAGCGACTACCTGGTCGGGCTGATCCACCCAGAGAGAGCGACTACCTGGCCGGGTTGCTCTACCCAAAGAGAGACTACCTGGTCCGGCTGCTCCACCTAGAGAGTTCGACTACCTGGTCGGGCTGCTCCACCTAGAGAGAGAGACTACCTGGTCGGGCTGCTCCACCCAGAGAGAGCGACTACCTGGCCGGGTTGCTCTACCCAGAGAGAGACTACCTGGTCGGGCTGCTCCACCTAGAGAGAGCGACTACCTGGTCGGGCTGCTCCACCTAGAAAGAGCGACTACCTGGTCCGGCTCCTCCACCCAGAGAGAGCTACTACCTGGCCGGGTTGCTGCGGCGTCGCCGCTGTACGGGTCCCTGTCGTGATTTTCACACACAAATCTTTAGGCGATCTTCTGCTGTCCAACGTGAGTTGATGGAACTTGAGTTGGTGGTGAACCTTTTTTCAGGAGGGTCTAAATTGTTGCGGGTGAAAGATGTCGTGGAAAAATTACAAGCCATTTTTTTTCTCGAGAAAGCTACTTAAAATAATATGAGGGCGGTGTACAAATAAAAACTGTTTAGAATTTATTTATTATTATTATATCCATTTTGGGGGTTATATATTGGTTGTTTGCTATGTAGTCACCTATATCCCCCACTTTCTTAACTTTAGGATCGAGTGTCCTAAATCTTACTAAAAAATTCAGGTTAGTAAGGCACGTAAGGCACTATATGAATAGCCTATTCTATTACTAAGAAATTCAGGTTAGTAAGGCACTATAGAGAGCGACTACCTAGCCGGACTGCTCCACCTAGAGAGAGCGATTACCTGGTCGGGCTGCTCCACCCAGAGAGAGCGACTACCTGGCCGGGTTGCTCTACCCAGAGAGAGACTACCTGGTCGGGCTGCTCCACCTAGAAAGAGCGACTACCTTGTCGGGCTGCTCCACCTAGAGAGAGCGACTACCTGGTCGGGCTGCTCCACCCAGAGAGAGCGACTACCTGGCCGGGTTGCTGCGGCGTCGCAGCTGTACGGGTCCCTGTCGTGATTTTCACACACAAATCTTTAGGCGATCTTCTGCTGTCCAACATGAGTTGATGGAACTTGAGTTGATGGTGAACCTTTTTTCAGGAGGGTCTAAATTTTTGTGGGTGAAAGATGTCGTGGAAAAATTACAAGCCATCTTTTTTCGAGAATGCTACTTAAAATAATATGAGGGCGGTGTACAAATAAAAACTATTTATAATTTATAATTTATTATTATATCCTTTTTGGGGGTTATATATTGGTTGTTTGCTATGTAGTCACCTATATCCCCCATTTTCTTAACTTTAGGATCGAGTGACATAAATCTTACTAAAAAATTCAGGTTAGTAAGTAACGTAAGGCACTATATGAATAGCCTATTCTCTTACTAAGAAATTCAGGTTCGTAAGGCACTATATGGATAGCCTATTCTCTTACTAAGAACGAAGTGGCTACGGGACTACGAAGCATGACAGAGAGAGAGAGAGAGAGTGTGTAACTCTCTCTCTCTCTCACACACACACACACACACACACACTGTGTCTGTTTCTCTCTCTCTTTCTCTGAATAAAAGATTTTTGAGCTAACGTCTTGCCCATAATCAGCAGCACTGAGCGCGCTCACGCTGTCCTGTTAAAGAAATCGTGTTGTCAATTATTTGTCCACGACTTCTTTCACCCACAAAAAGTTAGGAGAGAAGAACTACCTGGCCGGGCTGCTCCACCCAGAGAAAGACTACCTGGTCTGGCTACTCCACCCAGAGAGAGCGACTATCTGGCCGGGTTGCTCTACCCAGAGAGAGACTACCTGGTCGTGCTGCTCCACCTAGAGAGAGCGACTAACTGGTCGGGCTGCTCCACCTAGAGAGAGCGACTACCTGGTCGGGCTGCTCCACCTAGAGAGAGCAACTACCTGGCCGGGCTGCTCCACCTAGAGAGAGCGACTACCTGGCCAGGTTGCTCTACCCAGAGAGAGACTACCTGGTCGGGCTGCTCCACCTAGAGAGCGACTACCTGGTCGGGCTGCTCCACCTAGAGAGAGCGACTACCTGGTCAGGCTGCTCCACCCAGAGAGAGCGACTACCTGGCCGGGTTGCTCTATCCAGAGAGAGACTACCTGGTCGGGCTGCTCCACCTAGAGAGAGCGACTACCTGGCCGGGTTGCTCTACCCAGACAGAGACTACCTGGTCGGGCTGCTCCACCTAGAGAGAGCGACTACCTGGTCGGGCTGCTCCACCTAGAGAGAGCGACTACCTGGTCGGGCTCCTCCACCCAGAGAGAGCGACTACCTGGCCGGGTTGCTGCGTCGTCGTCGCTGTACGGGTCCCTGTCGTGATTTTCACACACAAATCTTTAGGCGATCTTCTGCTGTCCAACGTGAGTTGATGGAACTTGAGTTGGTGGTGAACCTTTTTTCAGGAGGGTCTAAATTTTGTGGGTGAAAGATGTCGTGGAAAAATTACAAGCCATATTTTTTCGAGAAAGCTACTTAAAATAATTTGAGGGCGGTGTACAAATAAAAACTGTTTAGAATTTATATTTTATTATTATATCCTTTTTGGGGGTTATATATTGGTTGTTTGCTATGTAGTTACCTATATCCCCCACTTTCTTAACTTTAGGATCGAGTGTCCTAAATCTTACTAAAAAATTCAGGTTAGTAAGGCACGTAAGGCACTATATGAATAGCCTATTCTCTTACTAAGAAATTCAGGTTAGTAAGGCACTATATGGATAGCCTATTCTCTTACTAAGAACGAAGTGGCTACGGGACTACGAAGCATGACAGAGAGAGAGAGAGTGTGTAACTTTCTCTCTCTCTCTTTCAAACACACACACTGTGTCTGTCTCTCTCTCTCTCTGAGTCAAAGATTTTTTAGCTAAAGTCTTGCCCATAATCAGCAGCAACGAGCGCGCTCACGCTGTCCTGTTAAAGAAATCGTGTTGTCAATTATTTGTCTACGACATCTTTCACCCACAAAAATTTAGGAGAGAAGAACTACCTGGCCGGTCTGCTCCACCCAGAGAGAGACTACCTGGTCGGGCTGCTCCACCCAGAGAGAGCGACTACCTGGCCGGGTTGCTCTACCCAGAGAGAGACTACCTGGTAGGGCTGCTCCACCTAGAGAGAGCGACTACCTGGTCGGGCTGCTCCACCCAGAGAGAGCGACTACCAGGCCGGGTTGCTCTACCCTGAGAGAGACTACCTGGTCGGGCTGCTCCACCTAGAGAGAGCGACTACCTAGTCGGGCTGCTCCACCTAGAGAGAGCGACTACCTGGTCGGGCTGCTCCACCCAGAGAGAGCGACTACCTGGCCGGGTTGCTGCGGCGTTGCCGCTGTACGGGTCCCTGTCGTGATTTTCACACACAAAGCTTTAGGCAATCTTCTGCTGTCCAACGTGAGTTGATAGAACTTGAGTTGGTGGTGAACCTTTTTTCAGGAGGGTCTAAATTTTTTGTGGGTGAAAGATGTCGTGGAAAAATTACAAGCCATCTTTTTTCGAGAAAGCTACTCAAAATAATATGAGGGCGGTGTACAAATAAAAACTTTAGAATTTATATTTTATTATTATATCCTTTTTGGGGGTTATTTATTGGTTGTTTGCTATGTAGTCACCTATATCCCCCACTTTCTTAACTTTAGGATCGAGTGACCTAAATCTTACTAAAAAAATCAGGTTAGTAAGGCACGTAAGACACTATATGAATAGCCTATTCTCTTACTAAGAAATTCAGGTTAGTAAGGCACTATATGGATAGCCTATTCTCTTACTAAGAACGAATTGGCTACGGGAATACGAAGCATGACAGAGAGAGAGAGAGTGTGAAACTCTCTCTCGCTCTCTCACACACACACACACACACTGTGTCTGTCTGTCTCTCTCTCTCTCTCTCTTTCTCTGAGTCAAAGATTTTTTAGCTAACGTCTTGCCCATAATCAGCAGCAATGAGCGCGCTCACGCTGTCCTGTTAAAGAAATCGTGTTGTCAATTATTTGTCCACGACATCTTTCACCCACAAAAATTTAGGAGAGAAGAACTACCTAGCCGGGCTGCTCCACCCAGAGAGAGCCTACCTGGTCGGGCTACTCCACCCAGAGAGAGGGCTACCTGGTCGGGCTGCTCCACCTAGAGAGAGCGACTACCTGGCCGGGCTGCTCCACTTAGAGAGAGCGACTACTTGGTGAGGCTGCTCCTCCCAGAGAGAGCGACTACCTGGCCGGGCTGCTCCACGTAGAGAGAGCGACTACCTGGTCGGGCTGCTCCACCCAGAGAGAGCGACCACCTGGTCGGGCTGCTCCACCCAGAGAGAGACTACCTGGTCGGGCTGCTCCACCTAGAGAGAGCGACTACCTGGTCGGGCTGATCCACCTAGAGAGAGAGACTACCTGGTCGGGATGCTCCACCCAGGGAGAGCGACTACCTGGTCGGGTTACTGCGGCGTCGCCGCTGTACGGG